>CM035091.1:30191668-30441422 GCA_020205505.1 Panax japonicus
CAAAACTTCCAAATTAACAGATCTGTTGAAAACATCTGCTTCCGTAGTGGCCAGCTTCGACAGTGCATTGGCAATGGAATTTCCGTTACGCTCTATGCCCTGAAATTCATACAAAGCGAAATATTGAAGTCAGTCTTTTAATTCCGCCAGATATTTGATCATCCGGGTCCCACGAGCTTCGTAATCTCCCGACAGCTGTTTGACAACCAACTGAGAGTCATTGTAAATGATCAGCTTCTGGACTTCTAGACTCTTTGCCAATCGAACACCTGCTAACACTACTTCATACTCGACTTCGTTGTTCGTCGCTTTAAACCCGAATCTGATGGCCTGCTAAATTTTGAATCCCTCCGGACTCGTCAAGATAATTCTTGCCCAACTAACAGTCACTGTAGAGGATCCATCTACATATAGCGTCCAAGTATTCTGACCCTGTTGAAGAACTGCAACTGTTCAATCAGACGATTCAGCCTCTGGCAACTCGGCATCTACTTCAGTGAACGAACATTCCACCATAAAATCGGCCAAGGCTTGACCCTTGATAGTGGTTCGGGGATGGTATTCAATGAAAAATTGGGACAACTCCATAGTACATGCTGCTAGTCTCCCTGAAAGCTCTGACTTGCCCATCACCTTCTTCAATGGTTGATCCGTGTAGACGACCAAGAACCGACCTTGAAAATATTGCCGAAGCTTTCTACTAGCAATTATTAAAGCAAAGACAAATTTCTAAATATTCGGGTACCTGATTTTAGCATCTCTTAGGACGTGACTGACATAATAGACCGGATGCTGATTTCCACTGACCTCCCGAACCAACACTTTTCCAACTGCCAACGAACTTGCTGCAAGGTATAAATACAACTTCTTTGCTGGGATGGGCTTCACCAATAAAGGAGCAGAAGATAGATATGTCTTTATTCCTTGAAAGGCGTCTTCACACTCCGAAGTCCACTGGAACGTCTTCGCATTCTTCGGCCCCTTCAATGTGTCAAAGAAAGGAAGACATCTCTCTGCAGATTTGGCGACGAACCTTCTTAAAGCCACAATCCTACCAATCAGACCTTGGACGTCTTTGAACGATTGAGGAGTCTTCATGTCAAGAATGGCCTGGATCTTCTCCGAGTTGGCCTCGATGCCCCTCTGACTAACCAGATATCCCAGAAACTTTCCTGCACCGAGGCCGAAAGTGCATTTGGCCAGATGGAGTCTCAGTTGACGATGTCTGACAGTCTGAAAGCATTCCTCTAGATCGTCCAAATGCTTTTGAACATGCATGCTCTTCACGATCATGTCGTCTACATAAACCTCCATGTTCCTCCCTAGCTGTCTCTCGAAGATAAAGTTCATCATTCTCTGGTAGGTGGCTCCAGCGTTTATAAGGCCAAAAGTCATCTTCTTATAGGCGTACACCGAACGGTGTGTAATGAACGCTGTCTTTGGAATGTCCTCTTTGCACATGGATATTTGATGATAACCTGAAAAAGCATCCATAAAGCTTAGTAATGCATACCCCGAAGTGGCATCGATGAGCTGATCGATATGGGGCAGAGGATAAAAATCCTTCGAACAAGCTTTATTGAGATTGGTGTAGTCGATGCAAACCCGCCATTTTCCATTCTGGTTCTGCACCAACACTACATTCGCCATCCACTATGAGTAATCAATTTCATAGATGAAGTCAGCAGCTAACAGCTTTGCAATCTCTTCATCGATGATCTTCTGTCGTTCTGGCGCAAAGATCCGCCTTTTCTGCCGAACTGGCTTCTTCGAGGGATCTACATCCAGTCTATTCTCAACTATCTTTTGGCTAACTCCATGCATATCCTGTGGTTCTCACGCAAAAATATCGGCATAGCATCGTAGGAGTTCCATAATGTTTGTCCGAAGAGGTTCTGGTAGACCCGAACCGATCTTCACTGTTTTGTCCAGTTTTCCGATGATCAACTCGATCTCCTCTGTCCCTCCTGCAGGAATTACCAAGGGTTCCGAGCTGCTCTCCGTGAAGGGTTCGATCTCAATTGCCATTGTTTGTTTCTGTTTACAGACCCCCACTTCGGACGAAAAAACAGCATTCCGATAACATCATTGGGCCAGATCTAAATCTCCCGCCACCTCTCCTACTCCATGCGCCGTGGGGAATTTGATTTTAAAATGTGGGATGGATGTCACAGCTTGGAGAGCTGTCAATGTAGGCCTTCCCAGTATGGCGTTGTAAGCCGAATCTACATGTACAACATAGAATTTACACATTATTTCTACCTGCTGCGGTGTTGTGCCAAAGATAACTGGGAGTTCAATAGTGCCTGCAACTTTAACTGGATCGTTGCTAAAACCGTATAAAGGAGCCTCCTGCCCGACCTCCATTTTTTTCCCATCAAGATGCATCCTTCGATAGGCATGGGCATACAGAATATCCACCGAAGACTCGTTGTCTATCATCATGCGTTTCACATCCATCGAACCAACTTGTGATGTGATCACCAATGCCCCTTCATGTGGCTCGATGGGCTCCGAAAGATAATCTGCGTCCATAAATGATATGACTGATCTGATCCAAAATCACCGACCTTTCTGTGTTCAGTTTGGTGTAGACCTTATTTACCTTCGGGGCGAAAACAGGTGGACGACTGCTTTCTTGCCGCCAGGAGTTATTGTACTTCTTCAAACTGCCCTCTAGCCGATCATTATACCCCCCCCCCATTCTCCTCTGATCACCTTCGGCCTTGGGAACTTCTATCTCCTTTAACTGGTCTGAAGAAAGACGCTTCAGGCTATTCATAGCCTCTTCTACAATAACATAACCTTCTGCCATGTCAAAGGCTTCTGCCAGGCTTTTCGGATGGTGGAACATCAACTTCTTCACTAACTTCTCGGACATTAAGGTCGGACACCTGACCAACCGCCTCTCTGAACCTCTTTACATACTGTCCTAAAGATTCACTGGTGAACTGCCGAATCTATGCCAGAGAACTCGTGGGCTTTCCCCTTCTTTGGTTGCTCCCAAAATGTGTATGGAACTTATCACAAAGCTCGGTCCAAGAGGATATCGAATCTGATGATAAAGTCCCCATCCACTGTCTCGCATCTTTTTTTAGCGTCGTGGCAATAGTGTGGCACTTGGCAGCATCAGTGAAGTCATAATAGTCCATCAGCCGGTCGAACGCCTGTCTATGATCATAAGGATCTCCGGACCAATCGTAACTGTCCATACGAGGCAATTTTTTGGTGATATCTGCATTCTCCTTGAGAATATCTGAGAAAAAAGGGGATGCCTTCTTTCCCGGAGTGTTCTTCACCTGCTGGACCTCAGCCAGCTACTTTCGGAGCTCTTTCAACTCCTTCACCAGAAAATCAACACCTTCGGGCTGCGAGGAGACCTCTTTCTCATGAACGACGTTCTGCTTCTGAGTGGATCGACCTCTTCCTGCCAATCCTATAGCCCTTGTAGGGCTTCTTGATCTACTCCGACGTATATATCTATCCTCATGATGAGAATGGCCATGCTGATACTCTCTTCTTCTGGTTTCTGGCACGCTCTCCCTCGACTTGCTTTTTCATCTGTCGTCGTCTCGATGCTGAGAACCAACGACCATCAGTGCATTCTTCGAGGCCACGGGAGTTCTGCTCTTCGATCTCCTCCTACCGTGAGAACGATCCCTAGACACATGTGCAGAATGCTCCGGCTCCTTGCCTTCTCGTCGTGACATCTCTTTATGCTTACTCCGCCTTTCGGACTGAACATGGCTAGATGCTTCGTCCCTTAATTCCTCCACCCGAAGCATCTGTTCGGCTATATCTTCTCTCTGTTTCAACAGAACCTCCAAGGCTTTATCGGCTTTGTCTGCCATCCTCGCCAACTTGGCAGCTCTGTCCTCCTGACCACTTCGACGGTGAGTCTTGGTCGGTGAGCCTTCCGCCCGCCCTCGAACATGATCACGCTCCTTATCCGCATTGAAAACCAACCTTCGTCTGGCCCCACCATGGATCTTCGGACGGAGATCTCCTGAATTATACTTGGAGGTCGTGCTCTCGTGAGCACTTTTAGAAGGACCCAGATGATCCTTTACCGAAACACGAGGCAGTGACGAGCTAACAGCCATCGCCTGCCCTTCTGGCGTACCATCCCTACTCCTCAACATCTTCCGAAGTAGGTTAAACGATTGTGATTGAAAATTTCAGTGACACTAGAACTCAGCCCTCCTTCTAGCGCCAATATTAACACCAAGATCTTCTGCCACGTCCCAATCACGTAAGACGCCCCGATCCTGCACAGTAAACACGAAAAACACCACAAGCTTGACGGCCGGACCGCCGGGAGATAGCTCAGGCGTGAGAGTTAGTATACATGTTCACAAGGTTAACAATGGAGGATGTAATGTTTAGTGTATTGAGAGCGATAATAATTCTCAGTTATGTGTAAGTAAATATGAAGACGTGCCTTTTTGTGAAGACTTTCTTGCTAGGTTATACTCTCTTTGCTCGGATTACTGTGCCACCCACTACTATCTGACACAGCCCCCTGCTCTGATGGGCTCTGCCGACTATATGTAGTCTATCTACTACTTTCGATCACTGTTTCTATCGCCGGCCGGCTATGATCCCATCCACATTAATGCATAGCAGGTGTTTTAGTCAACCGTCATACTTTTTCATCATTACAAGTCAAAGATAGAGATATTAAAATATCTAATGGGTCGATCCACTGATTAACCTGATCTTAAAAGGATCCAACGGGGATAATTTAATGACTAGGCCCAATATCTTTAAGACTCAATAATAAGGACCAAATGAACAAATCAAATAAGCAAGCCCAATCTACTCGGCCCAAAGAAGGGAAATATCATGACCCAACAACTATACTTTTGTTCTTCTAATATATAATTTTCTTAGTAAATGTAACATTTTAGATATTTTAACTTTATAATAGTAAAAATATATTAACTATACTCAAACCAATTTATTGCAATTTAGTAATATTAGAATAAAAGTGTTATTTCCTACTTTTTAGAAGTAAAATGATGTATTTTTAAAATAATTTTTGTTTAATAGTGAAAACTAATTATTATACAGTGAATGTCAGTTTAAAAAAATTATTTTGCTTATTATAATATATATATATATATATATATATATATATAAGTTATTTGGATACGAATCCGAATTCGGATATCTGGTATCTGTCGAATACATTTATGGTCGGATGTTAAACGAATACGGATACGCCTATATCCCTATTCGTATCCGTTTATTTGCAGACACCTTTAAACCGAATACGAATCTATCCATTTTTTCGAATACGGATGCGAACGAAACAAAATTTTCGGTTACCATTTATAGCCCTATCTACCACCAACTTCTACTCCATATTCTACTTTACCTATTTACCACCACATAGTGGCACTGGTGGAACTAGGAGGCTAGGGGGTCATATGACCCCACAACCCTAGAATCTGAAGCATGCTAATATTATTTAAATTTGATCTTTGTTATGAGAAGATATTAATTATTTGCTTTCTCATGTCCTTCGACCTATAATAAATTAACAATATTACTATAAGATAAAATAATATTAAATATGTTTGATAATTAATTAATTAATATTGCACTCATTTGTCTTACTGATTTAATCATACATTGGTATCAATTTTTTTGTAAATGAAAATAATTTAATTCATTTTCTTGCTTTGAGTGGCTTCTCTCAGTTGTCTCCAAGTAAGATCACCAGAACCACGATATAAGGTTTTGAATGTATAATATTATAATTTATAATTTATCCATAAAAGTAGCTAATCAGTTAACTAAAAACTTCCAAATCTGATTAATAGTCACATAGTTCGGAGGAAATGAATATATATATATATATATATATATATATATATATATATATATATATATATATATATAGAGAGAGAGAGAGAGAGAGAGAGAGAGAGTCCGGATCCAGTCCGGGATCCCGGACTCCATTAAAATTCGGACCTTTTTTTTTTTTTTTTGAAACAACTAAAAAAAATTATGGAACTAAATTTTTTACATAATACAATATTTTTGGCGTGATTTGGATGCCTATACCAAAACATTTCTGTACAGTCTGGGCAGACTGTACATACATTGGTTGGTGTAGGTATTAAAAACACACCCAAAATACTGTATTATGAAAAAAAAAATAGTTCCATAATTTTTTTTTAGTTGTTCTACAAAAAAAAAATTTGGGGTCCGAATTTTGATCAGACCTGATCAGTTTTCTATATATATATATATATATAAAGTCATTAGACTCATAACTCAAAGGTTGACAAGAGATAAAATATGATGTTGTGAAATAATATAATTGGGCAAAATGAATTTGAAAGAAACGCTCCAAGCGTCAATAAATAAATTTTTTTTACTAATATATTTTGATCCCCTCTAAAAATGTTATGGTTCTGTCACTGCATAGTGGTGTTGATAATTACCTTAATAGATTAATTATTTTCCAACCTGCGTGTTAACAATGTATTAGTCAATTGACTAAAATTAATTTCATATTAACCGCTCTCTAATTTAACCATCATCCTCCACCTCTAACATTATTTAAACTATTACAAAATATAGATCCCCTTCCGATCAAAATCTATTCAAATCGCCCAGTTTTGATCCCATTAATTCGAAAAACATGAGAAATAAAGAAGAAAAGGAGAAAAGACAAGACAATACGTATTCATTTTTTCCATTCATTATCAGATATACATTTTGACTTTTTAAACAATTTTGTGAAATATGAAACTTTATAACAAGTATGAGTTTTTTTATTCTAAGTTTTGGTAACAACAAATATAATAATTAATATCCATTTTTAATTATTTTACAAAAGTTGTGATTTTTTGAATTAAAATTAAATAATTTCTTATCAATTTTAAAATTTAAATTTATAAATTAATTTAAAATGTTATTACCTCCATTACAAAATTTGAGATACATTATGACTTTTTAAAGTCAATTTTTGAAAGTCTAAAATTCAAAATTAATATAATTTCGTTCAAGTTTTGAAAAGAATAAAAATAATAATTAATATTTTGTACTTTATAGTTAGCTTACAATTGTTACATTTGATTGTATTAAAATTAAATAGCTTTATATTAATTTTAAATTTTGGAACTTAATTTTAAAAATTAAAATATATCTCAAATCTTATAACGAATGAATTAATTTTTTTTTAGAATGGAGGTATTATTTGTTGGATAAGATGATAAGATCATTGGACTATTAAGATTAAATTTGTTTTTGTATGACGCATGTTACAGACAAAACGTGACCAATTTGTTATTTGCATGAGTCCTACGGGGATAGTGGTTTTGTGATCGGTCTGGTGAACTTTTTTTTTATAAATAATTCTCAACCAAAACCAAGACTAAAAGTGTATACTTATATTTTTTATATGTATTTAAATTATATTTAAAATATTATTTTTTATAAAAATTTTAATTAAAATAAATATTATATATTTTTTAAAAATTAATAATAATAATAAAAAATCCGATCGTTAGACCGCTTCCTTTCCCGGTCACCCTAGACTTTTTGTATTTGCACTGACTTTCAATATCCACTTGGTCGGAGCCAAACTTTCAACAATCAATCAGTAAATGCCGGCTTCTAGAATGTAATAAATTTTGACAGAATGTTCTTATTTCATTATTCCATCCGTCCCATAATTATAGGCTAATTTTTCATTTTGAGATGTCCCAATATATAGACTACTTACTATTTATAAAATTTAGTTGGTTTATTATTTTATTTTTATGTCTTTATAATAAATATTCAACAATTACTCTTTTTTTGAAGAAACAACATTCAATGTCATTATTTTTATCACCACATTTAATATTGTTGTATTATCTTTGGTTAAAGTTGTATGGTTATGGTTTTTAACATGTCAATCAATGAAGTTGAGAGTTCCAGTGTGATAAGTAAGGAGTAATTAACTTATTCATTAATTCCATATTAAGGGGGATATGTTAAAAATTGTCACTAAACTGATTTTCTTAAACTATGTGCCAAAAGAAATCAGCCTATAACTATGGGACGGGGGGAGTACAATATTTTTTGGAGTGATTAACATATAAGTTAACTTCATGTTTAATATAGTGTTCATTACCTTTGAATCATATGAGACTATGTAGATTTCGGTTGAATCCATTTCTAGCAGAATCTTTGGTGTCCCATCATCTCTTTGTGGAACAATTGTTTCGTTCTCCACAACCCATCATTCCCAAGGATGTCTTTTAAGATAGATCCTCATTCGGAATTTTCAGAAGTTGTAATTTTCTGTTTCAAACAGCAAAAGAGGTCTATTGGTTGATTGTCCTTCTTGATTGTTGTTCCCGAACTGTGTCATGTCAGAATCTTTCCCTATAAGTCACCTTTATGACCAAGATAAGTAGAGCCAAGCTCTGATACCAAATGAAATTTAACTAGGCACACTTAGAAGAGGAGGTTGAATAAGTGTGGGAGCAATCTATGACCAATTTTTAAACTTTAGATCAAGCTATTAAATTCAAGCTATTTTATTAATTAATTCAGTTTGCTGAATTAATACAGTCTACTGAATTGACTAAATATCCTGCTGAATTTATAACTTAAATAAAATGCTTGGTGTTAAAGAATTTTCTTAATATAAAGCAAATATTCAAGTTTTAATTATTAAGATAATTAAATAGCTTATGTGAGTAATTAAAGCAAATAATCAACACCAATTTTTTTTACGTGGTTCAACTATTACCCTCTATAATAATAGCATAGCCACGTCCAATACCAACTAGTATTGGAGACTCACTTTATTTATTTCTTTATAAATAAACACAGATTACACAACATATTCTTACAATAAATTAATAACAATTAATTTCTCTTGAGCACTCTTGCTCCTTGTGCACCTATGCACTCTTCAAGAACCTTTGCTTCCTTGAACCTGTTTGTAAACCTTTTCTCTAATTCATTAGGATTAACACCTTTAGACTACACTTAGTCTAAAACAGATTTCAATACAAATATAGAGGTCTATGATCAATGCAAGAATAATCAATTTAACAATTAAAGGCTCAACTATATGCAATGATCAATTAGCACCAAAAGATAAACAATTAATTTCTTACCAAATATCAGCTCAAAGATATTAGAAATAAATTGCTTAGCTACTCAACGGTTTGCACCAATAGAATAAAGTTGCTCGATATATCAGTAATTAGTGCAATATTAAATTTGTGAGTTGTGTTTTTTCCATTCATGAAAATATTTATTTATAGCCCACAATATATGACCGTTAACTAAGATATGTCTTGTTTGTTCAAATAATCCAACGGTATAGAAATTCTCAACAACAAAGAAGGTGAACATTTTAATTGGTAATTATCCAAGTAACAGAATCAAGATTCTTCAGTGTTATACTGTTAAGATAACTACCAAAAAATACCTTTAAGAGATAACTCATTACTTAATAGCATTGACTCTTCCACTCCGTATAAAAGTGACATGTAGCTAATAAAGTGGAGCACCATATGTCATCAAACTCCTTTTTCAAAGATGTTCATAGTTCCAATATATAATTACTCCTTGAAAACCGCATCCACAACAAATCTTAATAAAGTATATCTACCGTCCTTTAGATTTTCTAGGAAATCATGATTACTTAGATATCCATAATTACCATTCCTTCAAACCCGCACATGCAACATATCATAACAGATGGATAGCTACTTTTCAGCTTCTAGGCATGCTCATATATCCACGTATAGTATAAAACTTAACTTTGAATTTTAACCCATTAAGTAACACCATATAAGCACACGTAACATATATAAGCTCTTTTTGTACTTGATAATATATATTTAAAGTATTTAGGAAAAACTTTTTTCAAAACTTTTAAATCATTTTTCATTTAAGACATATAATAAAATGCAAATGATATATCATAGAGCCTTTAAATGAAAAATCAATTATTATGTAATTGACCTTACATTTGGTTTTCCTAGTAAAGAAAAACTCTTCAATCCAATAAATGTTCCTTATCACCAGATACCTGAAATGTCATAAAATAATTTAGCATACGAATAATTCATCATCAAAACTTAAGGATAAAATATGACTAAATCAACATTCTCCCCCTTTTTGATGATGACAACCAAAAACCTTTTAATTCCCATTAGCTCCCCCTATGTTCATGCATATAATATAATTAGCTCTCCCTAAATTCGTGCATCAATATCATTTCAGGAATCTCATAATAACTAACTGAAATTCAAATTCGATTTCAGTAAACTGAAATTTTAAATAACCCTATTATCTGAGCATGTACATGCAATCATGTTAGTTCAACATATATTATCAAATATATCAAACTGCTAACATTAAAACTTAAACAAAAGTCTGTTGAATCACAAATCCAAGTCTTTTTTAGTCTAAAAATAAACCCCAAATTTCTCCCCCTTTGTCATCAAACAAAAAGGGAAAGATCCATCAATCGAGTTCTACCACTGCTGCTTGCTGTTCATCCCTCTTGGTGAAGTATGGACGATGATTGGCACGGTGAATCCTTTCAGCGAGGGTAAAATCAGTAGCAAAATGAGGAGGACGGGGAATGAAAGTTCTTGGTGGTAACGACACGTCAAGGAATTCACCAATGTATTCAGCGAGCCAGTTACAATGAACCCATTCTGTAACCGTAGAAAGTTTACACTGCATATGTAGCTTAGAGCCTACATCATTGAAACGCGTAGACACGAACTCAGCCAATTCTCCAACCTGATTATTGACAAACTTGATCTCATGACTCAATTGACAGGCATTCCGGTTAAGTCTTCATTGCATAACCTTTGCCAAAGTAGTGGTCTGCAATTCGAACCCTGCTTGTAAGTCAATAAACTCATCCTCAAAATTCTGATACATTTTGTTAATCTCGGGAGCACCCAAAGGCAATTTTCCTTTCTCCAACATAGACATACGAGTGTTAAGGCCAGACATCTCAAGTTGCATTTTTTCTTGATTACTAAAAACCAGTTTCAACATTTCAACAATCTCATAAGAAGATTGAGTAGGGGGCATAACCGGGGAAGATGGAATTGAGATTGTAGGAATAGAATTATCAGAATGGACACGAACAAACTAACAATCAATCAAATTATTACGAGACTGCTTGAGA
This sequence comes from Panax japonicus, assembly GCA_020205505.1. Classification (NCBI taxonomy): domain Eukaryota; kingdom Viridiplantae; phylum Streptophyta; class Magnoliopsida; order Apiales; family Araliaceae; genus Panax; species Panax japonicus. The sequence continues at coordinate 30,202,842 of CM035091.1, forward strand.
TTATGAGCACTAAAAGAATCATTCACCACAACAGAAATTTCATTTTTAAAAGAAATTTTAAAATGATTGAAGAAAGTAGTTATAGTAGCATTGTAAGGCAGACAAGTTTTTAATTTTTGCAAATAGCTCATTATTTGATGAAGCATCAGTTGAGACAATTTGAAAGACACACCTTTTAAAATCATAGCAACAACAATCAAATCCCGATAAGTAAAATCAGCCCCTCCACCTAAACGGGGCAAAAGATTAAACCGAATCAAATGATGAAGAACACAGGAAATAGGAGAGACATCTACGGTTTTTGGAGTAAAAACATCAGTCAATAAAGGATTATCCATAACACTCTGTAATTGTTCCAAAGGGGTGAATGGAGAATGGACAACCCCTTTTCGTGTATATGGACAATTACCAGTGAATGTGATGTTTAAAATACTACCAAAATCCATAACAGTAAAATACAAATACTTTCCTTTAACAAAAGAGGTGTAAAACCCCCATGACATTCTAGATTAGTATAAAACTATTTCACAAGTCTAGGATATGTAACTGATGGTGGAAAAAGTATGGAAGACATACCACAAGATTCAAACAAATTTTTCAAAGGAGATTGTTGATAACAGATTTGATCGACTTACTTTTCATAAACAAATTATTTAGGAAGCACAACGGTTCTAAACCGTACCTCATAAGCATTACTTCTAAAGAAGTTTTCAGGAAGGTCAGAGGAAAGGTTAGGGTTTACCGAAATCGGTGGAGGAGTGAACTCAGCCTTACAAGATGGGATTGTTGACTATCGTCGTCGAGAGGGTCCAGATGATTTCGGCAAGGAGGAACTGAAGGTTGATTCGTCAGAAGACGAAGAGTTCACATACTTATTTTCCTCCTCAGACACAACCTTCTTCTATTTTCTTTGCTTTCGTGAGGGTCTGTCAGTCGATTGGGGAGGGACCGACGTCTGATTGTCGTCAGAATCCTTCATCGATCTCTTATGTGTTCAAGTTCTCATGATGTTTAAAGGTAATGTAGTAGAAAACGAGCGTAAAAAGAAAGAGATAGAAAGAACAAAACAAAGTCAGAAAGGTTTTGAAAAGTATAGAAAATGGAGAGAGACAAAAATTTATATAAAAGAACGAATGCATATACAATGTATACTCCTACACGTTTACGTCTCCCAAGAACCTCAGCCGACTTGTCTTTTCGAATTTCAAAAAAATCATCATGGCAAATATTTGGAATACCGTGTCCACGATTTAAGGACATTTAATGGGCAGCCGAAAACTCACAATATCGAATATCCCAGATTTTAGTAGTTATTAAGATAAGCATGCATAATAGGATAACATAATTATAATGAAAATTTAAAAAGATTTAAGCGAGACACATCCCAATTTCTATTTGCAGCATGTAAAATCTATCTTCACTTAATGGTTTTGTAAAAATATCTGCAATTTGATTTTCAGTAGGAATAAAGATTAATTTAATAAAACCTTTTGACATATTATCACGTAAAAAATGATGTCTCACTTCAATGTGTTTTGTACGTGAGTGTAACATAAGATTTTTAGAAATATCTATTGCACTAGAATTATCACAATAGATAGGCACACAATCACATAATATATCAAAATCACATAGGGTTTGTCTCATTCATAATATCTAAGAATAGCAACTTCCTGCAGCTAGGTATTCCCCCTCAGTAGTTGAAAGAGCCACTGAGGTTTGCTTTTTACTATGCCATGATACGAGACTTTATCCCAAGTAAGTACAAGCACCATTCATGCTTTTTCTATCAATTTGATACCCTGCATAGTCAACATCTGAATAACCTATTAGTTCAAAGTTATTGCAAATCGGATAAAATAACCCTAAGTTAATTGTTCCACTTAAATATTTCAATATTCTTTTAACAACATTTAAGTGTGATTCTTTGGGTTTAGCCTAAAATCTTGCACACAGACAAACACTATACATTATATCGGGTCTAGAGGCAGATAATTATTGTAAGAATCCAATCATACCTCGATATTTTGTTATGTCAACATCTATACATATCTCATCAGTGGTGAGCTTTATTGATGTGCTCATTGGTGTACCTTTCGAGTTAGATCCTTCAAAGCCAAATCTCTTGAGTAGTTCTTTTGTGTATTTGGTTTGATGGATATAAATTCCTTCCTTTGTTTGCTTGATTTGTAGTCCCAATAAGTAATTAAGCTCTCCCATTAAGCTCATGTCAAATTCTTTATGTATGCACTTGGAAAACCACTCACAAAGAAAATCATTAGTAGGATAAGATGATAAGATCATTGGACTATTACGATTAAATTTGTTTTTGTATGACGCATGTTACAGACCAAACGTGACCAATTTATTATTTGCATGAATCCTACGGGGATAGTGGTTTTGTGATCGGTCTGGTGTTCTTTTTTTTTTATAAATAATTCTCAACCAAAACCAAGACTAAAAGTGTATACTTATATTTTTTATATGTATTTAAATTATATTTAAAATATTATTTTTTATAAAATTTTTAATTAAAATAAATACTATATATTTTTTAAAAATTAATAATAATAATAAAAAATTCGATCGTTAGACCGCTTCCTTTCCCGGTCACCCTAGACTTTTTGTATTTGCACTGACTTTCAATATCCACTTGGTCGGAGCCAAACTTTCAACAATCAATAAGTAAATGTCGGCTTCTAGAAAGTACTAAATTTTGACAGAATGTTCTTATTTTATTACTCCTCCGTCCCATAGTTATAGGCTGATTTTTTATTTTGAGATGTCACAATATATAGGCTACTTACTATTTATAAAATTTAGTTGGTTCATTATTTTATTTTTATATCCTTATAATAAATATTCAACAATTACTCTTTTTTTGAAGAAACAACATTCAATGTCATTATTTTTATCACCACATTTAATATTGTTGTATTATCTTTGGTTAAAGTTGTATGGTTATGGTTTTTAACATGCCAATCAATGAAGTTGAGAGTTCCAGTGCGATAAGTAAGGAGTAATTTACTTATTCATTAATTCCATATTAAGGGTATATGTTAAAAATTTATGTTAAAAATTGTCACTAAACTGATTTTCTTAAACTATGTGCCAAAAGAAATCAGCCTATAACTATGGGACGGGGGGAGTACAATATTTTTTGGAGTGATTAACATATAAGTTAACTTCATGTTTAATATAGTGTTCATTACCTTTGAATCATATGAGACTATGTAGATTTCGGTTGAATCCATTTCTAGCAGAATCTTTGGTGTCCCATCATCTCTTCGTGGAACAACTGTTCCGTTCTCCACAACCCACCATTCCCAAGGATGTCTTTTAAGATAGATCCTCATTCGGAATTTTCAGAAGTTGTAATTTTCTGTTCCAAACAGCAAAGGAGGTCTATTGGTTGATTGTCCTTCTTGATTGTTGTTCCCGAACTGTGTCATGTCAGAATCTTTCCCTACAAGTCACCTTTAAGACCAAGATAAGTAGAGCCAAGCTCTGATACCAAATGAAATTTAACTAGGCACACTTAGAAGAGGATGTTGAATAAGTGTGTGAGCAATCTATGACCAATTTTTAAACTTTAGATCAAGCTATTAAATTCAAGCTACTTTATTAATTAATTCAGTTTGCTGAATTAATATAGTCTACTGAATTGACTAAATATCCTGCTGAATTTATAACTTAAATAAAATGCTTGGTGTTAAAGAATTTTCTTAATATAAAGCAAATATTCATGTTTTAATTATTAAGATAATTAAATAGCTTATGTGAGTAATTAAAGCAAATAATCAACACCAAATTTTTTTACGTGGTTCAACTATTACCCTCTATAATAATAGACTAGTCCACGTCCAATACCAACTAGTATTAGAGACTTACTTTATTTATTTATTTATAAATAAACACTGATTACACAACATATTCTTATAATAAATTAATAACAATTAATTTCTCTTGAGCACTCTTGCTCCTTGTGCACCTATGCACTCTTCAAGCACCTTTGCTTCCTTGAACCTGTTTGTAAACCTTTCTCTAATTCATTAGGATTAACACCTTTAGACTACACTTAGTCTAAAACAGATTTCAATACAAATATAGAGGTGTATGATCAATGCAAGAATAATCAATTTAACAATTAAAGGCTCAACTATATGCAATGATCAATTAGCACAAAAAGATAAACAATTAATTTCTTACCAAATATCAGCTCAAAGATATTAGAAATAAATTGCTTAGCTACTCAACGGTTTGCACCAATAGAATAAAGTTGCTCGATATATCAGTAATTAGTGCAATATTAAATTTACGAGTTGTGTTTTTTCCATTCATGAAAATATTTATTTATAGCCCACAATATATGACCGTTAACTAAGATATGTCTTGTTTGTTCAAATAATCCAACGGTATAGAAATTCTCAACAACAAAGAAGGTGAACGTTTTAATTGGTAATTATCCAAGTAACAGAATCAAGATTCTTCAGTGTTATACTGTTAAGATAACTACCAAAAAATACCTTTAAGAAATAACTCATTACTTTATAGCATTGACTCTTCCACTTCGTATAAAAGTGACGTGTAGCTAATAAAGTGGAGCACCATATGTCATCAAACTCCTTTTTCAAAGATGTTCAGAGTTCCAATATATAATTATTCCTTGAAAACCGCATCCACAACAAATCTTAATAAAGTATATTTGTCGTCCTTTAGATTTTCTAGGAAATCATGATTACTTAGATATCCATAATTACCATTCCTTGAAACCCGCACATGCAACATATCATAACAGATGGATAGCTACTTTTTAGCTTCTAGGCATGCTCATATATCCACGTAAAGTATAAAACTTAACTTTGAATTTTAACCCATTAAGTAACACCATATAAGCACACATAACATATATAAGTTCTTTTTGTACTTGATAATATATATTTAAAGTATTTAGGAAATTTTTTTTTCAAAACTTTTAAATCATTTTTCATTTAAGACATATAACAAAATGCAAATGATATGTCATAGAGCCTTTAAATGAAAAATCAATTATTATGCAATTGACCTTACATTTGGTTTTCCTATTAAAGAAAAACTCTTCAATCCAATAAATGTTCCTTATCACCAGATACCCGAAATGTCATAAAACAATTTAGCATACGAATAATTCATCATCAAAACTTAAGGATAAAATATGACTAGATCAACATTCTCCCCCTTTTTGATGATGACAACCAAAAACCTTTTAATTCACATTAGCTCCCCCTATGTTCATGCATATAATATAATTAGCTCTCCCTAAATTCGTGCATCAATATCATTTCAGGAATCTCATAATAACTAACTGAAATTCAAATTCGATTTCAGTAAACTGAAATTTTAAATAACCCTATTATCTGAGCATGTACATGCAATCATGTTAGTTCAACATATATTATCAAATATATCAAACTGCTAACATTAAAACTTAAACAAAAGTCTGTTGAATCACAAATCCAAGTCTTTTTTTAGTCTAAAAATAAACCCCAAATTTCTCCCCCTTTGTCATCAAACAAAAAAGGAAAGATCCATCAATCGAGTTCTACCACTGCTGCTCGCTGTTCATCCCTCTTGGTGAAGTATGGATGATGATTGGCACGGTAAATCCTTTCAGCGAGGGTAAAATCAGTAGCAAAATGCGGAGGACGGGGAATGAAAGTTCTTGGTGGTAACGACACGTCAAGGAATTCACCAATGTATTCAGCGAGCCAGTTACAATGAACCCATTCTGTAACCGTAGAATGTTTACGCTGCATATGTAGCTTAGAGCCTACATCATTGAAATGCATAGACACGAACTCAGCCAATTCTCCAACCTGATTATTGGCAAACTTGATCTCATGACTCAATTGACAGGCATTCTGGTTAAGTCTTCATTACATAACCTTTGCCAAAGCAGTGGTCTGCAATTCGAACCCTGCTTGTAAGTCAATAAACTCATCCTCAAAATTCTGATACATTTTGTTAATCTCGGGAGCACCCAAAGTTAATTTTCCTTTCTCCAACATAAACATACGAGTGTTAAGGCCAGACATCTCAAGTTGCATTTTTTCTTGATTACTAAAAACCAGTTTCAACATTTCAACAATCTCAGAAGAAGATTGAGTAAGGGGCATAACTGGGGAAGATGGAATTGAGATTGTAGGACTAGAATTATCAGAATGGACACGAACAAACTGACAATCAATCAAATTAATACGAGACTGCTTGAGAGTATGAACACTAAAAGAATCATTCACCACAACAAAAATTTCATTTTTAAAAGAAATTTTAAAATGATTGAAGAAAGTAGTTATAGTAGCACTGTAAGGCAGACAAGTTTTTAATTTTTGCAAACAGCTCATCATTTGATGAAACATCAGTTGAGACAATTTGAAAGACACGCCTTTTAAAATCATAGCAACAACAATCAAATCCTGATAAGTAAAATCAGCCCCTCCACCTAAACGGGGCAAAAGATTAAATCGAATCAAATGATGAAGAACACAGGAAATATGAGAGACATCTACAATTTTTGGAGTAAAAACATCAGTCAATAAAGGATTATCCATAACACTCTATAATTGTTCCAAAGGGGTGAATGTAGAATGGACAACCCCTTTTCGTGTATATGGACAATTACCAGTGAATGTGATGTTTAAAATACTACCAAAATCCATAACAGTAAAATACAAAGACTTTCCTTTAACAAAAGAGGTGTAAAAACCCCATGACATTCTAGATTAATATAAAACTATTGCACAAGTCTAGGATATGCAACTGATGGTGGAAAAAGTATGGAAGACATACCACAAGATTCAAACAAATTTTTCAAAGGAGATTGTTGATAACAGATTTGATCGACTGACTTTTCATAAAAAAATTGTTTAGGAAACACAACGGTTCTAAACCGTACCTCATAAGCATTACTTCTAAAGAAGTTTTCAGGAAGGTCGGAGGAAAGGTTAGGGTTTACCGAAACCAGTGGAGGAGTGAACTCAGCCTTACAAGATGGGATTGTTGACTATCGTCATCGAGAGGGTCCAGATGATTTCGGCAAGGAGGGACTGAAGGTTGATTCGTCAGAAGACGAAGAGTTCACATACTTATTTTCCTCCTCAGACACAACCTTCTTCTGTTTTCTTTGCTTTCGTGAGGGTCCGTCAGTCAATTGGGGAGGGATCGACGTCTGATCGTCGTCAGAGTCCATCATCGATCTCTTATGTGTTTGAGTTCTCATGATGTTTGAAGGTAATGTAGGAGAAAGCGAGCGTAAAAAGAAAGAGATAGAAAGAACGAAACAAAGTCAGAAAGGTTTTGAAAAGTATAGAAAATGGAGAGAGACAAAAATTTATATAAAAGAACGAATGCATGTACAATGTATACTCCTACACGTTTACGTCTCCCAAGAACCTCAGCCGACTTGTCTTTTCGAATTTCAAAAAAATCATCATGGCAAATATTTGGAATACCGTGTCCACGATTTAAGGACATTTAATGGGCAGCCGAAAACTCACAATATCGAATATCCCAAATTTTAGCAGTTATTAAGATAAGCATGCATAATAGGATAACATAATGATAATGCAAATTTAAAAAGATTTAAGCGATACACATCCCAATTTCTATTTGCAGCGTGCAAAATCTATCTTCACTTAATGGTTTTGTAAAAATATCTACAATTTGATTTTCAGTAGGAATAAAGATTAATTTAATAAAACCTTTTGACATATTATCACGTAAAAAATGATGTCTCACTTCAATGTGTTTTGTACGTGAGTGTAACATAAGAATTTTAGAAATATCTATTGCACTAGAATTATCACAATAGATAGGCACACAATCACATAATATATCAAAATCACATAGGGTTTGTCTCATTCATAATATCTAAGAACAACAACTTCCTACAGCTAGGTATTCCCCCTCAGTAGTTGAAAGAGCCACTGAGGTTTGCTTTTTACTATGCCATGATACAAGACTTTATCCCAAGTAAGTACAAGCACCATTCATGCTTTTCTTATCATTTTGATACCCTGCATAGTCAACATCTGAATAACCTATTAGTTCAAAGTAATTGCAAATCGGATAAAATAACCCTAAGTTAATTGTTCCACTTAAATATTTCAATATTCTTTTAACAACATTTAAGTGTGATTCTTTGGGTTTAGCCTAAAATCTTGCACACAAACAAACACTATACATTATATCTGGTCTAGAGGCAGATAATTATTATAAGAATCCAATCATACCTCGATATTTTGTTATACCAACATCTATACATTTCTCATCAGTGGTGAGCTTTATTGATGTGCTCATTGGTGTACCTTTCGAGTTAGATCCTTCAAAGCCAAATCTCTTGAGTAGTTCTTTTGTGTATTTGGTTTAATGGATATAAATTCCTTCCTTTGTTTGCTTGATTTGTAGTCCCAATAAGTAATTAAGCTCTCCCATTAAGCTTATGTCAAATTCTTTATGTATGCACTTAGAAAACCACTCACAAAGAAAATCATTAGTAGCACCGAATATTATATCATCTACATATATTTGAACAATAATGATATCTATATTTTTATGCTTAATAAACAATGTAGAATCTATTTTACCTCTAACAAATCCGTTTGATAAAAGATACTTAACCTTTCGTACCAAGTCCTTGGAGCTTGTTTCAAGCCATAAAGAGCTTTCTTTAGCTTGTACACATGATTAGAATACTTTTCGTGCTCGAATCCAGAAGGCTGTTTAACATACACTTCTTTATTGATGTAACCATTAAGGAACGCGCGTTTTACATCCATTTGATGAAGCTTAAACTTTTTTTAGCATGTAAATGCTAGCAAAATTCGTATTGATTCCATCCTTGCCACTGGTGCATAGGTTTCTTCATAGTCGATCCCCTCCTGTTGGTTGTATCCTTGAGCTACCATCCTTGCTTTGTTACGAATGATTGTCCTGTGCTCATCAAGCTTGTTCTTGAAGACCCATTTAGCACCAATGATGGAAACAACTATTGGAGGAGACATAATGTGACAACTCGAATTTTCATAAGTTATTAAAATAAGAATTTAATAATTAAAATTCTTATTATGAGGTGTATATATTTTGAATTATATGATTTGATGTGAAAAGAAATATATATTCATATGTTGGAGAATGTGAGATTTAATAGTTAATTAAACTATTAAAGAAATTAAATAATATTAGTTAATTTAATTAAGTTGAAATTATGTTATGAGATAATATAATTTTAATTATTATGCTTTGTGGGCAATGGAAATTATTATGAGTTAAGTTTCATAAATAGTATGAATAATTCACTTAATTAAAATAGTGAATTAATACAAGTATAATTGATTTAATAAAGTGAGAAGGTAATATATTGCATGAAAATATAAATATTAGTATAATGCTAGTAAAATATTTATTAAGTACATTAAATATTTTAGTTAGAAACTTTATGGAATAAAATGAATATTTATGATATTAAATAAATATTTGATGAAAATTGTTATGGGATAATTTATTTAAGTGTGATAAAATAGATGAGATTTATACGTATTTTATTACGCGAGTATAATTGTGATATTCTAATTTAATTAAATAATTAAATTAGAGGAGTGATAATTTGTTAAGTAATGTTATGATTATAATGGTTGAATAGAAATTATAATTTTACTGATAAGGTTAATTTTATTTCTTAAGGAATTAAAAGTACATAATCTAGTTTATATTTCTAGTTTATGTATTCTTAAGTTTCTTTTAAAATTGGAGTTTTGGTTAATGAATTTGTAGGTTACAATGTTATATATGTTATTAGATATTTATAATTTGATAATGGTCATCTAGAAACAAATTTTCGGAAATCAAATTCATGTATTTATACTAAAGAAGAGGAATTTAGGTTTTGATTGTAATGTGTGTTTTGGTGTACTTTGGGACTAAAGTTGATGATGAATTCATGATAGAAACTTTAAATTGATGGATGATTGTTGTTCTCCTCTATAAAACGAAAACAACGCAACTTGAACGGATCGAATTGGTTAAGAAACGAATTCGTGATGAATGAATACACTCAGTATGTTGAAAATAAGAAAAATTAGTATAAACAAATTAGAATTAGTATAAACCAAGTCTCACATCAACTAAATTGAGAACTTTACCCTTTCCTAAAACTATAAATAGAAGGGCTTGATCCTTTGTTTCATTCACTAATAATAAGGCCTCCAATTTTGAGAAAGGCTTTGTTGTGGGAGGACTTTTTATAAAGATCTTCGTTGTGAGACCCCAGATTTTATGAATAAATATTTAATTTTCTCGAAATAATTTTTTGAATATTATGGTGTGGATTTGATATAATGTTATAGTTGTGGGTAGTATTTATAAATTTTGAAAAGTATGCAAGTTGTTGTATAATATTCGATTGGTCGGGGAATATTCTTTTTGTCGGGGAATATCCGTACGACGGCATAATCATTGGTGGACCCCACAATAGAATTATTGTCGGATTGAGAAAACGACAAAAATATTTTATTAAAAATAACGGCGGAAATTTTACCATTAATACTGTTGAACTACTCGGTAGTAAAAGTACAGTAATACGCGTGGTTGCATAGTAGCACACGATATTAATTATTGATGCTTATGTGATAAGTCACTCAGTTTTGTTTTATTGGTATTATTAATGTAATAAAACAGAAAAGCTATTTATATAAAACATAATACTTTTATAAAGTTGTTCGTTTTATTAGGCTAATAGTAAAATCTTTTTATATAAAACAAAATACTTTTATAAAGTTATCTGTTTTATTAGAGAATAATTAGAATATATTATATTTTATTATGCATAGTATTTGAATAGTGCCTGCATAGTGTTTGTATAGTAAAATCTTTTATAAAGTTATTCGTTTTATTAGATTATAAATAAAATATATTATATTTTATTTAAAAAATTTTACTTTAAATATGCACCGTCAGATTAAAGTAAATCAATCTGGACCGTTCATGAGTTAGTTACTATGCAGTCCATTTTTCTATAAATAGAAGCTCATTCCTTCATTATTTCTTTCGAATTCACTGAAACTCTAGAGAGATAAACTATAGAGAGAAAGGAGAAAAGTATTCTGCTACTTCACTACTCATATATCTAGTACTCTTCTTCTTAAGGTAAGGAATATTATTTGTTGTACTCGTAAGGGATATTATTCGTTATACTCGTAAGGGGTATTCTTTCTTTCTTATTCGTGAAGAGAACTTCTGTTATTCCATTTCTTTATTATTCTGTTGGAATAACCTGTATATGCGGGCTACCCTATACTTGGTGAAATTCTTCTGTTATTCCATTCATTATTATTCTTTTGGAATATCCTGTCTGTGCGTTTTACGCTGGATCTGGTTCCATTATTTATTATTTTGTTGGAATATCCTGTCTGTACATTTTACGCCGGACCTGGTTCCGTTATTTATTATTCTGTTGGAATATCCCGTCGGTCAGTATTACGCCTGACCTGGTTCCGTTATTTAGTATTCTGTTGGAATAACCTGTCTATGCGAAGTACCGCATGCATGGTGATTTCTGTTTTTATTTCATTCTTTATTATTCTGTTGGAACATCCTGTCGGTGCGAATTTCGCCTGACCTGGTTCCGTTATTATTATTATTCTGTTAGAATAACCTGTCTATGCAATGTACCGCATGCATGGTGATTTCTTTTGTTATTCCATTCTTTATTATACTCAGTTGGTTAAAGTTTTGACTACTATACTCCATGAAATTAGTGGAATATCCTTGATATTTGCGCTTCATCCAATATCTTTTCATGGAAATATTCTTCTGAGCATTCTTGAATTTTACTCTACAAGAAGTATCATGTTGACAATTTGGACGTTATTAGTTCTTGGATAAATTAATTCTTGAACTTGTTTTATTGAATTCTTATATCATTGTCATCATCCTCATGTTGATATTATGTTGAAAGTCATCTGTGGTCTGTAGTGCATAGATGGACTTGGTATGATTATGATCAAGGATTATTCGGTATAATTATGATCGTAATGTTACAAATGATGTGGCAAAAGTCCTCATTGGCCCATAGTGCATTGATGGACAATTTTTGGTATGATTATGGCTATGGATTCTCTTCGGCCAAGGGTGCAAAGATGAATTATTTTATGGCATGATCAGGACCGTTGATGAAAACAAGATTATCTTTGGCCCGTGGTGCATGGATAATTCGTGGTCGTGATACTAAAGAATATCCTTGGCCTATAGTGCAGGGATGATTTGATGATGTGAATTATTTATTAAGCTGAGTCTCATAATAAAAGTGATAAAAAAAAACCTTTTAAATCATAGAAGATAGTAGATTTTAGTCTCTACTTAACTCTTTTAATGGATTGCTTGTTCCGCTGTAGTTAAACTTGATGTTTGTTATATTGTATCAGTTTAACACTATTTAAGGCTAATGATAATTTATTCTGCATTATCTTAGTCATAATATTTCTTACTGGGCTAGTTGAGCTCACCCTTTCTTTCACTGTTCTCTTCAGGAAATGAGAACGTAGCAGAGACTAGTCGGGGAACGGAGTGACGGTCCAGAGGATAGCTTTAGTAGTCCTCACTATTCTGTGAATTAGTGTGTTAATAAATGTATTGATGACTTATTTTGAGTTTTAATACTGTCTAGAAGACAGTGTTTGTATTAAAACTCACAACTCATGTTGTATATTTAAAATTGTATTTGAATTATGTACTATGTATTTAACGACTCAAGATGGGTGATGTATACCTATTTTGGAGGCGTCACATTCGTAGTTAAATTTTGGTCGAGTACGTATTCAGTTTGTGAAATTCTTATTTTCGGGTATGTTTCTTATTTAATTTTTGGTAATGTTATTATTTTAAATATTGTATTTAGTTTGTTAGTTAAAGTTTGTATTTTGGAAGTTTAGTTAGTTTTGTTAGAAAACTAGTTAGTTTACTATGTTTATTTTGGCTTGTAATTGATTATGTAAATGAGTTCTAATGATTGTAATTAGAGATATGAAGCCTTAACATCATCCAAGTGTAACCAAAACTCACAAAATAAAAGATTTACAAAGAACCTTGTTGGGAAGTTTTTGGGACTGAGCTTGAGGACCATTTGTGCTTTTGATTTATGTCTAAAAGCTTAATTTGATTACTGTATGTTATATCCCTCTAAGTTCTGAAGATTTCCTAACTTGAATGAACCAAAACAGAGTTAAAATGAATCCGTGGTGAAGATTTTAGTAAACCATGTCTAGAAATAAAAACTGAATGAACAGTAACTATAGTGTCAAATTCTTGAAAAGCTATGTTGCCTGAAAAATTCTGAGTTTCTGGATAGTTGCGGTGCACTGAGTTAGGAAGCCGTAGGCTTTGGAATGACCTCATTCCGACCTCGGATGAGGGAGTTACGGTTATTGGAAAGAAATGTGTCGAATTTGTCAAACTGAAAGTTAGCAGCGGGATGTGCTATTCGGGACACTATTTCGATCAGTTAATGTTTCCACAAACTTCTGGACTTTTGGTATGTTATAGTACACTGAATTATCTTTCCATAGACTCTGGAACGGACTAATTCTAACTTCGGAGCAAAGAGTTATGACAATTCAAAGTAGTCGCGTCAAAACTGTCTAACCAACTCGGGGCAGTCACCTTGAACGAATTTTTCAGAATTCTGTGTTTTGAATTTGGAAATGGTCAAAGAATGAAAGTTGTAGCCTCGGAAGTTAGCTTCACGTGGGTTCAAGAATCGCTCAAAAATGTTTTGAAACGAATTAGTTATGACTGTTTTAGCGAGATAGGGTAAAGCTGGGAAAAAAATTGAAGACTGCAATGAACGTCAATTTTTTGCACGCTTTTTAGACTACTTAACAAACCCGAAATGAGAGGTTAGTATTTCTTAAAAATATTCTTGTATGCCATGAAAGACTTAATAAAAAATTCCTTACGATTGGATAAGTAGATTGCAAGCTATTAAGCCGCGAAGTGGGTGTCAAAGGTGAGGGGCTGCTGCCTTGTGGCAGCAGCAGATAGCAGCAGCCATGGGCTGTTCAGCGTACGATTTTTCCGTAACGCTTTTGGGTGGTTTTTTGGCTGTTTAACATGTAACAAAACACCGAGAGTGATGTATAGATATTATATAATGCTTATATATTGCGAAAACTCACTTTAAATGTAAAGAAAACGATAGAAATGTAATGTAAATGTAAGTTTTCATAACTATGCGAGCGTAATTCAGAAAATGATATGTAAAACGTATATGTAACATAATGAAATGCGTAAATCCATTTGAAATTATATTGAACCTAGTAATGTAAAACGAAGGGGATATAAATGGTTTATGTTTTGATACGTAAAGTATTTACATACTAAATCAATGAGAGAACCTTTTTGGCCGTAAAAAGGTTATAACGGAAAAAAGTTTCTAAAGAAACATGGAATGGTTTTAAGACAAGAAGAAAATATTATAGTTAAATAAAATTAGTTTACATTGAGTACATGAATTTTGTATGTGTAACTAATATGTACATGTGTAAGACCCCAAATTATTAATAAATAAAATTTAATTCCTCTATTTATTATTTTGAATTAGTAAGGGGTTGATTTGATTAATGTGGTTAGTTATGGGTAAAATGTGTAAATATTTTAAATAAGAAAGTGGTTATAAAATACTCATTGTTATCGGAGAATATTCGTTTGGTCGTGGAATATTCTTGTTGTCAGGGAATATTCGTACGACGGCGTAGTCATTTGTGGGCCCAATAACGGAAAACGGTTGGATGAAAGAAAACGACAAAGATTGAGTTTTATAAATAACGGCGTAAATTGTTACCGTTAACACTGTTGGGTTACCTGGTGGTTAAAATACAGTAATATGCGTGGTTGCACAGAAGCACACGGTATTGCACAGTATTGTTGAATTATTGATTCGTACGTAAGAAGGCACTACTCAATAATTGTTACAGTAATTACTGTTCATTATTTTATTTTATTGATTCAATAATTACTGCGTTGATATTTATATTATTATTGTTTCAATAATTGTCACTGCACAGTATTTTCCATTATCAGATCAATAATTCATATTATCTGAATAATATTATTAGATAAAATTATTGGCAATGTCTAGAAAGTTCTGTCTAAGGAGAGGTTTGGTCACCTAATTGCACGCCAGTAAGAAAAAATTCTTATTGTAAAGCCCCCTCTTTCTTGGGAACGGCTTGGTTGTCATAATTATGATTCTGTAATATTATTTATGAATAATTAATTATTAATTTATATGATAAGGAAAATATTGATTTTATGTGGATATATATGGAGAAGATTTTTAATGTGACAATTATTGAAAATTTATATTTTTTCTTTTTCTGATAAAATAATTTATTTAAATATATTATTTTAATAATATATTAACGGTGATATTTTTACAATGAATGTGGGATATGAGTATATGAGGAGGAAGAGTATTTTTGTGAAATTAAATGATTAACATATATTTTGTGTGTCGGTGGACCCCAATTATTGACCGAAATTTGATTATAGCTTGTAAAATCACCCGTTTGTGGATTTCGGTCAATTTTTGTTTGAAATTTGAAAAAACTTCCTTCTGCAAAATTGTAGATAATGGCATTTCCCTTGAAAAGTCATGAGTTTTGAATTTTTCTGACAAAGGAGCTATTTATTGTGAATTATTGAAGTTCCGGAGTTCCGAAATAATTGATTTTTGGAAGTTTTAATTATTATTTTGAAGAAAAACGTTTTCTTGCTTGGTGGGCTGCATTAAACATGTACAAGGTGGCTGATTTCATGTCTTCAAAGGTGGGCTAAGGAATTTATAATATATATATTAATATTTTATTATTTAGTCTCCTTTGGTGTTCTAAGCATTTTCCTATAAATAGGGTGCTTAGGTTAGAATTCAAAATCACACCAAAAACAAGTTTTCTCTCTTTCTCTCTCTATATTATCGAGCGTATTCTTGTGAGTATACTTTGAGTGTTGCTATACGGTGCGAGTTTCTGTCAGCAATATACCGAAATTCAGTCAGAAGTACGGTTATTTTGAGGTAAGGGATGTTATTTTCTTCTTAAATGATATTATTCTCTTCAATATCATTATGCCGAATTATTGGTGAACTTTTTAATCAAATTTGGAACTTTTGTGTCGGGGTTACTATTCACGTATACGACACTATTCACGAATACAGCACTATTCACCGAAAAATGAAAATTTTTCTTTTTGTCCAAGATGTCTATTTTGGCTACTATCTTTGATTGTATCCATGTTTTGATCGTTATTTTTGAATTCTTCTTCAAAATTGGTTATTATGAAGTATTATTGATCTTGGATAAACTATTATACGAATCTCTAATACTTGTTCTTTTGTTTCACTGGATTCGTTTTCTTTAAAATATTTTTCATCATCCTCAGTCCTAAATGATGATATTACTTAATATCTTTGGCCTGTAGTGCAAAGATGAATGATTTCTTGATGAATATCTTTGGCCCGTAGTGCAAAGATGAACAGGTGTTGAGATGAACATGACCGACTGATTAATATCTTTGGCCCGTAGTGCAAAGATGAACAAGTGTTTAGATGAACATGACCAACTGATGAATATCTTTGGCCTGTAGTGCAAAGATGAATATTTGATTCCAGATATATATTGATTGATGTTACAGGGATAAAATATCGATGATGAACTTTAAAATACATATATAGAATATAGTAGTTTGCATTCTCTACTTAACTCTTCTAATGAATTATTATTTTCGCTGCGAATATTGATCTGAAACTTGTTGTCTATTGTATTCTATCAGATTTTTTCCTGTTGAAGACTAACGATAATTTGTTGTACATTATCTTAGTCATAACATTCTTTACTGGGCTAGTTGAGCTCACCCTTTCCTTTTCTTCAATTTTTCTTCTCAGGAAGCGAGATTATAGTAGGAACTAGCCGGAGTGTGGAGTGATGGTTCTAGATAGCTGTTTTAGTAGTCCTCACTATTCTGTAAAATAGTGTATCAATAATGAGGATTTATTTGCGTGTGGATATTGTCTAGAATATAATATTTGTATTTAAACTCATAGTATATAGGTTGTCGTATTTTGCACAACAAATGTATTAATAAAGTTGTAGTTATTTCTGTACCATGTTATTGACAACTCAGAATGGGTTGGGTGGAATGGACCTATTTTGGGGGCGTCACAACATGTATGTATCCTCAATTTGTGTAGGATCATCACAACGCAGATAAGTTATAAACATTAAACAACATCTAAGGCAAGTTTTTCCGTTCTATTATGTTTGTGGATTAAATGTGATTATGTGGTGAGTTACATACCATGCTTTATGAATTGTTAAAGTCAAAATATGACCAAGTTAATTGGGTTATGGAACTCAATTTATATGTGATATGTGATAACACATGAATGTTGTATAATGTAACTCGATAAATTAGAAATGTAGAATGCATGAATTGTGTGCTATGTGAAACATGATAGAATGTTAAATTTGCTGGGCTGTCGAGCTCAATATTGTAAATAACCACTTTTGCAGGTTCAAGATTCAAGGTAAAGTTATGTGTTACTTGAAATACATGAATCAGATGTGATACTTGAAAATTTATATACTTTGGTTGTGTTATTATTATTTGAACCATATGTTTAAGGTTTCGAATAATGTATAAATATTGAATTGTAATATTATTTTACGAATGTAAACTATTGTAGTATTAAAATGATTATTAGATATTTAGATGTAAATGTTGAAGGTTTTTTGAACGAGGATAGTTTGTAATAGAAAATTTTAATTATTCGCAAATTTCAATGGTTGTATTATCGTTTAATGATGTTAAATTAGAGGTTTAATGTATTATTAACGACCGAAGTCGAGAATTAAATTGTATGAATTTTGTGGTCATTACAGTTGGTATCAAAGCCGTAGGTTATAAACCTTAGGTAGGAGTACCGTAGGCTATAACCTTAGAGAAGGAAGATGAAGATAATGAAAGAATAAGCTCAAGTAGAGTTCGAATAATAAGAAGTAATTTAAGAAATTTATAAAGAAGGGATTAAAACATGCGTGAGAGGATTCAAAGAAGAATCTCGCAGAGTTATAAGGAATATGAATGTGGGGTTACCCAACTTCAATAATAAGGATGTAAAGTTAAGAATAAAAGGTTATATTTAAGTATGGTATAATTGTACTCTTTAATAGTTGATGTATGATATCTGGGCTAAACGACTTCTTCATAGAGCGGAGGTATATACGAACTAGCAACTCGGAACCTAGTTTGTTGGTTGTTTGTGGAAAACCACTCAGCGTACTATATTGAAACTATTAGAGTCTCGATGTGTACCAATTGTAGAAAATGGATACATATGATGAAAATGTGGAACTCGAATGAAATGTGGAGCAATATAATTGAAGTTGGAAATTCTTAAAGGAAGAATTGTTATATAAACAAGAAAATTCAAAGAAGAATCTTGAAGAGATATAAAGATAAAAATGGGAGTTGCCTAACTCCAATAGCCAAGATAACGAATAATGATGAATAGACAAAGTCTGTTAGATTAAAAGCATAAATCAAATCATAAATGATGAAAAAGGAATGAAAGAGGATCGCAAAATAAAACGATCACGAGTTATGAAAAGAATTTTAAGCGAGATGGTTATAGAATAAGATCACGATGTGATCTGTTTAAGTTATAAAAGAAAGATGGTCTACAATATTTGAATAATTCTAGCTTGATGCTATGAAGTTAATGTACTATGATATAGTACGAGATAACTCACGAGGAGTTATAGATGATGAGGTACAAAAAATTCGTATTGAGCAAAGAGCAAGTTAAGAGTAAGATAGAGTTAGGTGGGATTTCAATTGAGGACTCATGTGATGGCTGAGTTGTATAAACCTTTGTATGGGCGAGGGTTTTGTGCTTGTGCTTAGTTTATCACATTGATAATTATTGGAATATTGGTGTCCCGCTATCAATGTGTATGTGGCAAAAAAGTGATTCTTTTCTCATGTGTATATTTGATAGTTAGAAACTATTAAGATTAGTCAGATATTATTAGGATTAGGTGCAGTTTTTAAACTAATACATATGGTAAGTTTGTGACTCATAATAATATGATATGTTTTGAACCCCTCAGCGAATGGACGCCTATGGTCTGACTAGGACAAGTTTTTAAACTCATATTATTGTGGCAAGTTCCTGGATTTCCAAAGTGTGGTAAGTTTAATGAACTATTTTGGGTAGAAAACGGTTATAGTATAGAGAGCATTGATGAATTTGAAGATTGATAGAATGGTTATGTAATGAAGTAATGAAGTAAAGATTGAAGTTTATGGATACCTAGATATTCTAAATCTACTAGCTATGCTAGACTTTCAAAATTTATTGACTTCATGCTGATGTTTGCACTTCTATTTTCTTAAAAAACATTGGATCAAATGATGAAACCAATGAAAAATAATACTGTTATTCGTAAGTCTATGCTAATTGTTTTGGCTAGACAAAAATGATTTGAAATATATCAAAATGTATTTTTTTATATCATCAATGCATCACATTCTTTGTCAAACTATGCCAAACCAAATTGTTTTGGTGCGGATTCATATGTTGAAAAGCTGAGATGAACAACCCTTTTATAGGGGATTACACGGAGGCGTTTAGATGTTTATGCACAATACATTATACGAATGGTTGATCCCCCTAAGTATGAGGAGTCCCTATAGTCTTATGACTGTTAAAGTTTAAGTTGAAAGATTACTTATAACTATGGACATACACATAGCGTTTAAATGTTTGTGCACAATACATCGTACGAAGGGCTTAACACCATAAGTACGGGAGTCCCTATAGTCTAATGACTGTTAAGGTTTAAGTTGAAATAGTACTTATAATCGTGGACGTAGTTCAATGTCTTATGACCCTCAACATGATTTGGAATCTTTTAAATTCTTCAGTTATTCATACTGCTTCCCAGTTATTGAGCAATTGTGGAAGATTCTTTCTATTCTAAAAGGCGAATGTGGTAAGGATGATATTCCTTAGAAAGTAGTAAGTCGTAAAATGCGACACTGAATGATGGATATGTTGAATAAGTAAGAAAAGAAATTTTAAAATGAGAAGGAGACGAGTTATCAAAGAATAATGTAAAACTTTTAATAGAAAAGTTAATAATTGTAGAAAGATCTTTGTGGAAAGAAAGTGGTTATAGAACCCAATGACTGAATAAAGTATTAACGTAAAATTTATTTTCATAGATTGAATGAATAAAGATTAATAGATAAAATTTCGAGGACGAAATTCTTAGAAGAAAGGGTGAATGTAATATTCCGAGTAAATTTTGAAAAGAGATTTGGTGAAAACCGAGTAAGGGAGGTTTCTTTGATTCCGAGGACGGAATCCTTATAAGGAGGGAAGGATGTGACAACCCGAATTTTCATAAGTTATTAAAATAAGAATTTAATAATTAAAATTATTATTATGTGGTGTATATATTTTGAATTATATGATTTGGTGTGAAGAGAATTATATATTCATATGTTGGAGAATGTGAGACTTAATAGTTAATTAAACTATTAAAGAAATTAAATAATATTAGTTAATTTAATTAAGTTGAAATTATATTATGAGATAATATAATTTTAATTATTATGCCCTGTGGGCAATGGAAATTATTATGAGTTAAGTTTCATAAATAGTGTGAATATTTCACTTAATTAAAATAGTGAATTAATACAAGTATAATTGATTTAATAAAGTGAGAAGGTAATATATTGCATGAAAATGTAAATATTAGTATAACGCGAGTAAAATATTTATTAAGTACATTAAATATTTTAGTTGAAAACTTTATGGAATAAAATGAATATTTATGATATTAAATAAATATTTGATGAAAATTGTTATGGGATAGTTTATTTAAGTGTGATAAAATAGATGAGATTTATACGTATTTTATTACGCGAGTATAATTGTGATATTCTAATTTAATTAAATAATTAAATTAGAGGAGTGAGAATTTGTTAAATAATGTTATGATTATAATGGTTGAACAGAAATTATAATTTTACTGACAAGGTTAATTTTATTTCTTAAGGAATTAAAGGTACATAATCTATTTTATATTTCTAGTTTATGTGTTCTTGAGTTTCTTTTAAAATTGAAGTTTTGGTTAATGAATTTGTGGGTTACGATGTTATATATGTTATTTGATAGTTATAATTTGATAGTGGTCATCTAGAAACAAATTTTCGAAAATCAAATTCATGTATTTATACTAAAGAAGAGGAATTTGGGTTTTGATTATAATGTGTGTTTTGGTGTACTTTGGGAACTTCGTAGTTAAATTTTGGTCGAGTACGTGTTCAGTTAGTGAAATTCGTATTTTTGGGAACTTTGGGACTAAAGTTGATGATGAATTCATGATGGAAACTTTAAATTGATGGATGGTTGTTGTTCTCCTCCATAAAACGAAAACAACGCAACTTGAACGGATAGAATTGGTTAAGAAATGAATACACTCAGTATGTTTAAAATAGGAAAATTAGTATAAACAAATTATAATTAGTATAAACCAAGTCCCACATCAACTAAATTGAGAACTTTACCCTTTGCTAAACCTATAAATAGAAGGGTTTGATCCTTTGTTTCATTCACCAACAATAAGGCCTCCAATTTTGAGAAAGGCTTTGTTGTGGGAGGACTTTTTATAAAGATTTTCGTAGTTAAATTTTGGGTGAGTACATATTCAGTTTATGGAATTCGTATTTTCGGGTATGTTTCTTATTTAATTTTTGGTAATGTTATTATTTTAAATATTGTATTTAGTTTGTTAGTTAAAGTTTGTATTTTGGAAGTTTAGTTAGTTTTGTTAGAAAACTAGTTAGTTTACTATGTTTATTTTGGCTTGTAATTGATTATTTAAAAGAGTTCTAATGATTGTAATTAGAGATATGAAGCCTTAACATCATCCAAGTGTAACCAAAACTCACAAAATAAAAGATTTACAAAGAACCTTGTTGGGCAGTTTTTGCGACTGAGCTTGAGGACCATTCGTGCTTTTGATTTATGTCTAAAAGCTTAATTTGATGATTGTATGCTATATCCCTCTAAGTTCTGAAGATTTCCTAACTTGAATGAACCAAAACGGAGTTAAAATGAATCCGTGGTGAAGATTTTAGTAAACCATGTCTAGAAATAAAAACTGAATGAACAGTGACTATAGTGTCAAATTCTTGAATAGCTATGTTGCCTGAAAAATTCTGAGTTTCTGGGTAGTTGTGGTGCACTGAGTTAGGAAGCCGTAGGCTTTGGAATGACCTCATTCCGACCTCGAATGAGGGAGTTACGGTGATTGGAAAGAAATGTGTCAAATTTGTCAAACTGAAAGTCAGCACCAGGACTAGCTATTCGGGACACTATTTTGATCAGTTAATGTTTCCACAAACTTCTGGGCTTCTAGTATGTTATAGTACACTGAATTAGATTTCTATAGACTCTGGAACGGACTAATTCTGACTTCGGAGGAAAGAGTTATGACAATTCAAAGTAGTCGTGTCAAAACTGTCTAACCAACTCGGGGCAGTCACCTTGAACGAATTTTCCGTAATTCTGTGTTTTGAATTTGGAAATAGTCAAAGAATGAAAGTTTTAGCCTCGGAAGTTAGATTCACGTGGGCTCAAGAATCGCTCAAAAATGTTTTGAAACGAATTAGTTATGACTATTTAAGCGAGATAGGGTAAAGCTGGGAAAAAAAATTGAAGACGGCTATGAACGTCAATTTTTGGCACGCTTTTTAGACTACTTAACAAACCCAAAATGAGAGGTTAGTATTTCTTAAAAATATTCTTGTATGCCATAAAAGACTTACTAAAAAATTCCTTACGATTGGATAAGTAGATTGCAAGCTATTAAGCCGCGAAGTGGGTGTCAAAGGTGAGGGGCTGCTGCCTTGTGGCAGCAGCAGAAAGCAGCAGCCATGGGCTGTTCAGCGTGCGATTTTTCTGTAACGCTTTTGGGTGGTTTTTTGGCTGTTTAACATGTAACAAAACACCGAGAGTGATGTATAGATATTATATAATGCTTATATATTGCGAAAACTCACTTTAAATGTAAAGAAAATGATAGAAATGTAATGTAAGTTTTCATAACTATGCGAGCGTAATTCAGAAAATGATATGTAAAACGTATATGTAACATAATGAAATGCGTAAATCCATTTGAAATTATATTGAACCTAGTAATGTAAAATGAAGGGGATATAAATGGTTTATGTTTTGATACGTAAAGTATTTACATACTAAATCAATGAGAGAACCTTTTTGGGCGTAAAAAGGTTATAACGGACAAAAGTTTCTAAAGAAACATGGAATGGTTTTAAGACAAGAAGAAAATATTATAGTTAAATAAAATTAGTTTACATTGAGTACATGAATTTTGTATGTGAAACTAATATGTACA
The DNA here is from genome assembly GCA_020205505.1 of Panax japonicus. Classification (NCBI taxonomy): domain Eukaryota; kingdom Viridiplantae; phylum Streptophyta; class Magnoliopsida; order Apiales; family Araliaceae; genus Panax; species Panax japonicus. The sequence goes on from CM035091.1 coordinate 30,226,361, forward strand.
TGTATGTATCCTCAATTTGTATAGGATCATCACATCGCAGATAAGTTAAAAACATTAAATAACATCCAAGGCAAGTTTTTCCGTTCTATTATGTTTGTGAATTAAATGTGATTATATGGTGAGTTACATACCATGCTTTATGAATTGTTAAAGTCAAAATATGACCAAGTTAATTGGGTTATGGAACTCAATTTATATGTGATATGTGATAGCATATGCATGTTGTATAATGTAACTCGATAAATTAAAAATGTAGAATGCATGAATTGTGTGCTATGTGAAACATGATAGAATGTTAAATTTGCTGGGCTGTCGAGCTCAACCTTGTAAATAACCACTTTTGCAGGTTCAAGATTCAAGGTAAAGTTATATGTTACTTGAAAGACATGAATCAGATGTGATACTTGAAGATTTATATACTTTGGTTGTGTTATTATTATTTGAACCATGTTTAAGGTTTCGAATAGTGTATAAATATTGAATTGTAATATTTTTTTACGAATATAAACTATTGTAGTATTAAAATGATTATGAGATATTTAGATGTAAAGGTTGAAGGTTTTGGGAACGAGGATTGTTTGTAATAGAAAATTTTAATTATTCTGCAAATTTCAATGGTTATATTATCGTTTAATGATGTAAAATTAGAGGTTGAGTGTATTATTAACGACCGAAGTCGAGAATTAAATTTTATGAATTTTGGGGTCGTTACACATAAGTTCCCACACTTGGCATCTCTCAAATTGTTGAAGTTCTTCTTGCATTGCCAATAGCCAGTTCTCATCAAGTATTGCATCCTTTGCATTCTTTGGCTCAACCTTTGACAAAAATGCAGAGAATGCACAGTGATTTTGTAAATCTCTTCGTGTGGTTATACCTTTAATGATATCTCCAATGATATTTTCTAGATGATGATTCTTGATGTATCTACCTATTTTTGGCATTTGGATATTATGCATAACTTCCTCTTGATCATTAGACTCATCTTCAACATCCTGCAAATCTTCAGGTTCACGTTCATACTGATCATTCATTTCAGTTTGCTGAATCTGTTCATTCGGTCTCCTGTTTTGTTCGTTTCGATTTGCTAAAATTCTGACTGTCTCCAAATTTCCTGCATTATCTTCACTTTCTTTTGGAAGATCATTGTTAGTCTCATTGAAAGTGATATGAACAGATTCTTCTACACATGACTTTCTAATATTGAAAATGCGATAAGCCTTACTATTTTGAGAATAACCAATAAATATTCCTTCATATGACTTAACATCAAATTTTCCCAAATTGTCACTTGTATTTAAAATGAAACATTTAGAACAAAATATTTTGAAATAACTTATGTTGGGAATTTTATTATTTAAAAGCTTATATTGTGTTTTCAGAATAATAGGACGAATGAGTACTCTATTCAAAACATAACAAGATGTACTTACTGCTTCGGCCCAAAATTTCTTTGGAACCTTACTTTCTTGTAATAGAGTTCTAGTTGTCTCTTGTAGAGCCCTATTCTTCCTTTCCACCACCCCATTTTGTTGAGGAGTCCTTGGTGCTGAGAATTCATGGCTAATACCTCTTTGATCACAAAAGGTTATAAAATCTTTTTGAAATTCAGTGCCACGGGCACTTCTAATTCTAATGAGTTTGTAACTAAATTTTGTTTCAAGATTTCTTATTAACCTTTCAAACTCTTTAAATGCTTCATCCTTAGTTCTCAAAAATAATACCCATGTGTATTTAGAAAAATCATCAACTATTACAAATGCATAAAATTTACCATTAATACTAGAATGTCTTTCTGGTCCAAATAAATCAAGATGAAGTAATTTTAAGGGAGAGGAGGTTGATACCATATTCTTTGCAGTGAAAGAAGTTCTTACTTGTTTTCCCAGTTGACAAAGAATGCATATTCTTTTCTTTTCAAACCTTATTTTTTGCAGTCCTTTTACAAGATTTTTTGTAGATAACTTTTTGATTAGATCCATATGAACATGTTCCATCCGCTTATGCCATAGATAAGCTTCATCTTGTACTGAAGTAAGACATAGTTCTTCATCATGTTGCTCAAAATCAATAGTATATATATTTTCTTCTCTTTGTGCAACTAGAGTAGTATTGTTAGTACCATAAAATATTGTGCATTTATCTTTTTCAAAATTAACCTGATGGCCGTTATCCATTAATTGACTTATACTTATTAAATTAAATTCAAGACCGTTAACAAGGTGAACATTATTTATACTTACCTTGCCATTACCAATTTTACCTTTTCCGATTATTTCGCAGGTTCTATAATCTCCAAACGTGACCGTTCCATTCTTTTTCTTGATATCTAGTTCTATGAACTTTGATTTATCACCTGTCATGTGATGAGAACATCCTCTATCAAGGATCCATTTTTGAGATGAAGCTTTTGTCTTTAAACATACCTGTCAAGAAAAGACAATTTATCCTTTCGGTACCCATATCTTTTTGGGTCCATTTATGTTAGTAGCAAGTAAATCACTCTTTTTAATCCATACCTTTTTAACCTTATTTCTTTTCTTAAAACAATTTATATCTAAATAACCTTTAATACCACAATGTTTACAAGTTGTAAAAGGAGAGCAATAATTTAAACTAAAACGTGATTTTGATTTTAACATTTTCATATTACTCTTTTTATGCATAGAATTGAAACCAATTTCTTGTCTTACAAAACTAGGTCTTTGTTTACCTAATATGACATTTAGATTTTCTTCACCTTGAACAAATTTAGCAAGAGATGATTTTAGTGAGTCTATTTCTTTTTGAAGTTCATTAATAGGAAACGTTTTAACAGGAGATTTATGACTAAATGCATCAATACACACATCTCTCATTTTTAGCTCATTAGTCAATTTTTGGACTTCATTATTTAAGAATTTTACCTTATTAAAAAGTATTTTATTATAATTGTCTAAATAATCAATTTTTGCAATCAAAACGTTTTCTTCTTTACATGTGGATTCCTTTTCAATTTCTTTCTTTTCATCTATTAGTAAATCTACTTCATCTATTAATGTACTAACTAATCCTTTTAAGCATGCATTCTTTTCTCTTAACTTCTTATTTTATTGTTCTAAAGAATTTAGTTCATTAAGAGATACCTGATTAGATTCACCTTCAACTCCCACGAAACATACTTGTGCTATCTCATCTTTAGCATCGATCTCCACTTTGAATTCTTCATCACTCCAAGTAATAAAGTCTTTGTTCTTCTTGTTGTCTTTGTAGTTTGTCTTCCCTTTATTCTTTAGTTGAAAACAGTCTTTCTTGAAGTGACCATGATGTCCACATTCGAAGCACATTTCTTCAGTTTGCTTTCCTTTGACTTTATTCGAATTGAAAGTGTTTCTCCTCTTCTTTTTCTTTTGTAGTAACCCCTTGAGTTTCCTTGACATCATAACTATTTCTTCATCGGAGTTATCATCAAGTTCCTCCTCATTATCTGCAGTAAGAGCTAAGACCTTTCTTCGAGGAGTTTCCTCCTCCTCATCATATCTCTTTAACTGATGTTCATATTCTTCTAATTCACAAAACAAAGTTAAAGTATCCATGGAAGAAATAGTAGTAGAATCTTGAAGAGTAGTGATTTTAGAAGCAAACCTTTTGGGCATAGCCCGAAGCAACTTACGGTTGATCTCACTTTGAGGAATAGTCTTGTCCAGCAATTTCAAGGAGTTTATAAGGACTAGAAATCTTGCTTGAGCTAGCTTGATAGTTTCATCTTTTTCAAGATTGAACATTTAAAAATCATGCATTAGCATGCTTAGCTTGACTTCTTGTACTTTTGAAGTACCTTCATGACTTACCACTAAAGTATCCCACATCTCTTTGGCAGTGTTGCATGAAGAGACTTTATCTATCTCAGATTGTACCATGCCGCTGAAAACTGTGTTCATAGCCTTAGAATCATATGCGACCATGTAGATTTCAGTTGAATCCATTTCTAGCAAAATCTTTGGTGTCCCATCATCTCTTTGTGGAATAACTGGTCCGTTCTCCATAACCCACCATTCCCAAGGATCTCTTTTAAGATAGATTCTCATTCGGAATTTCCAGAAGTTGTAATTTTCTGTTCCAAACAGCAAAGGAGGTCTATTGGTTGATTGACCTTCTTGATTGTTGTTCCCAAATTGTGCCATGTCAGAATCTTTCCCTACAAGTCACCTTTAAGACCAAGATAAGTAGAGCCAAGCTCTGATATCAAATGAAATTTAACTAGGCACACTTAGAAGGGGGGTTGAATAAGTGTGGGAGCAATCTATGACCAATTTTTAAACTTTAGATCAAGCTATTAAATTCAAGATACTATATTGATTAATTCAGTTTACTAAATTAATATAGTCTACTGAATTGACTAAATATCATGCTGAATTTATAACTTAAATAAAATACTTGGTGTTAAAGAATTATCTTAATATAATACAAATATTCAAATTTTAATTTTTAAGATAATTAAATAGTTTGCGTGAGTAATTAAAGTAAAGCAAGTAGTAAAATTAACACCAAGATTTTTTACGTGGTTCAGCTATTACCCTTTATAATAATAGCATAGTCCACGTCCAATACCAACTAGTATTGAAGACTCACTTTATTTATATCTTTATAAATAAACACCGATTACAAAATAAATTCTTACAAAAATTAATTAACAATTAATTTCTCTTGAGCACTTTTGCTCCTTGTGCACCTATGCACTCTTCAAGAACCTTTGCTTCCTTGAACATGTTTGTAAACATTTTCTCTAATCCACTAGGATTAACACCTTTAGACTACACATAGTCTAAAACAGATTTCAATACAAATATAGAGATCTATGATCAATGCAAGAATAATCAATTTAACAATTAAAGGCTCAACTATATGCAATGATCAATTAGCACAAAAAGATAAACAATTAATTTCTTACCAAATACCAGGTCAAAGATATTAGAAACAAATTGCTTAGCTACTCAACAGTTTGCACCAATAGAATAAAGTTGCTCGATATATCAGTAATTAGTGCAATATTAAATTCGTGAGTTGTGTTTTTTCCATTCATGAAAATACTGATTTATAGCCCACAAGATATGACCGTTAACTAAGATATGTCTTGTTTGTTCAAATAATCAAACGGTATAGAATTCTCAACAACAAAGAAGGTGAACGTTTTAATTGATAATTATCCAAGTAACAGAATCAAGCTTCTTCAGTGTTATACTGTTAAGATAACTACCAAAAAATACCTTTAAGAGATAACTCATTACTTAATAGCATTGACTCTTCCACTCCGTATAAAAATGACGTGTAGCTAATAAAGTGGAGCACCATATGTCATCAAGCTCCTTTTTCAAAGATGTTCAGAGTTCCAATATATAATTACTCCTTGAAAACCGCATCTACAACAATCTCAATAAATTATATATGCCGTCCTTTAGATTTTCTAGGATATCATGATTACTTATATATCCATAATTACCATTCCTTGAAACCCGCACATGCAACATATCATAACAGATGGATAGCTACTTTTCAGCTTCTAGGCATACTCATATATCCACATATAGTATAAAATTTAAATTTGAATTTTAACCCATTAACACCATATAAGCACACGTAACATATATAAGTTCTTTTTGTACTTGATAATATATATTTAAAGTATTTAGGAAAACCTTTTTCAAAACTTTTAAATCATTTTTCATTTAAGACATATAACAAAATGCAAATGATACGTCTTAGAGCCTTTAAATGAAAAATCAATTATTATGCAATTGACCATACATTTGGTTTTCCTAGTAAAGAAAAACTATTCAATTCAATAAATGTTCCTTATCATCAGATACCTGAAATACCATAAAACAATTTAGCATACGAATAATTCATCATCAAAACTTAAGGATAAAACATGACTAGATCAACAAAACCTCTTGTGACATAAACGTAGAAAAAGTAATACTCTTTATTTAAATTTTAAAATTCAAAATTGATATGAAGTTATTTAATTTTAATACAAATAAATATAACAATTGTAAACTAACTACAAAACACTACTAATTTTCATGTGTTGTTTTCAAAACTTGAACGTAATTATATCAATTTTAAGTTTTAAGATTTTACGAATTGACTCTAAAAAATCAAAATATATATCGAATTTTTTTTGGAATGGAGAGAGTTTTAGTTATGACATTTATTGTAATAAAATTTAAATAATTAATATTAATTTTAAATTTATAGATGTCTCAAATTAACTTTAAAATTTTAAAGCGATGTTTGAAACTAAAAAGCGTAATACTTTAATAAAAGTTTAAAATGACATTTTTTAGTTAATATTTTGCACATGCCTAAGTGTGATATCATTACTTCAAAATTTTAAAACTTGTAATTTAGTAGGTAACTAGATACAAATTCGCGCGTTGCGTCGGGATTATTCATTTTATTAATAATAAATTTGTACATGCAACTAATAAATTAAAATATAATAAGAAGATGGTAGATTGTTGTGTGATGATCAAATTTTGGTAGCATATGTTACATAGAATTAGATAAAAGTTTTGTACGCAAATACATATCCAAGTATATAATTAATCTGATCACTAAATCTCAGGATATTATATAACAGTTGTGTGTGTGTGCGTGTGTGTGTGTATATATATATATATATATATATATATATATTAATTTCTTGATACAAATGTTTATAATGTAACCAATAGGGTTAAAAATGGGCACCTCTTTCATTCTAAAATACTAACAAATATTTAGAAAATGTAATGCACAATGTCATTGAGTTGTTATATTGATATGCTTGTTAGTGACATATTTGAAGTCTGTATGGATGTTGAGTAGCTCTGAAAGAACTACCGTTCAACGAAATTGGTGATTATGAAATTTTTTATTCCTTGACTCTTATTTAAAATTTAGTAAAAAGTGACTTCCTTTTGATACTTGCTTGTATTTTGTTGTCCTATAAAAGTATAATATGCATATGGTAAGATGTTGTAATTTAAGATGCTGTAATTTTAAGATGTTGTAATTTGGAGTTGCGTAAGTATGTGCGTGTTTATATATATATATATATATATATATATACACACACACACACACACGCAATGGATCAGGTCCGGACTCCCGGACCTGATCAAATCCGAACCATTTTTTTTTGTTTTTTTAAAACAACTAAAAACAAAAGTTTAATATTTTATGGAACTGTAGTTTTTCCATAATATAATGTTTTAGGAGTGATTTGAATACCTATACCAAAAAATGTATGTATAGTCTGCACAGACTGTACATACATGTTTTATTATATGTACTCAAATCATACCAAAAACAATGTATTGTGGAAAAATTCCAATTCCATAAAATATTAATTATTTTTTTTAGTTGTTTTAAAAAAAAAAGTAAAAAAAAAAAGAAGCCCGGACAGGACTAAAATCTGCGCATCCGGACTAGAACCGGACTATATATATATATATATATATATATATATATATATATATACGGTTCGGATTTTAAGCTCACCCCTTATCCTACTCACCCGAGCTCACCCTCCCTTTAGAGACGGACTCGGTGACGGTTCAGTCATACAACTGTCGTCTATACTTTTAGCGACACTATATGTTGCCCGTCGCTAAAAGTATAGACGACGGTTGTATGATCGAATCGTCATCGGGTCCGTCGCCAAATAGGGGTGAGCTCGGGTGAGTTGAATAAGGGGTGAGTTTAAGATCCGAATATATATATACTCACACCACAGATCATGTCCGAACTCTCGGACCTAATCAAATCCGGACCCTATTTTTTTTTTTTTTGCTTTTTGTTTTTAAAACAACTAATTTTTTTTAATATTTTATGGAACTGAAATTTTTACATAATACAGTATTTTTGGTGTGATTTTGATACCTATAACAATAATACAGTGTTCAAGTCCATAATTTTTTTTATTTTTTAGATGTTTTAAAAAAAAGAAAAAAAAAGTCCGGATTTTGGTCCGGTCCGAGAGTCGTGTGTGTGTGTGACGCCCCCAAAATAGGTATACATCACCCATCTTGAGTCGCCAAATACATGGTACATAATTTAAATACAAACTTCTTTTATACAGTACGACAAAACGTAGCTGAGAGTTTCAAAACAGATAATGTCTCGTAGAGAGTATCCAAACTCAAATAAAGTCCTCATTATAATTATTATCACACTATTTCACTGAATAGTGAAAACTACTAATGCAAACATTTGGACCATCACTCCATTCCCCGACTAGTCCCAGTTACGTTCTCATTTCCCAAAGAGAACAATGAAAGCAAAAGGGTGAGCTCAACTAGCCCAGTAAGAAATATTATGACTAAGATAATGCAGAATAAATTATCATTAGCTTTCAACAATGTTAAACTAATAAAATATAATAAATAACAAGTTTAACTGCAACGGAACAAGCAATCCATTAGAAGGGTCAAGTAGAGCATGATATCTACTATCTTCTATGATTTAAAAAGTTTATCATCAATTTTATCGCTGAGACTCAGCTTAATAAATAAATCACATCATTGAATCATCCCTGCACTACGGGTCAAGGATATTCATGTAATCATCAATGATAATGATTATACCGAATAATCCCTAGTTATAATCATACCAACAATTGTCCATCAATGCACTATAGGCCAATGAGGATTTTTACCACATCATTTGTAACATTACGATCATGATTATACCGAATAATCCCTGGTCATAAGCATACCAATCTATAGTACATCTATGCACGTAAGCCACAGATGACTTTTATCACAATATAAGCATGAGAATGATGACAACGATATAAGAATTCAATTAAAAGAAAGCAAATGATAAATTTTTAAAGATTATAACTTAATTTATCCAGAATTCAATAATGTCTAAATTGTCAACATGATACTTGTAATAACCCATATTTTTTTAAAATTAAATATTAATTGATTTTTTTTATTTTATACAATTATGTTTTAATTAGAAAAGGTAAATGATTTTGTTTCCCTCTTTTCTTCCTTGTTGTGATTTGAAAATTAAATTCTTTTAGTAGATAATTAAATAATTGATTAAATTAAAATTGAGGAAGATAATTCCTTTTGTTAAAGTCTTGTGGTAAAATCATTCGGAGCGGAAAGCTACTTGGGAGATAGAGGAGTCTATTCGAGTGGAGTATCCGCATCTTTTGATAATTAGGTACGTTCATTCTTTTAATTCCTGGGACGGAATCCTTTTTAAGGGGGAGGTAATGTAATATCCCGAAAAAAAAATATATAATATTAAATTTATATTCTTAAAACATATTGTTTGGACTTTGTCTTTATTTGGGTCAAACTAGTTATTTAATTTGTGTGGGCTAATAAAAATTAATAAGTGATGGGTAAATTAATTTAGTACAATTTGGGCTTTTAAAATTTATTGGGTTTAAATTATATTTGTGGGTAATAATAAATCCTATTTAAATTAGGAGAGTTAATATTTAATAAATTAATAACTAAACCTAATCTTCCTCATATATATTTTGTTACGAATTGGTGGAGAGAAAAGAGAAAGAAAGAAGGGAGCCGCCATTCAAGAACTTCTTGGTCCATTCATGGGAGAATAGGAAGTGATAGAAAATTCAAGATAACATTAATTAGGTGTGTACCATTTATTTGTTATTTGTTTTTTTTTATATATATAATGATGTTAAGATATCATGTGTTCATTCTTTCTGAAGAGCATTGATAAGTTGTATGGAAAGGGATTGGCATAACAATTAATATATATACATATTAGTGCAATCATAAATAATATAAAATTTATTTATTAAAAATGATTCATTCTCCTGTTGGAATTTTTTTTCATGAAGTACTAATTTGAATAAGCTATATTGTATATGCATGCAGATTTTTAAAGTGGTATTACAGTAATACTTCTAGGATGTCACCTCTAATCCTATACCAAATTACAAGACTCGCTTATAGCTAAATAGTATTTAATTAGAGTTTGAATGTGATGATACTTTAGGTAATTTGAAAATGGATTATACATTATATTTGAAACGGAGAGAAGTGGGTGAATCTGTTGCATAATTAGTCTCATGAAAGAAATATGTGTACTTTTAATAACAACAACAGTAATTATAATTCGGGAATTATACTTTTATTCATTTTTTTTATTAGTTCGGACGGAGGGAATTTAAAGAGTTACATTTGGAATATAAATTTTGGAGTATTAATAATTGATAAAAGGCGATGATTAAAGGTATATTAAAAAGATTATGAACTATTTTGAAATCATTAGTTTGGATTGTTTTTAATTTGAGGTGAATATGTTTAGGTTGCGAATAACGTTTCGTATTTGATATCGTTGGCATTTGAGGGAGTCTAACGGGTGATATTTGGCTTCAGTGAATTATTTTGGTACTATATTAAGGTACGGATTCCGTACTCTTTCAGTGATACTTTTGTTAAATTTGATTTGTTCGTTTGTTTATTTATTTCGAATTATGTTATGATTTCACATAATTGTTTCATGTGAAATAAATATATTAGTTTCTTTTTGGAGTTGATACACATGACTCGTATTTGTACTCTTTGAATTAGGATATCATGTTTAGTATTTATTTTTGATAATTGTAGAGAGGTACATGTTGCTACCTTCTTGTTGAAACCTTGTGACCATAATTTGATTTGGTTCAACATGTACATATAGAACCCTTTTGTTGGTATTATGTCGCATGTGTTGTGACATGGTATTTTTATTAGAATATACTGTAGGGTATACCTGAGCTAAAACCACCTGTGGGGGTACCACAGGCATGTCGTCTTGGCACGAGAGACATGACACTTTCCGTGGCGGTGTGATTAGTCCACGGCGTCTCCATTTTGGGCTCCGGAGAAAATGAGCCATTTGGTGTTTTGTTGTGGGAGGCGTATGGGTTAACCCTAGTTTTCTGTTCTGCGGATTGGTGATGTTGTGCCAAACACACCTATCCGATTTGCATACATTTGGATTCGCGGTCCAATGTGTGATTGCCTATGTGGCATTATATATTTTGACTTGCCTGTGTGGCATTATTTTGATGTGCCTGTGTGGCATTATTTTGGTTGTCTATGTGGCATCATTTGACTTGCCTGTGTGGCATTAGTTTGACTTGCCTGTGTGGCAAGGTATATTTCTGAGCTCATTCGGTATGAAATAACTCCAGACGTTTGTTTCAGCCTATTATTTTATTGGATTAGTTTTGTTGGTTTTTGTTCAGTTCAAGTCATTGAGTTAGTTACTTCAGTTCGCTATTTCTTTATTCTTTTATTGGTTTCGTCAATTATGTTGATTCATATATATTCCATTCAGATCCTTGGATATTATATTTTCGTTCGTACTTGCACTTGAGGCTTTTTTCAGTAATTTGTCTCAACTGTTTTCATATATCAATTGTATATCTTTTGTATATCTGTATCCGTACTGGGCAATTGGCTCATGCTGTGTTTTTCTTCCGGCAGGTTTGCAGGGGTGATTCAGGGCTAGCTAGTGTGATGAGAGAGTTGCCCTTGACCATCTAGGTTGTTTCAAATTTTAAGTTTGATTATTTTGACTCTATTTGGAGAATTGTATTTAGTACTTCATTGGTGGATATCATTATTACATATTTTGAAGTTATTAGCGCTCTGTTTACTAGTTTGAGGTTTGTTGTGCTTTGCACGTGACCTCCCTTTCCTTTTCGGGAAGGGGGTGTTACAATACTGCTTTGTGAAGTAAAATTCAAGAATAATATTGTATCAAAAATGATTTGGACAGCGAAGAAATCAATTTTTGTCATGAATAATTTCCCGGGTGAATAGTACCTGAGTGAATAATACTTCGAGAATAGTACTTTGTGAATAGTACCTGTGAATAGTACTTTATGAATAGTACTTTGTGAATAATATCCCGTGAATAGTACTTTATGAATAGTATCATAAAAATGAATACTGCTCAAGGACAGTACTCCGGCATGAAAAGCTTAAAATTTAGCAAGAATGTGCAGAAAATATCCTTGTGAAACGATACTAGATGAAGCGCAAATTTTAAGGATATTCTACTAATTTCACGAAGTATAGAAGCAATACTTTAACAAAATGAAGGTATAATCAGGAATACGAGACGAAATAATATTAATCACATACTACAGAGTATGGAAGACAATATTATTCCTATGAATACTGAAAAAAAAATATTCCTGACCTCAGAAGAAGACTGGATACAAGAATAGTGAGGTAGCAGACTTGTCTTCTACTTTCTCTCTAAAGCTTCTCTCTCTATAGCTTCTTTTTCTATAATTGCTCTTGTGAGTCTTAGTGAATTGATGAGAATGAAATAAGAATGAGCTTCTATTTATAGGAAAACATAGTTTCGATAATTGCACGTTTTGGGGCTCGAAATATTACAGTATAATACCTTCATCTTTTCCTTCATTTTTAATTTAGTCCTGCAAGTATTATCAAACTTGCACCACCTCCCCTAATAGTACATCTTGTGAATCAATAGTACAATCATGTGAAAAAAATAACTACAGTATAGTACCTTCATCTATACCTTCATTTTTAATTTAGTCATGCAAGTATTATCAATCTTGCACCACCTCCTCTAATAGTACATGCATGTGAATCAATAGTACACATGTGTGAACAAATAGTTATAAACATGTGAATTAATAGTAATTAATTGTTCATTTATCCGATTGATTGGTCAATATAACCTCCAGACATCTATTATTATCGAAATAGATGTCGATTTCCACTAACACTAATAATCCCAACACAATGGAAATATCAATTTCATCTTTAATCAACACGAACTTATTCATCATTACTATTATAAATCACAATATTTAACAACCAGATCATTCCTAGGAAAGAGGGGGCTTTTCGATAAGGATTTCTCCCTATTGGCGCACAATTGGGTGACCAAACCTCTCTTTGACAAAACTTTCTAGACATTGTCAATATTGAAATAATAATATGAATAACTTTGTCGTCTCAATTATTGATTTAATAATATAAGATATTATGCAGATGATACTATGACAATAATTGAATCAGTAATATGAGAGATATTATGCAACAACTAATGTAGCAATAATTTAGTATAATTGAGTGACTTCTCACGTAAGCATCAATAATCAATACTGTGTGCTACTATGCAACCACGCGTATTACTGTACTTTTACCACTGGATAGTTCAACAGTTTAACGGTAAAACTTTCGCCATTATTTTTATGAAAAGATAATTCTGTCGTTTTTTAACTACGACAATACTTCCATTGTGGGGTCCACCAATGATTGTGCAGTCGTACGAATATTTCCTATTAAAACGAATATTTCTCGACCAATCGAATATTATATAACCGCTTGCTTACTTTGCAAAATTTGTAAATAATACCCACAACTATAACATTATATCAAATCCACACTATAATATTCAAAAATATATTTCGAGAAAAATTAATCTTTATTCATAAAAGTTGGGGTCTTACAATCTCCCCTTCTTATGAAATTTCATCCTCAAAATTAGGGTGCGTACCTGGTGTTTCGAAGAGGAGAGGATACCTTGACTTTATTTCAGATTTTAACTCCCAGGTCATTTCCTCAACATCGTGGTTTCTCCACAAAACTTTGACTTGAGGTACAACCTTGGAGCATAGAATATGATCCTTCTTATCCAAGATTTTAACAGGTACCTCTTCATACGTTAAATCTTCCGCTATCTCGTCCGATTCTAATTCAATAATGTGGTTCGACTCTTTCACATATTTACGTAACATATATATATGAAAAACGTTATGAACACGAGACATATTTGGTGGTAAGACGAGTCTATAGGCCACCGTTTCTACTTGATCGAGGATTAAAAAAAGGCCAACGAATTGAGGATTGAGCTTTTCTCTCTTTACAAATCTCGTAACTTCTTTCCATGGAGCAAAACGTAACAACTCTTTCCACGTCCTTTCGATGAAGATCAACATAACTCTTTTATCGATCTTGTGAGGTTTTTATACGTTGTCGGATCATTTGGATCTTTTTCGTAGTCATACGTACCAACTCTGGTCCCAACAATGTTGCTTCACCCACCTCATCCCAGCATACTGGAGAACGACACTTTCTTCCAAACAACGCCTCAAATAGAGTCATGCCAATACTTGCTTGATAACTGTTGTTGTAGAAAAACTCCACCAATGGTAAGAACTTGTCCCAACTTCCTTTGAAGTCAAAGACACAGACTCTTAATAAATCTTCAAGAGTTTGAATACTCCTCTCTGACTGTCCGTCTATTTAAGGATGATATGCCGAACTAAATCGTAAATCCGTGCCCATAGCTTTTTACAAACTAACCCAAAATAGTGAAGTGATCAGAAACTATGGATACTGGCATACCATGCAATCTTACAATCTCTTTTATGTACATACAAGTAAGACGTTCAAGTGTATAAGTTTCTCTCATCGGTAAGAAATGAACAGACTTGGTCAATCTATCAACAATGATCCAAATCGCATCTATGCCTTGAGAAACCTTGGGAAGACCAGTAACAAAATCAATGGTAATGTGCTCCCACCTCCATTCTGAAATTTTAAGTGGTTGCAATGGACCTTTTGGTACTTGATGCTCCGCTTTGATTCATTGACAAGTTAGACACCTTTAGATAATCCCCGCTATCTCTCTCTTTATATTGCTCCACCGAAATGTATGTCAAAGATCACGATATATTTTGGTACTCCCATGATGGATTGTAAACGGTGTGTTGTACGCCTCCATCATGATTTTATACTTTAAATCAGGGTCGTTAGGAACACAAAGTCTAGAGTTGACTCGAAGTATTCCTTTTTCATCGATTCTTCCTTCCGGCATAACACCTTCTTGCACTTTCTTCCTCATACGCATCAGTTCCAGGTCTGTAGCTTGAGCAGCTTTAACTTTATCGATTAATGTTAGCTCTACTCGTATATTCGCCATCATCACATGGGTCCCTGAAGTCTTTAACTCTATCTCCATCCTTTGTAAGTCATACAAAATGGGCCTTTGCGTTGACAATATCGCAATCGTATCCGCATATGATCTTCTACTCAATGCGTCAGCTACTACGTTCACTTTTTCAGGATGGTATTTAATGGTATGATCGTAATCTTTTAATAGTTCAAGCCATCGTCGTTACCGCATGTTGAGTTCCTTTTGAGGGAAGAAATATTTGAGGATTTTATGATCCGTATAGATCTCCACCTTCTCTCTATACAGGTAATGCCTCCAAATCTTAAGCGCAAAAATGATAGCTTCCAACTCTAGATCATGAGTAGGATAATTCCTCTCATATTCCTTGAGTTGTCATAAGGCATAGGCTATGACTTTCCCATGTTGCATGAGAACACATCCCAACCCTTTGCTTGAAGCATCACTGTAGATGACAAATCCCTCCAAACAGGTGCTGAAATGAGTCTCCTCTTGAGTTCTTGAAAACTCTTCTCACATTCCTCGCTCCAATCGAATTTTATATCTTTTCGAGTCAACTGAGTTAATGGAGTAGTGATTCGATAAAACCCTTTTATGAATCTCCGATAATAACTAGCTAAGCCGAGAAAGCTACGTACTTCGATCACTGACTTAGGTTGCTCCCATCTTTGAATTGCTTCAAATTTTGTTGGGTCAACAGATATTCCATGATTTGATATCACGTGCCCAAGGAATTCTAGTTCCTCAAGCCAGAACTCACATTTCTTCAACTTAGCATATAACTTGTTTTCACGAAGCTTTTGGAGTATCAGCCTCAAGTGTTGCTCATGATCTTCACGGCTTTTGGAGTAAATGCGAATGTCGTCAATAAAAATGATCACAAAGTGATCCAAATATTCCTTGAATACTCGGTTCATCATATCCATGAAGGCAGCAGGAGCATTAGTTAAACCAAAAGACATGACTAGGAATTCGTAATACTCGTACTGAGTTTTGAAAGTAGACTTTGGAATGTCATCAGTTTTAATATTCAACTAATGATATCCAGAACGAAGATCGATCTTTGAAAAGAATTTGGCGCCTTGAAACTGGTCAAACAGGTCATCAATGCGAGGCAACGGGTACCTACTTTTGATGGTGACATGATTCAACTCCCGATAATCAATACAAAGTTTCATATTTCCATCTTTCTTCTTCATGAATAGAACAGGAGCACCCCAAGGAGATGTACTAGGTCGAATGAAACCGATGTCTAACAATTCCTGCAGTTGGGTTTTTAACTCCTGAAGTTCAATAGGAGCCATTCGATATGGGGCTTTGGAAATGGGTATTGTACCGAGTTCAAGGTCGATACCAAACTCGATTTCACACTCCGGGGGTAGGCCAGGAAGTTCTTCGGGGAATACGTCAGGAAATTTATTAACAATAGAAATATCATTCAAATCTGACGTATTTTTGTTTAAATCTGTGACATGAGCTTAAAAAAGCTTGACATCCTTTTTTCAAGAAACGAATAGCTTTATGGCTTGAGATGATCATGATTAATTTTAATGGTTTGGTCGCTTGAATTCGCATAATAGGTTGATTAGGAATATGAAAGCTAACAACCTTACGAAAACAATCAATTTTAGCATGATGAGTAGTTAACCAATCAATCCCTAGAATCACGTTAAATGCAAGTATTTTTAAGGAGATAAGATCGACAGGTAATGTGTGGTTACTGATTTGAATCAAACAAGACTTATAAATAGTAGATGTAATGAAGGTTTCTCCCAATGGAGTTTCAACAGATAAGTCAAAGTCTAATTTCTCTGGAGTCAAATTTAAACGTTGAGCGCAAGTAGGAGAAATAAAAGAATGGGTAGAACCAGTATCAAATAAGGTATAGACTTCGCTAGAGTTTATGATTAACTTACCCGTGATCACATCGTTTGGATTCCTTACTTTTTGGGTGGTTACAACAAACGCTCTCCCTTGAACTATCAGTTTTATCTTGTCTAGGATGACCTTTGATGCCTCCATCCCAGCTGGACTTGACTTTGGTGTACCACAAAATCGAGCTAGGTGACCTTTTCTTCCATAATTGTAACATGTTTTGGACTGCTGTGTACAGTTTAGACTGATGTGTCCCTCCCCTCCACATTTGTAACATACGACCGGTGGTCGTTCTTCTTCATTAACAACAGGTGCTGGTGCTGACGTCCTTCCATCATTATTGAATCTCCTCTTCTTGAAACTCTCATTTTTATTATCTTGGCCATGATTACCACCAAACTGGTTACCATTTCTGGCATGTTAATTCCCTCCACGTTTGTTGTCACCGCTTCGATGACTGCTACCACTGGTATTATCATTTTGTCGGCTGCTCTGTCTTGGTTGGGTTGACTCGTTATTGCGCTCCAATAACTGAGCCCTATTTACAACATCTGGATACAAACATAGTTTATGAGAAATTAAGTATTGCAGTATCTCGGGTTTCAAACCTCTTAGAAACATCCGCGTCATTCTTTCCTCATTATAAACCAAGTGGAACGTAAACCGGGATAACTCGGCAAACTTAGCTTCGTACTGTGACACGTTCATATTGTTCTGCTCCAGCTTGATGAACTCTACCTCCTTCATGTGACGAATACTTTCGGGAAAGTACTTGTCATTAAATAGTTCTTGGAATTTCTCCCAAGACATCTTCAGTGCGGCAGGTTGAGTATGCTTTACCAATTCTCACCAGTAATCTGCCTCTCCTCGCAACATAAAGGTGGCAAAGGGAACCTTTTGCTCCTTAGAGCATCACAAGAAATCAAATATCTTGGTGATCTACTTACGTCTCTGCCTTAAGTGGTGTTGGCTCTCCAATAAACTCCGGTGGTCCCAGCTCTTTGAACTATTTAGTGGTGACCGTCCGAGAGTTGTCAGTGTTTCCACCTGCATTTTGAACAGGATCCGCTCTCGCCTGATGTTGCATGAATTGCATAAAGCCTCTGAACATTCCATCATTCATCATTTGGTCAGCGTTGTTGTTTTCTTGAGGATTATTGTCATCCCGATGCACATTATCCTGAGTATTGATCGTTGGCGACTCAACGATCTCATGTGCTTCATTGCATATCTCAACAGTTTCGAATGCCATTTTCAAATACTGCCACAAAAAAAGGGTTAATTTACATGTCATATATTATCCCTATACTCTGACCGACCAATTAAATACCAAATAAACTTAGGTAGGTCATACTAGTGAAGGAATTCCCCGTCTCTCCCCTCCTAGTTCTTGTCTCACATCTCTGCCAGGGATCATATCCCTAAGCTTTGATACCAACTGTGACGCCCCCAAAATAGGGATACATCACCCATCTTGAGTCGCCAAATACATGGTACATAATTTAAATACAAACTTCTTTTATACAGTATGACAAAACGTAGCTTAGAGTTTTAAAATGAATAATGTCTCGTAGAGAGTATCCAAACTCAAATAAAGTCCTCATTACAATTATTATCACACTATTTCACTGAATAGTGAGGACTACTAATGTAAACATCTAGACCGTCACTTCGTTCCCCGACTAGTCCCATCTACGTTCTCATTTCTTGAAGAGAACAATGAAATCAAAATGGTGAGCTCAACTAACCCAGTAAGAAATATTATGACTAAGATAATGCAGAATAAAGTATCGTTAGCCTTCAACAATGTTAAACTAATAAAATATAATAAACATCAAGTTTAAATCAAACGGAATAAGCAATCCATTAGAAGACCCATGTAGTGCATGATATCTACTATCTTCTATGATTTAAAAATTTTATCATCAATTTTATCGCCGAGACTCAGCTTAATAAAAAAAACCACATCATCGAAGCTTCCTTGCACTACGGGCCAAAGATATTCATGTAATCATCAATGGTCATGATTATACCGAATTATCCTTAGTCATAATCTTACCAACAATTGTCCATCAATGAACTACAGGCTAATGAGGATTTTTGTAAGACCCCAACTTTTATAAATAAAGATGAATTTTCTATAAATATTATTTTTGAATATTATGGAGTAAATTTGATATAATTTTATAGTTGTGGGCAATATTTATAAATTTTGGAAAGTAAGCAAGTTGTTATAAAATATTCGTTTGGTCGGGGAATATTCTTTTTGTTGGGGAATATTCGTACGACGGCACAATCATTGGTGGACCCCACAACGAAATTATTATCGGATTTAGAAAACGACAAAAATACTTTATGAAAATAACGGCAGAGGTGTTACCGTTAAAACTGTTGAACTACCCAGTTGTAAAAGTACAGTAATACGCATGGTTGCATAGTAGCACACGGTATTGATTATTGATGCTTATGTGAGAAGTCACTCAGCTATACTCAATTATTGCTACAGTAATTGCTGCATCATATCTCTTATATTATTGATTTAATTATTGTCACAGTATCATCTGTATAATATGTTATATTATTAAATCAATAATTGAGACGACAAGTTATAAATGATTAATAATTGTTGAAAGATTAAATATGTGTTGATTAAAAATAAAATGATTTGTGGTAATATTTATTCAATCCTTAATGTATATAAAGAGTCTATTATGAGACGGTTGTGGTAAGTTAGGTTATTTTATGGGGGGCCATATGTCATCATCTAAGAGTCTCTTCGCCAATAGTAATTACCTTTGTCAATAGTAATTACCTTCATAAATAGTAATTACCTTCGTCAATAGTAACTACCTTTACCAGACGTCAAACCACTTGCCGTTTCATATTACAGGCATCAAACCAATTGTCGTTTCACATTACAGGCGTCAAACCACTTTTCTTTTCACATCACCAGTCGTCAAGCCACTTGCCTTTTCACATTTCAAGTACTAAGCTAGAAATCTTCTATAAATAGAGGCCTAGTGCTTCATTATTTTTCACGAATTCATTCAAGCTATAGAGAGAGAAAGTATAGAGAGAATAAGGGAGAAAGAAGAAGAGTATTCTGTTACTACACTACTGCAGTATTCAATCTACTACTAATGTAAGGGGTGTTATTCTTTCTTATTCATGAAGAGAACTGTTGTTATTCCATTGCTTATTATTATGTTGGAATAATCTATATACGTGGTTTACCCTATACTTGGTGACATTCTTCTATTATTCTATTGGAACATCCTGTCTGTGTGTTTTACACCGGGGACCTGGTTCTGTCTTTATTAATATTCTGTTGGAATATCCTGTCTATGTGTTTTACACCGGACCTGGTTCCGTCTTTATTATTCTGTTGGAACATCCTGTCGGTGCAAATTTTGCCTGACCTAGTTCTGTTATTATTATTATTCTGTTGGAATAACCAGTCTATGCGAAGTACCGCATGCATGATGATTTCTTTTGTTATTCCATTCTTTATTATACTCAGTTGGTTAAAGTTTTGACTTCTATACTCCATGAAATTAGTAGAATATCCTTGATATTTGCGCTTCATCCAGTATCTTTTCATGGAAATATTCTTCTGATCATTCTTGAATTTTACTCTACAAAGCAGTATCATGTTAAAAATTTGGGCATTATTAGTTCCTGGATAAATTAATTTTTGAACTTGTTTTATTGAATTCTTATATCATTGTCATCATCCTCATGTTTATATTATGTTAAAAGTCATCTGTGGCCTTTAGTGCATAGATGGACTTGGTATGATTATGACCAAGGATTATTCAGTGTAATGATGACCGTAATGTTACAAATGACGTGGTAAAAGTTATCATTGGCCCGTAGTGCATTGATGGACAGTTGTTGGCATGATCGTGACCATTAATGAATACACGAATGTCCTTGGCTGTAGTGCATGGATAATTTGTGGTCATGATACTAAAGAATATCCTTGGTCGTAGTGCATGGGTGATTCGATGATGTGGATTATTTATTAAGTTGAGTCCCAGTGATAAAAGTCAGGAAAAACCTTTTAAATCATAAAAGATAGTAGATTTTATTCTCTACTTGACTCTTTTAATGGATTGCTTGTTCCATTGCAGTTAAACTTGATGTTGTTATATTTTATCAGTTTAACACTGTTGAAGGTTAACGATAATTTATTCTGCATTATCTTAGTCATAATATTTCTTACTGGGCTAGTTGAGCTCACCCTTTCTTTCACTGTTCTCTTCAGGAAATGAGAACATAGCAGGGACTAGTCGAGGAACGAAGTGACGGTCCAGAGGATAGCATTAGTAGTCCTCATTATTCTGTGAAATAATGTGTTAATAATTGTAATGAGGACTCCTTTTGACTTTATATAATCTCTAGTAGACAATAATTGTATTCAAACTCACAGTTATATTTTGTCGTATTGTACACGACAGTTGTATTAATAAGTTGAATTTGAATTTTGTACCATGTATCTGACGACCCAAGATGGGTGATGTATATTTAATTTTGGGGGAGCCATAATTTTTACCACATCATTTGTAACATTATGGTCATGATTATACCGAATAATCCCTGGTCATAATCATACCAATCAACAATACATCTATGCACGTAAGCCACAGATGACTTTTATCGTAATATAAGCATGATGATGATGACAATGATATAAGAATTCAATTAAAGAAAGCAAATGATAAAATTTTAAAGATTATAACTTAATTTATCTAGAATTCAATAATGTCCAAATTGTCAACATGATACTGCTTTGTGGAGTAAAATTCTAGAATAATATTGTATCAAAAATAATTTGGACAACAAAGAAATCAATTTTTGTCATGAATAATTCCCTGAGTGAATAGTACCCCATGAATAATACTTCGGGAATAGTACCTCGTGAATAGTACTTTGTGAATAGTACCCATAAAAAGTACTTTGTGAATAGTAACCATGATAGTACTTTGTGAATAGTACTCCGTGAATAGTATTTTGTGAATAGTACTTTATGAATAGTACCATAAAAATGAATAATACTCATGGACAGTACTCCGGCATGAAAAGCTTAAAATTTAACAATAATGTGTAGAAAATATCATTGTGAAACGATACTAGATGAAACACAAATTTTAAGGATATTCTACTAATTTCACATAGTATAGAAGCAATACTTTAACAAAATGAGGGTATAATCAGGAATACGAGATGAAATAATATTACTCACATACTACAGAGTATGGAAGACAATATTATTCCTATGAATACTGAAAAAAAATAATATCATTTACCTCAGAAGAAGACTGGATACTGGAATAGTGAGGTAGTAGACTTCTCTTCTACTTTCTCCATAAAGCATTTCTCTCTATAGCTTCTCTTTCTATAATTACTCTTGTGAGTCTTAGTGAATTGGTGATAATGAAAGAAGAATGAGCTTTTATTTATAGGAAAACATAGTTTCGATAATTGCACATTTTAGGGCTCAAAATATTACAGTATAATACCTTCACCTTTTCCTTCATTTTTGATTTAGTCCTGCAAGTATTATCAAACTTGCACCACCTCCCCTAATAGTACATCTTGTGAATCAATAATACAATCATATGAATCAATAGTACAATCATGTGAAAAAATCATTACAGTATAGTACCTTCATATATATACCTCTATTTTTAATTTAGTCATGCAAATATTATCAATCTTGCACCACCTCCCCTAATAGTACATGCATGTGAATCAATAGTATACACATGTGAATAAATAGTTATAAGCATGTGAATTAATAGCAATTAATTGCTCATTTATCCGATTGATTGGTCAATATAACCTCCAGACATCCATTATTATCGAAATAGATGTCGATTTCCACTAATATTAATAATCTCAACACAATGGAAATATCAATTTCATCTTTAATCAACACAAACTTATTCATCATTAATATTATAACTCATAATATTTAACAACCAGATCATTCCCAAGAAAGAGGGGGCTTTCCGATAAGGATTTTTCCTTATTGTCGCGCAATTAGGTGACCAAACCTCTCCTTGACAAAACTTTCTAGACATTGTCAGTATTGCAAATAATAATATGAATAACTTTGTCGTCCCAATTATTGATTTAATAATATAAGATATTATGCAGACGATACTTTGACAATAATTGAATCAATAATATGAGAGATATTATGCAACAACTACTGTACCAATAATTGAGTATAACTGAGTGACTTCTCACGTAAGCATCAATAATCAATACCGTGTGCTACTATGCAACCACGCGTATTACTGTATTTTTACCACTGGGTAGTTCAATAGTTTAACGATAAAACTTTCACCGTTATTTTTATAAAAAGATAATTCTGTCGTTTTTTAACTATGACAATACTTCCGTTGTAGGGTCCACCAATGATTGTGTCGTCGTACGAATATTCCCCGTTAAAACGAATATTTCCCGACCAATCGAATTTTATATAACCACTTGCTTACTTTGTAAAATTTGTAAATAATATCCACAACTATAACATTATATCAAATCCACACCATAATATTCAAAAATATATTTCGAGAAAAATTAATCTTTATTCATAAAAGTTGGGGTCTTATGTATATATATATATATATATATATATATATATATATACCTGTCCATCTAACAATACCATCTCGATGCTGTTTATGTAGTTTGCTTTGTTGAAGCTTGGCATATTCTAGAGTCGAGTTATACTGACTTTAATCTTCCATGTCTCTTTGACAGGGCTGATGTCATCAACAAAATCCTATTTAGTTGTCATCTAAATAATGGGATAGGTTAAGTATACGATAAATGTTTAGCAGAAAATAATAAGAAGGAGATAATTGTTTGTAGCATAAGTTGTTGCATAATACTCGATATGTATTTAACAAAGAGTAATCATAATAGCTCATTAACAATAATATCATAAAGTAGTGATTTTAGGATATAATAATTAAATTAGAAATGATAATATCAGAACAGTTGACATTACCAAATCAGTTTAGATTTTTAGTGATTTAAGGGATTATAAATTCAAAATATTAATTTGGGATTAAAAAAGTAGTGATTTTAGGAGATAATAATTAAATAAGTAATGATAATATTAGAACAGTTATTATTATCAAAACAATTTAGATTTGTAGTGATTTAAGGGACTATAAAATCAAAATATTAATGTGGGATTAAAAATTAATAATTTTAGGAGATAATAATTAAGTAACGATAATATAAAAACCGTTTAGATTTAAAAAAATAGTGATTTAGAGGATTATAAAATCAACATAGTAAGTTATAATTGATACTATTTGTTATTTTAATTTTATTTTAAACTATATAATATTATGTTGTAATATAATTATGTTGGCACGGTTAGTAATGTTGAAACTTATATATATGTATGTTATAATATTATAAAAAGTATAATATTATAAAATTTAAAAATCGGTGTAATTATGTAGGACATGTGAAAATCGGAGTAATGGATGATCATATTAATTATGTAGGACATGTGTTACAATATGGGAATGACAAATGTCATGTAATGGTGTTATGTACTGCAATATAGTATATTTAATAGATTACAGAAAATTCACATTGAGAAATAAGATAACATATATAAATGCTCCAGTGAACAAGAAAACTCAAAGCAGGATAAAACCAAAAGAATTTTATTTTTTTCTTTTTTTTTTATGAAAATGTGATGTTAAATTTAAGAATATTGTGTCATTGCGTAAGACCCCAATTTTTATGAACAAAGATTTAATTTTCTCTAAATATTATTTTGAATACTAAGGTGTTGATTTGATATAATACTATAATTATGGGTGATATGTGCAAATTTTACAAATTAAGCAAGTTGTCATAAAATATTCATTTTGTCGGAATATATTCTATTTATCGGGGAATATTCATACGAAGACACAATCATCGGTGGACCCCAAAATAGAATAACTGTCGGATATAGAAAGTAGCAAAAATAACTTTTCATAAAATAACAACAAAACTTTTATCGTTAAACTGTTAAAATACCCGGTGATAAAAATACAGTAATACGCGTTGTTCCTCAGTGGTACGCGGTATTGCACAGTAGCACACAATATTTCATAGTATCTTAGATTATTGATACTTACTTAAGAAGTCACTCAGTTTCATTCAATAATTGTCACATTATTTGTTGCATTGTATCTCATATTATTGATTCAATTATTGTCACATTATCATCTGCATAATATTTTAAATTATTAAATCAATAATTGAGACGACACAATTATTTATATTATTATTTGTATTATTGACAATGTCTAGAAAGTTCTGTCTAGAAAAGGGGTTAGGTTATTTAATTGTGCCAATAATGAGAAATCCTTATCGGAAAGCCCGTCTTTCCTGGGAACGATTTGGTTGTTAATATTGTGAGTTATAATATTAATGATGAATAATTGTTGAAAGATTAAAAATGTGTTGATTGAAGATAAGTGAGTTGTGGTATATATTTATTCAATTTTTGATATAAACAGAGGGGTTTGTCATGAAGCGTTTGTTGTAAGTTTGACTTAATATTCCATGGACCCCCATGTGCTAATTTGTTAAACAGGCGGTAGAAAAATATTTCAGTTTTTTTTATTATTATAATAGTAATAAAACTAAAAAACTTTTTATATAAAATAGAAAACCTTTTAATATATATAAAGTTATTTTTTTTATTAGAATAATTTAGATGAATAGTGATAAATAGTGAAATTAGACGAAATTTTAGAAAATTCACTATTCAGTCAGTGATTTTTTACTATTTAAAAATTGCACTGCCATTCTCCTATAAATAGGTTACTTAGTTAAGAAATGAAAATCACACCAGAATCAGAGAATTCTTCTTCCATAATATTGTGCGTATTTCTTTTGTGTATAAGGATATTTTGAGTGTAATAAATAGTGTAAGATTTCCTCAATATAATCTTCGTTATACCAGTCAAATTTAGTTTCATATTAACGTAAAGGATGTTATTTTCTTCATACTCATAAGGGTTGTCATTATATTCCTTATTAATATGTGGGAATAACCTGTTTACGCGGACTACCACATGCTTGGTGAATAACCATTCGTATTCATTCTTTATTAAATTATGAAAATGATCTGTCTACGCAGATTACCGCATGACGGGTGAAAATTCATTTGCAGTTTTGTATATTCTTTCATACTCTTATGGGATATCATTTCTTTTGTACTCATCAAAGGATATCATTTTCTTTCATATTTTTCTCTATTTATGTTACAAAATTATTGTTTATTTTCATAACCTTATTATTAAATGGTTAAAATCCCTGAAATTAGTAGAATATCCTTGAATTTTGGGCTTCATCTAGTATCGTTTCACTGAAATATTTGTCTAAACTTTCTTATTAAATTTAAATATTTTTATTCGGGGTACTATTCACTCGGGATACTATTCATGGGGCAATATTCACTCGGGGTATTATTCATTCGGGGTACTATTCATGACAAAATTAGTTTCTTTTTTGTCCAAATTATTTTTGAGACTTGAATATCATTCTTGAATTTTACTCCATAATTTGTTATCATGTTCACAATTTGATATTCTTGAATTATAAATATTTAATATTTATCCTTAATCTCACTTGATTCATTCTTTATATCATTGTTATAATACTCATACTTAAATTTGTGTTGGAAAGTTATCTTTGGCCCGTAGTGCAAAGTTAAACTGTTGATTGGTATGATTATGACCAGGAATTGTATATTGGTATAATCATTGTGACGCCCCCCCCCAAAATAGGTCCATACAATCCATTCTGAGTTGCCAAATACATGGAACAAAATTTAAATACAAACTTCATTAATACAATTATTAACTGTCGTGTAAAATACGATAAAACATAAGCTGTGTGTTTTAATACAAATATTATCTCGTAGACAATATCCAAACTAAAATAAAGTTCCCATTATAATTATTATCACACTATTTTATAGAATAGTGAGGACTACTATAGCAACCATCTTGGACCATCACTCCGTTCCCCGACTAGTCCCAGCTATATTCTCATTTTCTGACGAGAACAATGAAAGAAAATGGTGAGCTCAACTTGTCCAGTAAAGAATATTATGACTAAGATAATATAGAATAAATTATCCTTAGTCCTCAATAGGGAAAAATCTGATAGAATACAATAGACAACAAGTTTTAGATCAACAACTGCAGCGGAAATAACAATCCATTAAAATAGTCAAGTCGAGCATGTTGTCTACTATCTTCTATGATTTAAAAGTCCATCAATATTTTATCCTTGTAACACCAATCAATAAATATTTCACATCAACAAATTATTCATGCACTACGGGCCAAAGATATTCGTTTATATCATCAGTGATCGTGATAATGCCAAACACCTGTCCAATCTATGCTCTACGGGCCAAAGATAAATTTTAACACAATATAAACATGAGGATAATTACAATGATATAAAGAATGAATTAAGTGAGATCAAAGATAAATATATTAGAGATTTATAATTCAATTTATCCAGAGTTCAAGAATGTCCAAATTGTCAACATGATAACTAATTGTGGAGTAAAATTCAAGAATGATATTCATGTATCAAAAATAATTTGTACAGAAAAGAAATCAATTTTATCGTGAATTATAAAAGTAATACTTATGAAAGTAAGTGTAGATTTAGGAATAAGAAACGAAATAATATTACTTACATACTATAGAGTATGGAAGAAAATAATATTTCTTACGAATATTGAACGAAAATAATATCTATTACGAAAATTGAACGAAAATAATATTCCTTACGAATATTGAACGAAAATAATATCCTTTACAAATATTGAACGAAAATAATATCCCTTACGAATATTGAACGAAAATAATATCCCTTACGAATATTGAACGAAAATAATATTCCTTACGAATATTGAACGAAAATAATATTCCTTACGAATATTGAACAAAATAATATTCCTTACCTTAGTAGGAGACTAAATCTGACTGGTATAACAGAGATATTCTTGAGGAAAACGTGCACTATTTGCTACACTCAAAGTATCCTTATACTAGAAAAAAATATTCACAATATTATAGAAGAAGAATTCTCTGATTTTGGTGTGATTTTTATTTTTTTAATTAAGCATCCTATTTATAGGAGAAAGACAGGGCACTGTTTAAGAAAATCACGGATGAACAGAAAATTTTTCACGGGTGCAAATTCGACGGATTTTCTGATTTTTACTATTCATCACTGTGCAATAAAATATTTTAATAAAATAAAAATTTTTATATAAAATATAATATATACTAATTATAATCTAGTAAAACAAATAACTATATATATAATATAAAAAGTATTCTGTTTTATATAAAAAGTTTTCTGTTTTATTACAATTATAATAATAAAATAATACTGAGACAACTTTCTACTGATGATTTGACAAATTGGCACATAGGGGTCTATGAAATAATAAGCCAAACTTACAGTAAACGCTTCATAAATATCTACCATAAATAACTTATTATCAATCAACCCATTTTTAATCTTTTAACACTTATTTATCATTAATATTATAACTCAAAATATTGACAACCAGATCATTCCTAGGAAAGATTGAGCTTTTCGATAAGGATTTCTCCTTATTAGCGTGCAATTAAATAACCTAACCCTTTTCCTCGACAGAACTTTCTAGACATTATCAATAATGCAAATAATAATATGAATAATTGTGTCGTCTCAATTATTGATTTAATAATATAAAATATTATGCAGATGACACTGTGATAATAATTAAATCAATAATATGAGATACTATGCAGCAACTATTGTGGCAATTATTAAATAAACTGAGTGACTTCTTACGTAAGCATCAATAATCAAAGATACTGTACAATATCGTGTGCTACTGGGCAACCACACGTATTATTGTTCTTTTATCACCTATATTTCAACAGTTAACTGTAACAATTTTTTCGTTATTTTTATACAAATGTTATTTTTGTCACTTTCTATATCCGACAGTCTTTTCGTTGTGGGGTCCACCAATGATTGTGTCGTCGTACGAATATTCGCTGGAAAAAAAATTCCCCGATCAAACAAATATTTAATGACAACTTGCTTACTTTATAAAATTTACACATATCACTCATAACTATAACATTATATAAAATCACACCTTATTATTCAAAATAATATTTAGAGAAATTTAAATCTTTATTCATAAAAAGTTGAGGTCTTACAATCATGACCGGAATTGTGTATTGGTATAATCATGATCATTAGTGTTACAGTTATATGTCTTTGGCCCGTAGTGCAAAGATGGACTGTCGATTATTGGTTTTACAGTTGTATATTTTTGGCCCGTAGTGCAAAGATGGACTGTCGATTATTGGTTTTACAGTTGTATTTCTTTGGTCCATAGTTCAAAGATGGACTGTTGATTATTGGTTTTACCATTATATATCTTTGGCCCGTAGTGCAAAGATGGACTTTTGATTACTGGTTTAACAGTTGTATGTCTTTGGTCCGTAGTGCAAAAATGGACTGTTGATTATTGGGTTTACAGTTGTATGTCTTTATCCCGTAGTTCAAAAATGGACTGTTGATTATTGATTTTACAGTTGTATGTTTTTGGCCCGTAGTGTAAAGATGGACTGTTGATTATTGGTTTTATAGTTGAACATCTTTGGTCCGTAGTGCAAAGATAGACAATTGATTGGTATGCTCATGACCATTGATATTAAAGTTGAATATCTTTGGCCCATAGTGTAAACATAGACAATTAATTGATATAATCATGACCATTTTTGTTACATTTAAATATCTTTTGTGTAGGGTGTAAAGCCGATATAAATATTGAGTGCCTTTAGCCTTTGTGGAAAGGACATTGAGTGAAAGATCTATTAGGCTTTTATGGTAAGGAGAAATTGTTGATTTACATTATTATAAACATGAATTATGAATTTAACTATAATCTTTGGTATTTCAGGTGAAGCCAGGTAATAAAATTTCTCTCTGTCTTGGGTACAACAAAGAACTATTGATGGGTATTACATGAATGTCATATTAATGATGTAATTTAATTTGGAAGATATAATAGACATTATGTTCTACTTGACTCTTCTAATGGATTGTTGATTCCGCAGGGATTATGGTTAAAAACTTTTATCATCTACCATATGTTATAAATATCTGATTTATTACTGATGAAGGCTATTGACAATTTAATTATCTTTAGTCATAATATTCTTTACTGGGCTATTTGTGTCAACCATTTTGCTTCACAATTCCTTTCAGGTAATAAAAGTGTAGTTGGGTCGAGCGGGGATAACAAGGGAATAGAGTGATGATCTGTGACTGTTGAAGTTTCTCAATACATTATACAACAACATGAAAATATATGATTGTATTGAGGACTTAAAATGTGTGTGTCGTATTTTATACGTCATTCAATAGTTAATTTTGGTGAACAAGAATAGGGTGATTGTAAGACCCCAACTTATTATAAATAAAATTGAATTTCCTCTATTCATTATTTTGAATTAATAAGGTGTTAATTTGATATAAGTTTTTGGTTATAGGTGAAATGTGCAAATTTTGCAAAAGAAGTAAGTGGTTATAAAATATTCATTGTGTTGGGAAATATTCATTTGGTCATGGAATATTCTATCTGTCAGGGAATATTCGTACGCCGGCGCAGCCATTTATGGTCCCCATAACGGAAAATAGTCGGATGAAGAAAATGACAAGTTTGAGTTTTTATAAATAACGGCGTAGTTGTTACCGTAATACGCGTGGTTGCACAGTAGCACACGGTATAGCACAGTATTTTTGAATTATTGATTCTTATGTAAGAAGGCACTACTCAATAATTGTTACAGTAATTATTGTTCAATATTTTATTTTATTTATTTAATAATTACTTCGTTGATATTTTATAGTATTGTTTCAATAATTATCGCTGCACAATATCTCCATTATCAGATCAATAATTCATATTATTTGAATAATATTGTTAGATAGTATTATTGGCAATGTCTAAGGAAGTTCTGTCTAGGAAAGGGGCTTGGTCATATCAGAAATCCCCCTCTTTCCTGGGAACGACCTGGTTGTCATAATTGTGATTCTGTAATATTATTTGAGAATAATTAATTATTGATTTATATGATTAGGAAATATTTATTTTATGTGGATATAAATGATGAATATATTTTATGTGGACATAAATGAAGGAATTAATGCTGAGGTGTTTTATCAGTATTTTGTCGGAATGGAGGTTTTGAGAATCGTCCGTATATGGATTTCGGTCATTTTTCGTTTGGAATTTGGAAAAACTTAAATTTACAAAGTTGTAGAGAATTTAATTTCCTATGGAATGTACATAAAATTAATTTTTTTTATAAAAGGGCTATTTATTAAGAATTATTGAAGTTTCTGAAATAAATATTTTTATTAAAAATATGGTGGGCTCCACTTTTGGTTGGTGAGAAATGAAATGTGCTGAAATTTATTTTTAAAAGTGGCAGGCTTTAATAGTAGCAGGTAAAGCCATCAGGTAGCAGGTTAGTCTGCTATGGCGTTCTAAGCATTTTCCTATAAATAGGGTGCTTAGTTAGAACTGAAAATCACACTAGAAACACATTTTCTCTCTTTCTCTTTATATTATCGAGCGTATTTTGTGAGTATTTAGATACTTTGTGAGTTGTTATTCATTAGTGCAAGTTTCCTTCAGCCTTATACTTGATATTTCAGCCAGAAGTACTATTCTTTTGATTTAAGGGATGTTATTTTTTTCATAATGATGTTATTCTTTCAATATCATTATACCGAAATATTGGTATGAATTTTATTATAGAATTTCTACCTTTTTGTGTCGGGGTTACTATTCACGTATACAATACTATTCACGTATACGACACTATTCAAAAATACGATACTATTCACAAAAAAAATGAAATTTTCTTTTCTTTGTCTAAGTTGTCTATTACAGTTACAATCTTTGATTATATCCATGTTTTAATCTTTATTCTTGAATTTTGCTCCAAAATTGATTATTATAAGGTATTTTTGAACCTGAATAAACTAAAGTACGAATCTCTAATCATTGATCTTTTATCTCACTCTATTCTTTTTCTTTAAGATATTTTTTATCATTCTTAGTCCTAAATGGTGATACAAATGAATATCTTTGGTGTAAGGCACAACTTTTTATAAATAAAGATTTAATTTTCTCTAATTATTATTTTGAAATAGTAAGGGGTAGTAAGGGATGGTAAGGAATGTTATTTTTTTATAAATGATATTATTTCTTCTAATATCATTATGCCAAAAATATTGATTTGAATATTATTGTGGAATATATACCTTTTTGTGTCGGGGTTACTATTCACGTATACGACACTATTCACGTATACGACACTATTCACGAATATGACACTATTCACGAATACGACACTATTCACCAAAAAATAAAATTTTCTCTTCTTTGTCCCAGATGTCTATTTTATTACTATCTTTGATTGTATCCAGGTTTTGATCTTTATTTTGAATTCTTCTTCACAATTGGTTATTATGGAGTATTTTTGAACTTGGATAAACTGTAGTACGAATCCCTAATATTTGTCATTTTGTCTCACTGGATTCATTTTATTTAAGATATTTTTCATCATCCTCAGTCCTAAATGATGATATTACTAAATATCTTTGGCATGTAGTACAAAGATGAATGATTTTCTGATGAATATCTTTGGCCCGTACTGCAAAGATGAACAAGTGTTGAGATGAACATGATCAAATAGTGATACAGATGAATATCTTTGGCCTGTAGTTCAAAGATGAATATTTGATTCAAGATGTATATTGATTGATGTTACATGATAAAATATTGATGATGAACTTTTAAATCTTAGAAGATAGTAGAATTTATTCTCTACTTGACTCTTCTCATGGATTGCTGTTTTCGCTGCAGTTGTTGATCTAAAACTTGTTGTCTATTATATTCTATCAGATTTTCCCTGTTGAAGACTAAGGATAATTTGTTGTACATTATCTTAGTCATAATATTCTTTACTGGGCTAGTTGAGGATAGTTCTTTACTGGGGTGTGGAGTGATGGATCAGGATAGTTGTTTTAGTAGTCCTCGCTATTTTGTAAAATAGTGTATCAATAATAGTAATGAGGATTCCTTTTGAGTTTGTATACTGTCTATTAGACAATATTTATATTCAAACTCATAGTATATGTGTTGTCGTATTTTGCACGATAATTGTATTAATAAAGTTGTAGTTGTTTATGTACCATGTATTTGGCGACTCAGAATGGGTGATGTATACATATTTTGGGGGCATCACAGTTGGTATCAGAGCTTAGGGATATGGTCTCTGGCGGAGATCGGGGAATAGAACTAAGAGGGGAGAGACGAGTAAATCCTTCACTAGTGTGTCCTACCTAAGCTTATTTGTTGGTCGGTCATATTATAGGGATATTATGTGATATGTTAATTTGTTTAATTAACCCTTTGTATGGCAGTTTTTAAGAGTGGCAGCAAAGAACGTTAACAATGGAGTTAATGAGACCGTGGAGACACCTTTAATCACCAACCAGGATAATGTGATGTCAGGCGAAGAAGGAATTAGAGATATTCTTGTGGTGAGGGAAGAATTAATAGTTGAACCTGAGCTAGTCGCAGAGGTAGCAGCTGAGAGTGAGGAAGAAGAGGAACCTGGGGGGAATATATTAGAAGAATTTTATGATCGAAATGTAGAATTACAAAATCGTATTCATGAGTTAGAAGAGCAGGCTGAAGAACGACAGGCGGTCGTGGAGCAAAAGGATGCAACGATTCAAGCTTGTGTTACCCGATATGTGATGCTTGAACAGAAGCACTCTTTGGAAGAGTATAAGATGAAAAAGATGGTATCTGAGCTGAAATAACTGAACGAGTGAGAATGAGTGATGCATGGGTAAAAGTCGAACGATGCGTTGATATTGTGGAAAGAGATATCCGATCTAAGAAGGCTAAAATAGATGATATGTATTTCTCTTTTTGGACAGCAATTGAGAGAACCCAACATCGAGTTTTGAATTACCCTGTACATTGCGGTCAACCCCAATTTGATATGTATCAAAGATTAATGATTCAGATCATGAAACAAGAGTACGATGAAGCAGTTGAGGGTGGAATATGCCCTATAGTGAAAGTCAATTCTAGAGATAATGATGACACCAAAGGTTGTCCCAGACAAGTCAAAATTGGTGGTTCAAGTGAGAGCACCTTTCATAACTTTCAAAAAAGTGAGGAACCGAATGAAGTTATCACGGGTTAGTTAATCATAAATTTTTGCGAAGTTTATACCTTACTAGATATCGGTTCTATCCATTCTTTTATCTCTCCTGCTTGTGCTCAACGTTTGAACTTGACTCTAGAGAAATTAGACCTTAACTTATCTGTTGAGACTCCGTTAGGAGAAACTTTCATTGCATCTACTATTTATAAATCTTGCTTGATTCAAGTGGTACCATCACATTACCTGTCGATCTTATTTCGTTGAAAATACTTGTATTTGATGTGATTTTAGGGATTGATTGGTTAACCACTCATCATGCTAAAATTGATTATTTTCGTAAGGTTGTTAGTTTTCATATTCCTAATCAACCTGTTATGCGAATTTAAACAACCAAAACACTAAAGTACATCACTGTCATATCAAGCCATAAAGCTATTCATTTATTAAAAAACGGATGTCAAGCTTTCTTAGCCCATGTCATGGACTTGAACAAAAACACGTCAGATTTGAATAATATTTCTATTGTTAGTGAATTCCTGACGTATTTCCTGAAGATCTTACCGGTCTACCCTCAGAACGTGACGTTGAATTCTTTATTGACCTTAAACCTGGTACAAAGCCCATTTCTAAAACCCCATATCGAATGGCTCCTATTGAACTTCGGGAGTTAAAGGTCCATCTACAGGAGTTGTTGGACACGGTTTCATTCGTCCTAGTACATCTCCTTGGGGTGCTCCTATTTTATTCGTAAAGAAGAAAGATGGGAGTATGCGAATTTGTATTGACTATCGAGAATTAAATCATGTCACCATCAAGAATAGGTATCCGCTACCTCGCATAGATGACTTGTTCGACCAGTTGCAAGGAGCAAAATTCTTTTCAAAGACCGATCTTCGTTCTGGATATCATCAGCTGAAGATTAAAACTGAGGATATTCCGAAGACTGCCTTCAGAACTCGGTATGGGCTTTATGAATTCTTAGTCATGTCTTTTGGATTGACTAATGCTCCAGCTGCTTTCATGGGTATGATGAACCGTGTGTTTAAAGAATATTTGGATCAGTTCGTTGTCGTCTTTATTGATGACATTCTCATCTATTCCAAAAGCCGTGAAGATCATGAGTGCCATTTAAAGATGGTCCTACAAAGGCTTCATGATAACAAGATATATGCCAAGCTGAAGAAATATGAGTTCTGGCTTGAGGAAGTAACATTCCTTGGGCACGTGGTGTCAAAACATGGATTATCTGTCGACCCGAAAAAGATTAAAGCAATACAAAGTTGGGAGAAACAGAAGTCGGTGACCAAAGTGCGTAGCTTTCTGGGCTTAGCTGGTTATTATTGGAGATTCGTGGAAGGATTTTCTAGAATTGCTACTCCGTTAACTCAGCTGACTCGGAATGATACAAAATTCGTATGGAACGAAGAATGCAAGAAGAGTTTCCAAGAGCTCAAGAGGAGACTCATTTTGGCACTTATTCTAACAATATCATCTGGTTCGGATGGATTTGTTATCTACAGTGATGCTTCAAGCAAAGGGTTAGGATGTGTTCTCATGCAACATGGGAAAGTCATAGCCTATGCCTCGCGACAACTCAAAGAATATGAGAGAAATTATTCTGCTCATGATCTGGAGTTGGCAGTAGTCGTTTTCGCATTGAAGATCTCGAGACACTACCTATATGAGGAGAAAGTGGAGATCTATACATATCATAAAAGCCTCAAATATTTCTTCGCCCAAAAGGAACTCAACATGCGGCAACGACGTTGGCTCGAGCTATTGAAAGATTACGATCTTACTATCTAATATCATCCTGGAAAAGCAAACGTGGTAGCTAGCGCATTAAGTAGAAGATCATATGCGGGTACAAGTGCAATGTTGTTAACACAAAGGTCCATTTTGTATGACTTGCAAAGGATGGAGATAGAGGTAAAGGCTCCAAGTACCCACGTGATGATATCAAACATACGAGTAGAACCGACTTTAATCGATAAAGTTAAAGCTGCTCAAGCTACGGACATAGAGCTTATGCATATGAAGAAGAAAGTGCCAGAAGGTGCTATTTCAGAAGCAAGAATTGACAAAGAAGGAATACTTTGAGTCAACTCTAGACTTTGTGTTCCTGACGATTCTGACTTGAAACATAGAATCATGATGGAGGCATATAACACACCGTTTGTAATCCATCCTGGTAGTACCAAAATATATCATGATCTTCGACATAAATTTTTGTGGAGCAATATGAAGAGAGAGATCGCGGAGTTTATCTCGAGGTGTTTAACTTGTCAACGTGTAAAGGCGGAGCATCAAGTGCCAAAGGGACCATTACAACCACTTGAGATTCTGAAATGGAAGTGAGAACACATTACTATGGATTTTGTTACGGGTCTTCCCAAGGTTTCTCAAGGCATAGATGTGATTTGGGTTATTATTGATAGATTAACCAATTATGCTCATTTCTTTCCTATACGAAAGACTTATTCCCTTGAACGTCTTGCTCGTATCTACATGAATGAGATTATGAGATTGCATGGCATGCCAGTATCCATAGTTTCGGATCGTGACCTAAGATTCACTTCACTATTTTGGGTTAGCTTGCAGAAAGCTATGAGCAAGGATTTACGATTCAGTTCGGCATACCATCCTTAAACGGATGGACAATCAGAGAGGACTATTCAAACTCTTGAAGATTTATTAAGACTTTGTATCCTAGATTTCAAAGGGAGTTGGGATAAGTACCTACCATTACAGGAATTCTCCTATAATAACAGTTATTAGGCAAGTATAGGTGTTGCTCAATTTGAAGCATTGTATGGACGAAGGTGTAGCTCTCTAGTATGCTGGGATGAGGTGGGAGAAGCAACATTGTTGGGATCAGAGTTGGTACAAATGACTATAGAGAAGATCCAAATGATTCGACAACGTATACAAACGACACAGGATCGACAAAAGAGTTATGCGGATCTTCATCGGAAGGACGTGGAATTTAATATTGGGGATCATGTATTGTTACGTATTGCACATGGAAGGGAGGGATCATGTATTGTTACGTATTGCACATGAAAGGGAGTTACGAGATTTGGGAAGAGAGGAAAACTCAATCCACGATTTGTTGGCCCATTTGAAATTCTTGACCGAATAGAAAATGTGGCCTATAGACTCGCATTACCTCCAAGCATGTCTCGTGTTCATAATGTTTTTCACATATCTGTGCTTCGTAAATATGTGAAAGACCCAAACCACATTATTGAGTTAGAACCAGACGAGATAATCGAAGATTTAACGTACAATGAGGTACCTGTTAAGATCTTGGATAGGAAAGAGCATGTTCTACGCACCAAGGTTATACCACAAGTTAAGGTTTTGTGGAAAAACCCTGCTATTGAAGAAATGACCTAAGAGTTAGAATCGGAAATGAAATCGAGTTATCCTCACCTTTTCGAAACACCAGGTACGTACGTCAATTTCGAGGATGAAATTTCATGAGGGGAGGGTGTAAGACCCCAACTTATTATAAATAAAATTGAATTTCCTCTATTCATTATTTTGAATTAATAATGTGTTAATTTGATATAATATTTTGGTTATGGGTGAAATGTGCAAATTTTGCAAAAGAAGTAAGTGGTTATAAAATATTCATTGTGTCGGGGAATATTCATTTGGTCGTGGAATATTCATACGACGACGCAGCCATTTGTGGTCCCCATAACGGAAAATAGTCGGATGAAGAAAACGACAAGTTTGAGTTTTTATAAATAACGACATAGTTGTTACCGTTAACATTGTTGGAACACCTGGTGGTTAAAATACAGTAATACGCGTGGTTGCACAGTAGCACATGGTATTGCACAGTATTTTTGAATTATTAATTCTTACGTAAGAACACACTACTCAATAATTGTTACAGTAATTACTGTTCAATATTTTATTTTATTGATTCGATAATTGCTTCGTTGATATTTTATGTAAAGTCCCCAAACCCGGATACTTGAAATCCGAACTCGGTACTTCACGATACCATTTCTATGAGCGGAAATATTACTAATAATAATAACAATAATATAAATTTTAAACTTAACTTACATTTATCAGAGTCTAATCCCAAGTACGCAACCTTTACTACATTCTTTACATGATATATGATACATATCATTAACTTAATACAATCTATATATTACAAATGATACCAATAACATGTCCTGTTTGCTTTCCTTTTCACTTGGTCTTGGCCGAACTTTCCAGTTCTTCACATGATGAGTGACTTTATACACATGAATTGGATACATTCGAGCTTAATTTCTTGTTATTCTCAAGTCTTTTAGGATATTTTTATGTGTTTGTGTCTATTCATGCATGTTTTAAATTGTTCTGTAGGAGTTGGGACAAAAGTTACTTGGATCGATGTTTGGGGTGGCTAGATTCGCGTTTTCGGCTTGCCATTTACACAGCAGTCATTTCAGAGCCAATTTGACTATATCTCCGGATATTATTTTGCGAAACTTCAAGAATGAAAGTTGTATATCTACTTTTCCTCTTTCCAGAACATCTTGAATCATCTAAATCGGAGTTCGGACGAAGAAGTTATGGCCATTTTCCCAAAGGACGTCGGAGCAGAAAATGTTGGAAAAAGGAGCAAGCGCCTAGGCGCTCCAGCCAAGGCTAAATCAAGCGTCTAGGCGCTCAAAGTCAGTAACTACTCTGCTACCAAGCGCCTAGGTGGTCCAGCCAAGGCCAAATCAAGCGCCTAGGCGCTAGGAAGCAGAGTTTGAGCTGGGGAAAGGCTTGGTGCGGGCCTGGACGCGTTTTGGGCGAATTTTGACACCTTTTTGACTTCAAATTGGATTGGGTTTGTTCCTAAGTTAAAAATTAGACTTGTAACCTATAAATACATGATGTAAGGCATAAAATAAGAGGGGATTACATAGATTAGACTAGATTAAACACTCCTTTAGATTAGAACAAAACACTAGTTCTAATTAGATTTGGAGATTAAAGCAACTTGGAGACCATTGAAGATTCAAAGTAGGAGCAAAGAGGGAGCGTCAAATCTACTGACAATAGATTATTTCTTCTCATCTTCTTCTATCTTTATCTTTTAATGATTATTCAATTGTGGATTCTTAGTTTAAATTCAATAATCATGAACTAAT
This sequence comes from Panax japonicus, assembly GCA_020205505.1. NCBI lineage: Eukaryota > Viridiplantae > Streptophyta > Magnoliopsida > Apiales > Araliaceae > Panax > Panax japonicus. Next base: position 30,265,680 of record CM035091.1, read on the forward strand.
TCTTTGTTTGAGATTACAATGGATCTTATTGTGTAGTTTATTTTAATATGCTTCGGTATCAATTAGTATTTTCTATTGTGAGGATTGTCTATTGTGATTTGGAATTAATTATTTAATTGTTTGGCCATCAATTACCGTGATAATCTATATGAACTCGAGAGATGAAGTATAGATTTAGATCTAATCATGATAGCATGTGTTCAGGATTTTGTTAGTAGCTTAAACTTGATGAGTGTTAAGGTAGAGATATGCTTGACGCCGCATGTAATCTTATAGAGAACTTGTTCTTCAACTTTCTTCAATTGTAATTCACATAGAGATATAGTGGGTTAGTTGGTTAAGGTATTTAACGGATTTCTATCTTAATTGTGGATTGACGTTAATACGGTATTAGTGCATCGAGAGGTGGTTAATACTACTTTCGTGTTCTTGATTAACAATTTGGGATAGAGAATAATTGATGAGAAGTGTGTTAACCTAAATGAAACAATAAGTGAAGTTGTGATCTTAATTCTCCATAATCTAATTTTTAATTAGTGGTAATTAGAATTAGTTTAGTTAAATATTTTAATTTATAACATTAAATTCATTTGTTTAAATAAGATTGAGTTGGTTACGGGTTAGTACTTGGTGATTTTTATTAAATAATTCTCTGTGGGAACGATACTCAACTTATCACTTTATTACTTGTTGACCATGTATACTTGCGTGTTGTGCGTAACTAGATTTTACCCAACAAGTTTTTGGCGCCGTTGCCGGGGAATTAGTTTAATAAAGTTTTACCAATATTAGCTTCAATCAAATTAGTCTTAATTTAAACATTTTTATTTTTATTTTTAATTCTCTTCCTATATTTCTCTCTTTTCAGGTACCATGGATGACTTTGCGTATCAATGGCCATACACGAACATGACTCAACCAAAAGAAAAGGAGATTGACAGACTCGCGACACTTTCCGCAATGTCAGCACAAATTAAAAAACTTTCGAGGGAGTTGGACGTTATCGCAGCCCAACAGAGTCAAAGGATGGCAATCATGTGTAACTATTGTGCTGGCAACCATCCGAGTCATCAATGCACCGTTAGTTTTGGGCGGGGAAAACAAGGTGGTATATACCTCAACCAGTATGCATATGATAAGTACCATCAAGTTTGGGGGTATCACCCGGATTCTTCATGGAGCTACAACTATCAGGACCAATACTCTGCTCCAAATCCAACATATCCATCAAATTTCTCAAATCCACCTCCAATGCAACAAGAAGACAATTCAGATTTCAAGGAATTCATGTTAAAGATTATAGCAGAAAAAGAAGAGATGATAATGAGTCAGGAGTTATCAACCCAAAATTTTAATAATCGAATGGAACAACTCCTCACTACCTCAACCAATGGTCCTCAATACATGGCTTCCGAGACTGAAACAGAAAATTCAAGGTTGGAGGAATTGGTGTCGAAGTTCATAGCATCAAATGAGGAGAGAATGAGTAATCAAGCGAGGTCAATTCAAAATCTTGCGGATCAGATAGAGCAAATGACCGAAGCCGTGAGCAACCTTCCTCCAAACACTTGGCTTTATGACATGGATGACGAAATTGACGGAGAACCCGAACCAAATCTGCAACTGGATGAGCCACAAGGTATAGGAAGTGTGGAGACAATTGGGGATAATGAAATAGAGGTCCACAAAGATCTAAATGGGTCTCCACCAAAGTTCAACGATCTGGTTAGATTTGCAAAACCGTGCCCGCTTGGTAGTCATGTCGTCGGCGAAGATCTTATTGACATAAGAGTGAGTACAATTTTGAATCCATGGTGGGACGAGAAAGAGAAGATAGACGAATAGCACATTGTGTGTGACAAGCTTCCATGCCCCAAAGTGATCACATACACAATGAAGAAAACACCTAGCTGTGGGACGTTCTTGGTTGAGATCATACCAAACCAGAGCATGCTAGGTGACTTTGATGCATTGGCTATCACAAATGGGAACTTACCAAAAGCTATATTATTTCAGATGGATGGAGGGTTCCTCAACTTTCGAAGAGGAATTGGATAGCATTGACCAGAAAAAGTCAGGCTGAAAGACTATAAAACAAGCGCTTATTGGGAGGCAACCCAAGTTTAATTTTTATTTTTAGTTTTTATTAAGTTTTATATTAGTAGTTTTGAATTTGCATTTATTTAGGATTTAATAAAATTGCTTCTATCATGGTTTTACAGGTTATTCAAGTCAAATTCAAGTGTGGTGCCCAATTTGTTCCATGTGCTTAGCCTATTCTCCAAACTTAGCGGGCAAGGAGGACGATTGCTATATTTTCAGGGAAGTCCTCTGCTTTAATTTTTTCTATTTCAGTCATTGAGGACAATGTCTAGTTTAAGTTTGGGGGCATTTTAGTGTCGTATTGCATGTAGTTAGTTATTTACATTGTAGTTCGTTATGTTTTCGGGTTATTTACATTTAGTTTTTGCATTCAGTTTTTTTGTTTAAAAAAAAAAAATTTTAAATCGCAAAAATAGTAGTTAGTTTACTATGTTTGTTGCAGTTAGTTTATATTTGTATGATTCCAACTGTTAGATAGTAAAAGTCTATTTTGGCCAATGATGAGACTTGAGTTAAGTAGATAAGTATAGTATTGAATATTCGGGCTTTGATGTGATTTCTTGTTATGAATTGAATCTTTTCCTGTTTAAAACTGGTATAATTAAGGTTAGCACGTTAATAACAGATATGTTGACTGATTAAGTTTAAATTGATACATAATGGATTTCTTAAGGATAATACTAATGTGAAGGAATGAAAGACATGAATAGGCAGAGATGGCTAAATTTTGATAAAAACTTAAGTTTGGGGGGAAAATTTGGGATATATAAGCTTAAAAAAAAAAAATTACCGTGGCTAGTTTTGTTTTGGAGCCTTTGTTACTTGAGCAAGTACGCCCGAAGGGGTATCTTAAAACCTAGCGCCCTAAGGTCTTATATGGTCTGGGAATCGTTGGTCGAAAGCTTGCTAAGGGGTGACACTGTTAGCCTAATGGAATGAGACATTGCACAGTCATGGTTAAAAAAAAGGAAAAAAAATAAATAAAAGAAATATAATAAAATGGGAAAAGAGCAAAAAGCCCCCGTGATGAAAAGTAAAGCATAAGTATCCCAGATTGGACTCTTGAACTTGGTGGATGTTTGACTTTAGTTGGATCTAGCTTGTTCGTGAATTTTGTGAATTTGCACTGTCTGATGCCTTCGAAGATATCTATTATGTCTTAAATTTGACTTTATATCAGTTAACATTGTTGTGGAGCACACACGCACTATATCAGTAATAACAGTCTAAGATTTGATGATTGATTGGGAAATTACTGATTTGTTTAAATGTGATGTATTATCATGTTTACTTGATTTCTCTAAGGCCGGTTAAATAGACTTATTTCTGTCATTACTGTTGGATTCGTAGGCATATAGATTAGTTTCATTACATTGCATTGCATAACATTTTTGTGTTTTTGCTTGAGGACAAGCAAAGGTTTAAGTTTGGGGGTATTTGATGAGTGAGTTTTATACACATGAATTAGATACATTCGAGCTTAATTTCTTATTGTTCTCAAGTCTTTTAGGATGTTTTTATGTGTTTGTGTCTATTCATGCATGTTTTACATTGTTCTGTAGGAATTGGGACAAAAGTTACTTGAATCGATGTTTGGGGTGGCTAGATTCGTGTTTTCGGCTTGCCATTTACATAGCAGTCACTTCAGAGCCAATTTGACTATAGCTCGGGATATTATTTTGCGAAACTTCAAGAATGAAAGTTGTAGATCTACTTTTCCTCTTTCCAGAACATCTTAAATCATCTAAATTGGAGTTCGGACGAAGACGTTATGGCCATTTTCCCAAAGGACGTCGGAGTAGAAAATGTTGGAAAAAGGAGCAAGCGCCTAGGCGCTCCAGCCAAGGCTAAATCAAGCGCCTAGGCGCTCAAAGTCAGTAACTACTCTGCTACCAAGCGCCTAGGCGGTCCAGCCAAGGCCAAATCAAGCGCCTAGGCGCTAGGAAGCAGAGTTTGAGCTGGGGAAAGGCTTGGTGCGGGCCTGGACGTGTTTTGGGCGAATTTTGACACCTTTTTGACTTCAAATTGGATTGGGTTTGTTCCTAAGTTAAAAATTAGACTTGTAACCTATAAATACATGATGTAAGGCATAAAATAAGAGGGGATTACATAGATTAGACTAGATTAAACACTCCTTTAGATTAGAACAAAACACTAGTTCTAATTAGATTTGGAGATTAAAGCAACTTGGAGACCATTGAAGATTTAAAGTAGGAGCAAAGAGGGAGCGTCAAATCTACTGACAATAGATTATTTCTTCTCATCTTCTTCTATCTTTATCTTTTAATGATTATTCAATTGTGGATTCTTAGTTTAAATTCAATAATCATGAACTAATTCTTTGTTTGAGATTACAATGGATCTTATTGTGTAGTTTATTTTAATATGCTTCGGTATCAATTAGTATTTTCTATTGTGAGGATTGTCTATTGTGATTTGGAATTAATTGTTTAATTGTTTGGCCATCAATTACCATGATAATCTATATGAACTCGAGAGATGAAGTATAGATTTAGATCTAATCATGATAGCATGTGTTCAGGATTTTGTTAGTAGCTTAAACTTGATGAGTGTTAAGGTAGAGATATGCTTGACGCCGCATGTAATCTTATAGAGAACTTGTTCTTCAACTTTCTTCAATTGTAATTCACATAGAGATATAGTGGGTTAGTTGGTTAAGGTGTTTAACGGATTTCTATCTTAATTGTGGATTGATGTTAATACGGTATTAGTGCATCGAGAGGTGGTTAATACTACTTTCGTGTTCTTGATTAACAATTTGGGATGGAGAATAATTGATGAGAAGTGTGTTAACCTAAATGAAGCAATAAGTGAAGTTGTGATCTTAATTCTCCATAATCTAATTTTTAATTAGTGGTAATTAGAATTAGTTTAGTTAAATATTTTAATTTATAACATTAAATTCATTTGTTTAAATAAGATTGAGTTGGTTACGAGTTAGTACTTGGTAATTTTTATTAAATAATTCTCTGTGGGAACGATACTCAACTTATCACTTTATTACTTGTTGACCACGTATACTTGCGTGTTGTGCGTAACTAGATTTTACCCAACATCACACTTAGCTGAAAATATTTAAATTAAGAAAGGATGAGCATTTGAGTGCCCAACAATTATTTATATATATATATAAGTTGAAAGAATTTAAATGTTTTCTTTATAATATTCTTCTACAACCGGTCAATAGTTGTAAAGTAATCTGTACCAATAACAATAACATAACAACCCTCTTTCAAATTTTTTAAAACTATGTATTATCTATACATTGATTTCTGTGACACATTATGAACATTGTTTTCATTTTTGAAAGGGTTTAAACAGAAATTCATCTGTAAACCGGCCATTGTTTACGGGCTTTAGGTTGTACTTCCCATGGGCCCTGTATTGATCAATACTACATTGCTAGAACGATATTATCGTTCATCCTTTGTCCGCCGTAGCGCATAAAAATTTTCCCATTATCGGGATATTCATACCTGTCGGGTTTTCATAACAAAGGTCTTATATAATTCAACATATATGTATATCAAAGGTGTATCAACATGTGATTAAATACAATGATTATCCAAGCGGGGACACTTGTATAATCATTTCTAGAAATTAACGAACAGAATATATATCTGAATTATCATATACTAATATGTTGATAATAAATGGGCGTATATAATATAGATTTAACAATCTGTACAATAATAGTATAATTCTGAAACATTCTTACACTTGTCCATTGCATAAAGAAAATACAAAGTTAGGATACTTGTCTGATGTGCTGCTTACAATTACGCAACTTAGATCTATCTGTTATACCAAAACCTATCATTAATATGATCATTCTATCGATTAGAATCACATATCATAACACATAGTACTGCTTATTGCAGTCAGCACATAACATAATCACATTGTCATATATGTACAACAATCATGTTATCACAAACAAACATCAACTCATTCCTAATCACATTGTCACACAACTTTATCCACCATTGAATCACAAATAAAATAATTAACTAACTAAATTTTTAAGTCCAGATCAATTTCTGAACCATGTCGGTCTACCGACATCTTTATCGGGTAATTATCGAGTCTAAGACTCTAAACAGTTGTTCAATATACATTTAGACTAATTAAATAACAGTCATATCATTTTTCATGACCTTATAATAATTATAAAATAATTATTACCATTTATCATAATTTTTGAAATATCAGAATCATTATTAAATGATTTAAATAGCAAACAATTTTATTATCATTAACATTTAATCAATATTAAACTATTAATGAAACCATTGCCAAAATATTAAAGTTATTTATAATAACTAAAAATACTTTTAAAGTATTAACATTACCCTTAAATGATTTTTAAAATATTTAAAATCATTATTAAATAATTATCATTAATATTTAAAGATTAATGAACTATTTATCCAAATATTAAAAGTCATTAATTATAACTTAAAATATTTTTAAATTCATTTATATCCATTTTAAATGATTTTTAAATAAATAAAACCATTTTAAAACTATTTATTTAATATAACTATTAAATAAATTTAATATAATTAATCATTAAATAAATATCATTAATATTAAATTATTAAGGAAAATATCCCTTAAATATTAAAAGTTATATTTTATAACTTAAAATATCTTTAAACACTTTATTTTCATTTAAAATAATTTTTAAAATAATAAAATCATTTTAAACTAATTTATTTAATATAATTATTAAATAAACTAAATATCACTAATAATAAATTAATAATATTTTTCATGATAAAATATCAAAAGTCATATTTTATAAATTAAAATATTTTTATAATACTTTAAATGATTTTTAAAATCATAAATTTTATTTTCCATAATTTATTTAATATATTTATTAAATAACTTAAACATCATTAATATTAATTAATTAATGAAATTTCATCACAAAATATTAAAATTCATCAAAAATGACTTAAAATATTTTCTAACACAATTATATAATTTTTCATGATTTTTCGTGAATTAAAACTATTTTTAAATAATTTATCTAATATTGTAATTAAATAAATAAATACCATTTATATTCCAAAAATATTAAATATTGTTAAAATTTACTCAAAATAATAAAAAACTATTTTTCGGACTTTAAAATAATTTTTCAGAATTTATTTTGTATTTTTCATAATTAAAAACTATTTTTTTCTATTTTTAATCAATTTTCAGAAATTCAGAAATTAAATTAATTAGAATCCATCGCTAAAGGCTATAGCGACAGACAACCGTCGCTGTTGGTGTTCTTGAGCTCAAGAACACTGACATGGCCAGTTTCATGGTGGCTCGTTTGACCGTGTATAACTTTCAATCCAAAATGTTTCTGGGAGATCTATAAGTTCCAGATTGTAGTTCTCATGTAATACTACAACTATCAACAAACATCATGGCTAAACAACATCATATCTAAGAGTTATTAGCTATCAAAGTAGCTTGACAGAGCTGTTCTTCATGAAGAACAGTTCGTGGGGGTCACTTTGGACCTCTATAACTTGAAATCCGTGTAACTTTTATGTGATCTATAAATTACAGTGTGTAGACAACGTGTAAGACTACAACTTTAAAACTTAGCATCATCATAACAATAAAATATCCAATCAGAAATTGCTGGTCAAAGTTCACCACGGAAAACGCTCAAAAATTTTCTGGGTTCATGTTCCTGGCAGTTTCGGTCAACGCTGTTTGACCGTTTATAACTCCTGATCTATAACAGATATGAACTTGATTCTTTTTCCATATTAAAGACCACATATCAGACTACAAATAACAACTTAAAAACAACAAAAATCATGATCGAGCAAAGATCTATAGCCACTGACATATGACTGTCAGACCAAAATTTTCAGTTTTGACAGTTTGCTTAAATCTTCAAATTCGTGCACTTTGATGTTATGGGTCATGGATTTAACAACCCAGAACATCAATTGACATCCTATTACACAACTTTCAACAATCAATTGCAACATTTAACAACAAATCGAAGGATTTCTAGAATTAGGGTTTATACCTCTTTTATGCTCAATTCTTGATTTTGTGTTTCTGATCTGTTGTATGTGATTGTGGGGCTTGATAATGGGTCTATAAAACTTAACAAATTCGTTGGTTCTAGTGTGAGAGAGTCAAGTATGAGAGTTGAACAAAATTAGAGTAAAAAATGATTTTCTCTCTCCTTAAATCTATTTATAGACAATATGGTGCATGAATAAGGCTGGCTAGTGCTGATTTACTGTCCTTGTGAGTCACCAAGAGTTGGTATGGTTGGCCAACCACTCAAGATTTTATAAGATTTACAAGCAAGCTAATTAAATAATGCAAAAAGGGTATTTTGGTCATTTGATAATTCATTTAAATGGCATTCTTGTCATTTGCAAACCCTTAGGGTTTAGGGTTTAGGGTTTAGGGTTTGATCCAGGCAAACAAAAATCTAGGATTTCCAAAATTAGGATTTAGCAACTAGGGTTTATAAAGAAAATAAAATTATTTTAGTTTCTAAAATTGAAAAATTAAAATAATTAACTAGATTAGGTTAATAATTAAATTATACAAGAACATTGGGGTTTACTACCCCTGTCCATATTAACCTTGCCAATTAGGCAATTAGTGTTTACAATTCCGATAATTAGGGTTACCATAAGCAAATTAGGGTTTCTAACTTTTAAAATTGGGGTTTATAATATAGGAAAATTAATAAAGATTTTGAATAATTACGATTCTCCCTAATTAGGGTTAATACATATAACACCTATCATCAATCACATTATCGTGATTACATAACGACTTTACAAATTCTCAAAGTAATGAATGACTTTCGCATTAGGGTTTCAAATCAATTAGGGTTTAACAGTTTGAAACTAGGGTTTGTATTTATTAAATAGGGTTTCTAAATATTAAATAGGGTTTAATAACAAAATTATATAATGCATAACATATATCATATAACACAGTTAAACAACAATCTTGAACTAACAGCTGAGTTTCAAATTAGGGTTTTAACACTTAAAATTAGGATTTTTAATAATTTAGGGTTTCCTAAAAATTATTAAGGTTTCTAGAACTTTTAATTAGGGTTTACCCAATTAATACATTTAATACATGCAATAAATTATATAACACACTTATAAAACAATCTTGCACTCTAATTTGAATAGCAAATTAGGGTTTAACATTATTACTAAGGTTTGGTCATAATACGCCGTAATTGACCAACCATTATCAGTACAGAAATACAGTACATATTCATAGCACATAAAAATCAAAATATAATTAGTATTATATTATTATCATCATTCCTTATCCCATAACCAAAATTAGGGTTATCATTAACACTAAAACTGTTCCACATATTAACATTACACACATAACCATACATATCTATAACACTAACAAATAATAATATAATATTATTATTTTTATTCCTTGATCAAAACCCAGAATTAGGGTTTGGATTTCATATTTGATTTTATCTGCCATAATTAACCTTATAATTAAGTAGAAATAATTTACTTAATATCTTGAACAAAATTCATATAATAAATTAAGTATTATAAAAATTCTATATTCATATCATATATTATTCAATTAATATAATTATCATATTTTCATGGAAAATAAACATTAAATATATTTTTACTATAAAATTATTTATTATTAGAATATATTTTATAATGAGCAATAATTCTAAAATAAAATTATTCATAACCATTCATGTAATAAATATATTTTATATTCATCACATAAACACATACATAATACCTTTCACGCATTCTTACCTTTATAATAGATAATTATTCTAAAATCATTTCATATATTATTTAAATAATATAAGATTATATCTTCCTTGAAAAATAATTAATAAAACATTTTCAATAAGGAATTAATTAGTATAAAAATATAATTGATAATAATCAATAATTTTAAAATAAATTTATCTGCAATACTTAATGTAATAAATAAATTTTATTTATCACACATATAATTATAATTACACATTACCTTGACACATATCATTCATATTTATTTTAATAAATAAAAAAAAATTACGCAAAATTTATGATTTATTTATATAGAAAATATCGGGTTGTCACATTCACCCTCCCTTATAAAGATTCCGTCCCCAAAATCACCATTTTAAAACCTATACATACCAGGGTACATAGCATACACAATCATTCCAAGTAGATCTCGATCATGGTTGATCGATCCGATCTTTAAATATTCAAAAAAAAAGCTTATCTATCCTTTTAAACAGAAATTTGATTTCTAAGAGAACTCAAATTCCTCCTTCAAAATAATTTATAAAAATAATTTACTATATATAAAAATATAATAAGAAAATAAAAATTGGATAGATTAATACCTGGAGTTGCATGCCCGGCTGCTATCGAATCCCGAACAGTCCCGCTGAAGACGCTTGCGGTTGATTTCGTTGGTTTGTTTGTTGAAGTTGGTCCCGTTGTCGCCAATGTCCTGCTGCCTTGTTCCGTATTCGCATTCCTTGTTTCCATTTCCTTTCTTGAACAATCTTTTACTTTATGCTTTATTGATTCGCACACAACACATTCACTATACATTCCTGGATTGGGACATTTTGGAAAGATATATATCTCTCCTGTCCTTACTTTCCACACACAAACTTTTCCTTTTAATCACATTCCCGGCTTATTTTCGGTATTATCGAAATTATCTTCTTTTATCATATAGGTGACAAAAGTTGTCTTTTGCCCCACCGTTATCCTAGCTATCACATACGCTTTAACAGGGTCGGTTGATCTTCTACATCCTGACGGTCCGGTTGTCTTGAAGTCTTTGAAGTTTGTCGATCGATTTTCTAGTTGATTTCCTGCGACTGGTATTTCGTTCTGTATAGCTTGATCGTCCGCATTCGCAAAAATTTCGATGTCGGGTCTGGTTGTCTTCCAGCTTTGTTGACAGGTCCTTCTATCCTTTGGTTTCATTTTCGTCTTGACGGCATTTTCATAAATTATTCTTACATACTAAGCCTTATCGTAAACGCTTAACATATAACGCAAAACTTTCTATTTAAATAATCATGTACTCAAAATATTAAATTTTAAAAACTCGGTCCACTGTAATAACCAGTGACCAAATAAATATTTACCATCTTTATACCAATTTATCCCATTAATCCAACATAAACTCATATTTATACCACTTGACATGCCTTAGCACACACTAATTTAAACATCCGATATCCCTTTGTTATTTAAAAGTCGGGAATCGCTGACATAACTTATACAAAATATTACATTACACCAACATACCTATCATATATACCACTTAAAATTATACATATTCAACTAATACTAATATTACCTATTCCTTACACATTCACTAACGATCATTTGCTTAATAACCTATCTATTTCCATTATCCCCAATACCCATTCACACATAATTATATCCAGTTTGTCACAACTTTCAACACCTTATGAGTTTAAGAACTCATCTCAAACATATGAGTTTAAGAACTCGACATTGTCCACATATCCTTTAACTATACTTTACCTATCAGTTATACTTTGCGTTTCTTGATCCAGTAATATACTTTCCAAAATAACCACCTCTTTGAGGTAGCTTTCAATGTGAGCCTCTATTGCAGCTATAAGCTTTGATATTGGCTCAGTCATGGAGGTTGACTTATTCTTTACGACTTAAGGGTATCCTAATTCTGTTCCTTCCTAACACCTACACACAAAAATTATCTTGACAAACAAATAATAAATACACACAGCACATAATAGTTTTATACGTTATCTTTTATTTTATTTGACGATGAATTTATTCAATTCATCTATCTTTAAACTCTATATGAGTTATTTGTGTTTTCAACGTTTCCCTCTGTTCTAAGGTTATAGCCTAAGGTCTAACCCACCTAAGGTTTCTAACCTTATAGCTCTGATACCATCCTGTAAAGTCCCCGAACCCGGATACTTGAAACCCGAACTCGGTACTTCACGATACCATTTCTATGAGCAGAAATATTACTAATAATAATAACAATAATATAAATTTTAAACTTAACTTACATTTATCAGAGTCTAATCCCAAGTACGCAACCTTTACTACATTCTTTACATGATATATGATACATATCATTAACTTAATACAATCTATATATTACAAATGATACCAATAACATGTCCTGTTTGCTTTCCTTTTCACTTGGTCTTGGCCGAAATTTCCAGTTCTTCACACTTAGCTGAAAATATTTAAATTAAGCAAGGATGAACATTTGAGTGCCCAACAAGTATTTATATATATATAAGTTGAAAGAATTTAAATGTTTTCTTTATAATATTCTTCTACAACCGGTCAATAGTTGTGAAGTAATCTGTACCAATAACAATAACATAACAACCCTCTTTCAAATTTTTTGAAACTATGTATTGTCTATACATTGATTTCTGTGACACATTATGAACATTGTTTTCATTTTTGAAAGGGTTTAAACAGAAATTCATCTGTAAACCGGCCATTGCTTACAGGCTTTAGGTTGTACTTCCCATGGGCCCTGTATTGATAAATACTACATTGCTAGAACGATATTATCATTCATCCTTTGTCCGCCGTAGCGCATAAAATTTTTCCCATTATCGGGATGTTCATACCTGTCAGGTTTTCATAACAAAGGTCTTATATAATTCAACATATATGTATATCAAAGGTGTATCAACATGTGATTAAATACAATGATTATCCAAGTGGGGACACTTGTATAATCATTTCTAGAAATTAACGAACAGAATATATATCTGAATTATCATATACTAACATGTTGATAATAAATGGGCGTATATAATATAGATTTAACAATCTGTACAATAATAGTATAATTCTGAAACATTCTTATACTTGTCCATTGCATAAAGAAAATGCAAAGTTAGGATACTTGCCTGATGCGCTGCTTACAATTACGCAACTTAGATCTATCTGTTATACCGAAACCTATCATTAATAAGATCATTCTATCGATTAGAATCACATAACATAACACATAGTACTGCTTATTGCAGTCAGCACATAACATAATCACATTGTCATACATGTTCAACAATCATGTTATCACAAACAAATATCAACTCATTCCTAATCACATTGTCACACAACTTTATCCACCATTGAATCACAAATAAAATAATTAACTAACTAAATTTCTAAGTCCAGATCAATTTCTGAACCATGTCGGTCTACCGACATCTTTATCGGGTAATTATTGAGTCTAAGACTCTAAATAGTTGTTCAATATCCATTTAGACTAATTAAATAACAGTCATATCATTTTTCATGACCTTATAATAATTATAAAATAATTATTACCATATATCATAATTTTTAAAATATCAGAATCATTATTAAATGATTTAAATAGCAAACAATTTTATTATCATTAACATTTAATCAATATTAAACTATTAATGAAACTATTGCCAAAATATTAAAGTTATTTATAATAACTAAAAATACTTTTAAAGTATTAACATTATCCTTAAATGATTTTTAAAACATTTAAAATCATTATTAAATAATTACCATTAATATTTAAAGATTAATGAACTATTTATCCAAATATTAAAAGTCATTAATTATAACTTAAAATATTTTTAAATTCATTTATATCCCTTTTAAATGATTTTTAAATAAATAAAACCATTTTAAAACTATTTATTTAATATAACTATTAAATAAATTTAATATAATTAATCATTAAATAAATATCATTAATATTAAATTATTAATGAAAATATCCCTTAAATATTAAAAGTTATATTTTATAACTTAAAATATCTTTAAACACTTTATTTTCATTTAAAATGATTTTTAAAATAATAAAATCATTTTTAAACTAATTTATTTAATAGAATTATTAAATAAACTAAATATCACTAATAATAAATTAATATCATTAATATTAAATTAATAATATTTTTCATGATAAAATATCAAAAGTCATATTCCTGGGTTCATGCTCCTGGCAGTTTCGGTCAACGCTGTTTGACCGTTTATAATTCCTGATCTATAACAGATATGAACTTGATTCTTTTTCCATATTAAAGACCACATATCAAACTACAAATAACAACTTAAAAACAACAAAAATCATGATCGAGCAAAGATCTATAGCCACTGACATATGACTGTCAGACCAAAATTTTCGGTTTTGACAGTTTGCTTAAATCTTCAAATTCGTGCACTTTGATGTTATGGGTCATGGATTTAACAACCCAGAACATCAATTGACATCCTATTACACAACTTTCAACAATCAATTGCAACATTTAACAACAAATCGAAGGATTTCTAGAATTAGGGTTTATACCTCTTTTATGCTCAATTCTTGATTTTGTGTTTCTGATCTGTTGTATGTGATTGTGGGGCTTGATAATGGGTCTATAAAACTTAACAAATTTGTTGGTTCTAGTGAGAGAGAGTCAAGTATGAGAGTTGAACAAAATTAGTGTAAAAAATGATTTTCTCTCTCCTTAAATCTATTTATAGACAATATGGTGCATGAATAAGGCTGGCTAGGGCTGATTTGTTGTCCTTGTGAGTCACCAAGAGTTGGTAGGGTTGGCCAACCACTCAAGATTTTACAAGATTTACAAGGAAGCTCATTAAAGAATGCAAAAAGGGTATTTTGGTCATTTGATAATTCATTTAAATGGCATTCTTGTCATTTGCAAACCCTTAGGGTTTAGGGTTTAGGGTTTGATCCAGGTAAACAAAAATCTAGGATTTCCAAAATTAGGATTTAGCAACTAGGGTTTATAAAGAAAATAAAATTATTTTAGTTTCTAAAATTGAAAAATTAAAATAATTAACTAGATTAGGTTAATAATTAAATTATACAAGAACATTGGGGTTTACTACCCCTGCCCATATTAACCTAGCCAATTAGGAAATTAGTGTTTACAATTCCGATAATTAGGGTTACCATAAGCAAATTAGGGTTTCTAACTTTTAAAATTGGGGTTTATAATATAGGAAAATTAATAAAGATTTTGAATAATTACGATTCTCCCTAATTAGGGTTAATACATATAACTCCTATCATAAATCACATTATCGTGATTACATAACGACTTTACAAATTCTCAAAGTCATGAATGACTTTCGCATTAGGGTTTCAAATCAATTAGGGTTTAACAGTTTGAAACTAGGGTTTCTATTTATTAAATAGGGTTTCTAAATATTAAATAGGGTTTAATAACAAAATTATATAATGCATAACATATATCATATGACACAGTTAAACAATAATCTTGAACTCACAGCTGAGTTTCAAATTAGGGTTTTAACACTTAAAATTAGGGTTTTTAATAATTTAGGGTTTCCTAAAAATTGTTAAGGTTTCTAGAACTTTTAATTAGGGTTTACCTAATTAATAAATTTAATACATGACCAACCATTATCAATACAGAAATACAGTACATATTCATAGCACTGAAAAATCAAAATATAATTAGTATTATATTATTATCATCATTCCTTATCCCATAACCAAAATTAGTGTTGTCATTAACACTAAAACTGTTCCACACATTAACATTACACAGATAACCATACATATCTATAACACTAACAAATAATAATATAATATTATTATTTTCATTCCTTGATCAAAACCTAGAATTAGGGTTTGGATTCCATATCTGATTTTATCTGCCATAATTAACCTTATAATTAAGTAGAAATAATTTACTTAATATCTTGAACAAAATTCATATAATAAAATAAGTATTATAAAAATTCTATATTCATATCATATATTATTTAATTAATATAATTATCATATTTTCATGCAAAATAAATATTAAAAACATTTTTACTATAAAATTATTTATTATTAGAATATATTTTATAATGAGCAATAATTCTAAAATAAAACTATTCATAACCATTCATGTAATAAATATATTTTATATTCATCACATAAACACATACTTAATACCTTTCACGCATTCTTACCTTTATAATAGATAATTATTCTAAAATCATTTCATATATTATTTAAATAATATAAGGTTATATCTTCCTTGAAAAATAATTAATAAAACATTTCCAATAAGGAATTAATTAGTATAAAAATATAATTGATAATAATCAATAATTCTAAAATAAATTTATCTGCAATACTTAATGTAATAAATAAATTTTATTTATCACACATATAATTATAATTACACATTACCTTGACACATATCATTCATATTTATTTTAATAATAAAAAAAAATTACGCAAAATTTATGATTTATTTATATAGAAAATATCGGGTTGTCACATTTTATATTATTATTTCAATAATTGTCACTGCAAAGTATCTCCATTATCAGATCAATAATTCATATTATTTGAATAATATTATTAGATAGCATTATTGGCAATGTATAATGAAGTTCTGTCTGGAAAAGTGGTTTGGTCACTTAATTGCGCGCCAATAAGGAGAAATCCTTACCGGAAAGCCCCCTCTTTCCTGGGACGACCTGGTAATCATAATTCTGATTCTGTAATATTATTTGAGAATAATTAATTATTGATTTATATGATAAGAAAATATTTATTTTATGTGGATGTAAATGATGGATATATTTTATGTGGACATAAATGAAGGAATTAATGTTGAGGTATTTTATCAGTATTTTGTCGGAATGAAGGTTTTGAGAATTGTCCGTATATGGATTTCGGTCATTTTTTGTTTGGAATTTAGAAAAACTTAAATCTACAAAGTTGTAGAGAATTCAATTTCCTATGGAATGGACATAAAATTCTTATTTTTCTGATAAAAGGGCTATTTATTAAGAATTATTGAAGTTTTCAGAAATAAATGTTTTTATTAAAAATATGGTGGGCCCCACTTTTGGTTGATGAGAAATGAAATGTGCTAAAATTTATTTTCAAAAGTGGTGGGCTTGAATAGTAGCAGGTAAAGCCATCAGGTAGCATGTTAGTTCGCTATGGCGTTCTAAGCATTTTCGTATAAATAGGGTACTTAGTTAGAATTGAAAATCACACCAGAAACAAGTTTTCTCTCTTTCTCTCTCTATATTATCGATCGTATTTTGTGAGTATTTAGATACTTTGTGAGTTGCTATTCATCAGTGCAAGTTTCCTTCAGCCTTATACCTGATATTTCAGCCGGAAGTACTATTCTTTTGAGGTAAGGGATGCTATTTTCTTCATAATGATGTTATTCTTTCAATATCATTATACCAAAATATTGGTATGAATTTTAATTGTGGAATTTTTACCTTTTTGTGTCGAGGTTACTATTCACGTAGACAACACTATTCACGAATACAACACTATTCACAGAAAAATGAAATTTTATTTTCTTTGTCCAAGTTGTCTATTATGGTTATTATATTTGATTGTATCCATGTTTTGATCTTTATTCTTTAATTTTGCTCCAAAATTGATTATTATAAGGTATTTTTGAACTTGGATAAACTAATGTACGAATCTCTAGTCTTTGATCTTTTATCTCACTTGATTCATTTTCTTTAAGATATTTTTCATCATCCTCAGTCCATAGTGCAAAGATAAATGATTAACTGATGAATATCTTTGGCCCGTAGTGCAAAGATGAACATGTGTTGAGATGAACATGACTAACTGATAAGTCGGTTTTATACCTACTTATCCGGAATCTAGTACTTGAATTATTTGCTTAATCTCATGTTTCTTAGTGACTTTTCATGCATTTTGTTTCCATTTTGTAGATTATATGCTTGGAAGAGGCAATGAGCGACTATTGGTATAAAATTTGCAAGGAAAAGTAATTCTGGTTAAAGTTCGGGTTTTCATGTTTATTTTATGTGCATTTCTTGTTTGTGGTGTGGAACTTGGATTATGTTAAGAAACTCTTTATTGGCATCTCGGAACATCTTACATCATTTTACTTAGAAGCTCGGATGCAAGAGTATTGTTTCTAGCAACAAAGACAAAGTTTTGAGTTGTTTCGATTGTCGTTACACATTAGCAGCTGCTTCCGATGCGATTTCGACAGTCATATTTTTGTTATTTCTGAAAGAGCAAAGAATGAAAGTTGTAGATCTCGTCGATAGCTTCGATTTTATAGGTCGCGGGCCTCGTAATTCCTCCCGGTTTGAAAGTTATGACAGTTTTAGCAGAGGAGGTAATAGCAGCAAAATTAATAGACATCATACTACCCAGCCGGGGCTGGGCCTTTTTAAGCGTTACCACCCAGCCGGGGCTGGGTGTCTGGGCAGAAAAATCAGAATGGTATCCAGCCGGGTCTGGCTTGTGCAAAGGAAAATGTCCAGCTGGGGCTGGGTACTCGGAAATCAAGACTCCTAGTTGGTTTCTAGTGCTACAAGTGTGGAGTTTTAGAGATGGTAATGACTTGGGACTTGTATATGCATGGAATTTTAGTCAAAATACATGTGGTAGTATATATATGGATATAAAACTCTGAGATTATGGGAGACACAAGGAAAAATTACGAAGAAAAATCTCAGTTTTTCTAGCGAGCATAGGAGGAGTATTTCAAGGCGATTTTCGAGACGATTGCGATTCTAGGCTACGTGAGGGGTGTTTTTCAATATTCTTCATCTTATTTTATTATTTTTAATTGAAAAGATGATTTCCATGATTTATTCAGTGTTTATTTCGTTTATTATGGACTAAATCACTTTTTAGGCTTATGATGGATCTTTAAGTGAATCTATGGTTTTGTAGACTTTGATTTCCAATTTAATAAGCTATTTCCAGTTTATCTATATTAATTTGTGCTTGAATCTATGAATTGCCTAATCAACAATTCTTTGTGGAATTGGATGGAATCGAGAGAGGATATTCAAATCTAGACCTAGTTGATATAACATGTGTTCAGGATTTTGTTAATAGCTTAAACTTGATGAGTGTTAAGGTAGAGATATGCTTGACATCGCATGTAATCGGATAGAGAACTTATTCTTCAACCTTCTTCAATTGTAATTCACATAGAGATATAGTGAGTTAGTTGCTTAAGGTGTTTAACGGATTTCTATCTTAATTGTGGATTGACGTTAATATGGTATTAGTGCATCGAGAGGTGGTTAATACTACGTTCGTGTTCTTGATTAATAAACTGGAATAAAAGTGTTAAAATCAGAGTGAAGCTTAGGGTGAAATCATAAGTCTAATTCTCCATTAATTGTCTGAAATTCCAAATTTAGATATTTGTGATTGGTTTGTGATAGTTTAATTATTATTTTTATTTAGAATAGTTATTTTTAATCATTGAATTTGATTTGTTTAATAAAATTAGGGTTAATAGAAGATTGGTAATTGTAAGTTGAGATTTTTGCTAATAAGTCTCTGTGGGAACGATACTCTACTCATCACTTTATTACTTGTTGACCACGTATACTTGCGTGTTGTGCGTAACTAGATTTTACCCAACAAGTTTTTGGCGCCGTTGTCGGGGACTATTTAGTATAAATCTTAATAGTTTTACAATATCAGTTTAATTAATCCAGTTTTACTTGGACATTTTTTTTTATTTTTTTTGTTTTGTTTCTTCTGTTTCAGGTGTGAAAGCAGTTTATGCAAACTCAATCTAAAAATCCAGATTTGCTACCTTTTGACGACGACATTGAGAAAAGGTTTCAAAGGTTGAGCAAGTGGATCAAGGAAACGAGGCATGAATTCGAAACATCTGAAAAAGAAAAGGTAACAGTAATGGCAGCCGAAGATCGAAAAGCATTAAGGGATTTCGCAACACCCAAGGTGACTGAACTGCAGTCAAGCATCACTAGGCCAGCAATAGCAGCAAATACGTTCGAAATTAAGCTTGGGATGATACAAATGATTCAGAATTCAGTTCAGTTAGGGGGTTTTGTAAATGACGATCCGAATGAGCATCTGGTCAGCTTTCTGGAAATGTACAACACTTTTAGGTTCAATGGGGTTTCGGATGATGCGGTGAGACTTCGATTGTTCCCATTCTCTTTACCGGACAAGGCGAAGAGTTGGTTGCATTCACTACCATCCGGTTTGATAACAACATGGGAGGATTTAGCTCAAAAATTCCTCGCAAAATTCTTTCCACCGGCAAAAACTGTGAAGATGAGGAACGAGATTACGATGTTTGAACAACAACATGGGGAATCATTATATGAGGCTTGGGAGAGATACAAAGAACTGCTCAGAAAATGCCCGCATCATGGATTACCCCAGTGGCTACAAATGAACACCTTTTACAATGGACTACATGGGAATCTGAGGACGAGTATTGATGCAGCATTGGGTGGAGCATTCATGGCTAAGAGTTACGAGGAAGCGTATGAGTTGATTGAAACCATGGCGGCTAATAACTACCAGTGGCCCACAGCAAGAATGACACAGGTAAAGGCAGCTGGGGTATTAGAAGTAGATAGCATGACAGCGATGCAAGCACAGATATCTGCACTTTCAAAGATGTTGGAGTCGGTGAAAGCAACACAAGCACAACAAACACAGCAAGTACAACAAATGGCAATAATATGCGAGTTGTGCGCTGGAGAGCACCTAACGGAGCAATGTGCGATTAATCCAGTAGTTGTGCAGTTCATCAGCAATTACAACAGAATTTCGCAAAATACATATCAGAATACATACAATCAAGGAAATAGAAATCATCTGAATTTCTCATGGAGCAACAACCATCAAAATCAAGCTTCACAACAATCATATCCACTAAGGTTTCAGAACCAACAACAACCAACCCAATACCAAGAAAGGAAATTAGATCTAGAGGAGTTGGTGTCAAAATACATTACTAGCAATGAAGCGGCCATGAAAAATCAAGCAACGACAATCAAGAATTTGGCGAATCAGATAGGACAAATTGCATTGACATTGAATAATAGACCACAAGGGACATTACCAAGTGACACCGAGAGAAATTCGAAGGGTAATCATGAACAGTGTCAAGCAGTCACATTGCGGAGTGGGAAACAGCTTGAGGGCACTAACGCAGAAAATTCAGTGACTCCAAATGAAAAAGGTGATGATAGCAGAAAAATTGAAGTAAGCAAGGGTGAGGATAAACAAAGTGAGGAAACAAGTATGAACAATAAGACAATTGTTTATCCACCACCACCATTTCAACAAAGAGTCCAAAAACAGAAATTAGACAAGCAATTTTCAAAATTTTTGGAAATTTTCAAGAAACTTCAAATCAATATACCATTTGCAGAGGCCCTAGAGCAAATGCCGAGCTACGCGAAATTTATGAAAGGGATTTTGTCAAGGAAAAAGAAATGGGAAGATTTCGAGACAGTTGCACTAACCGAGGAGTGTAGTGCGGTATTACAACAGAAATTACCACCAAAACTCAAGGATCCGGGGAGCTTTACTATCCCATGCACGATTGGGAATATGCATTTCAACAAGTGTTTATGTGATTTGGGGGCGAGTGTAAACCTTATGCCATTGTCAGTATACTTAGAATTGGGTTTGCCTGCACCCAAGCCTACAAACATTTCTTTGCAATTGGCGGATAGGTCAGTCACATATCCGAGAGGTATAGTAGAGGACATTCTAGTGAAAGTGGATAAGTTTATATTCCCCGCGGACTTCATTATTCTGGATTTTGAGCAGGACAAGAACATCCCAATTATCCTAGGGAGACCATTTTTGGCTACGGGCAGGACACTCATAGATATACAAAAGGGAGAACTCACTATGAGGGTCCAAGATCAAGAAGTAAAATTCAATGTGTTTAAGGCCATGAAATTTCCCACGGATGAGGAAGAATGTTTTCGAATGGATTTAATTGAGCAAATCATCGGTGAAGATATGAGCAAGAGTTTGGTTCACGATCTGTTAAAAATAATGTTATTAGGGGATGAAGAGGTCGATGATCCAGAATTGGTGGAGTACTTACAAATACTAGACTCATTGCCACGAGTTTCCAGATTTAGAACACCGTTTGAACCATTGCACGTGGAGGAAGTAGCCGCAGAAAAATTGAAACCATCATTGGAGGAACCACCAATTCTTGAGTTGAAACCACTCCCTAAACATCTCAGGTATGCGTATTTAGGTCAGTTAAATTCTTTACCTGTTATTATTTCTACTGCACTAAACAAATTGCAGGAAGAAAAGCTGTTGTGAGTGCTTTGGAAACATAAATCGGCAATAGGATGGACAATAGCGGACATCAAAGGAATCAGTCCAACCTTTTTGCATGCACAAAATTTTGATGGAGGATGATACTAAACCGGTCGTGGAACAACAGAGACGGCTCAATCCGATCATGAAAGAAGTAGTCAAGAAGGAAATTCTGAAGTGATTAGACGCAGGTATCATCTACCCAATTTCAGATAGCAAGTGGGTTAGTCCAGTGCAATGTGTGCCGAAAAAGGGAGGAATGACTGTGGTTCAGAACGAAAACAATGAGCTGATTCCAATAAGAACAGTGACCGGGTGGAGGGTTTGCATGGATTATAGAAAATTGAACAAGGCAACCCGAAAAGATAACTTCCCTCTACCGTTTATCGATCAAATGTTAGACAGACTGGTGGGACATGCGTACTATTGCCTATTGGATGGATACTCGGGTTACAATCAAATCGTCATCTCTCATGAGGATCAAGAGAAGACTACATTTACGTGCCCATATTGTACGTTCGCATTCAGGAGGATGTCATTCGGATTGTGTAATGCACCTGCTACTTTTCAGCGGTGCATGATGGCCATCTTCTTAGATATGGTGGAAAAGAATGTGGAAGTCTTCATGGACGATTTCTCTGTCTATGGAGATAATTTTGATGCGTGTTTGGAAAATTTGGTAATGGTTTTACAAAGATGCACCGATACAAATTTGGTCCTTAATTGGGAAAAATGCCACTTTATGGTGGAAGAAGGTATAATCTTGGGACACAAAGTTTCGGCACAAGGATTGGAGGTCGATAAAGCAAAGCTGGAAACAATTGAGAAGTTGTCTCCGCCAAGTTCAGTCAAAGGAATTAGAAGTTTTCTAGGACATGCTGGGTTTTATAGGAGATTCATAAAGGATTTTTCTAAAATGGCAAAACCTTTGTGCAGTCTTCTAGAGAAGGATTCGGTATTCAACTTTGATGAGGAGTGTAAGTTGGCCTTCGAGTTGTTGAAGAAAAAAGTTGACTACATCTCCTGTGATCGTCGCTCCGAATTGGAATATGCCGTTTGAATTAATGTGTGATGCAAGTGATTATGCAGTTGGGGATGTTTTGGGTCAACGCCGAGACAAGATATTTCATGATATTTACTATGCAAGTAAAACACTCACAGAGACTAAATTGAACTACACAACTACAGAAAAAGAATTACTTGCAGTAGTGTATGCATTTGATAAATTCCGGGCCTATTTGATCGGAACAAAGGTTATAGTCTACACGGATCATGCGGCTATTCGGTATTTGATAGCGAAAAAGGATGCTAAGCCACGCCTTATCCGATGGATTCTCCTACTTGAAGAGTTTGATCTGGAAATAAAAGATAGAAAAGGGACGGAGAATCAGGTAGCCGATCACATATCTAGGCTGGAAAATCAAGGGAAATTGAAAGAGGACAAATGTGAAATCAATGAATCATTCTCGGATGAACAACTGTTTGGACTAAAGGCAGAATTTCTTTGGTATGCGGATTATGCGAATTATCTTGTGAGCAACTTACTTCCACCTGATCTCACGAGACAATAAAAAAAGAAGTTTCTTCATGACGTGAAATGGTACATGTGGGATGATCCTTACTTGTTCAAACAGTGCGCCGACAAAATGATTAGAAGGTGTGTGCCTTACAGTGAAGTGAAGAACATCCTGCATGAGTGTCACTCATCTGCATATGGCGGACATTATGGAAGTGAGAGGACAGCTTCAAAGGTGTTGCAATCTGGGTTTTATTGGCCTACACTATTTAAGGACGCCCACCATTTTGTTAAAACATGTGATAGATGTCAAAGAGTGGGCAATATTTCAAAATGGAATGAGATGCCTCTACAAACGATTCTTGAAGTTGAAATTTTTGATGTATGGGGTATTGATTTCATGGGGCCATTCCCATCGTCTCTGAACAATAAGTACATTCTACTTGCAGTGGACTACGTATCAAAATGGGTTGAAGCTGCAGCTTTACCGACAAACGATGCCAAGGTGGTCCTCAAATTCCTACAAAAGAACATTTTCACAAGGTTTGGCACGCCTAGGGCAATTATCAATGACGAAGGTAGTCACTTTTGCAACAAGTCGTTCACAGCTCTCTTGGCAAAGTATGGGGTCAACCATAAGGTAGCTACAGCTTATCATCCCCAAACTAGTGGACAAGCTGAGGTCTCGAATAGGGAAGTCAAGAGAATCTTGGAAAAAGTGGTGAATCCGAATCGGAAGGATTGGTCGCTCAGGTTGGACGATGCATTATGGGCATACCGGACTGCGTATAAAACACCGATCGGGATGTCACCATATCAACTACTGTATGGAAAGGCTTGTCACTTACCGGTCGAATTACAACATAAAGCTTATTGGGCGATTCAGAAACTCAATTTCGATCAAACAGCCGTAGGTGAAAAGAGACTACTACAGCTAAATGAACTTGACGAATTCCGTCTTCAAGCTTACGAGAACTCTAAGTTATACAAAGAAAAGGTGAAAAGATGGCACGACCAAAAAATTATCCAAAGAACGTTCGAGCCAGGGCAATCAGTCCTTTTGTTCAACTCACGGTTGAGATTGTTCCCAGGCAAGCTTAAGTCAAGATGGTCAGGACCATTTACAATAAAAAGGGTGTTCTCACATGGCGCCGTTGAAATCTACAGTCGGAATCCTTTAGAAACTTTCAAGGTCAACGGTCATAGATTAAAGCACTATTGGGGTGGCGGGTCTAACACGGACGTCATAGCTATCACACTTGCAGACGCACCATAAACAGGGAGTAGTCAGGCTGAACGACTTAAAATCAAGCGCTCATTGGGAGGCAACCCAATTTTATTTTTACGCTTATTTTTATTTCTTTCAGTTTTCTTTTCTTAAGTAATTTTATCCATGCTAGTGAAATGGTAGTTTAATTAAAAAAAAATTAATTGGTCTAGAATATAGTTGATTTTTAATTATAGGATTTAAATTATACTTGATTTTTAATTAATCTTAGCCCTATGCTTGACGTTGCTCCATTTTTTTTACTGATAGGTAACCATGACTCATAATATAGAAGCCGCTGAAAAAGGCTAGTACGGACATGTTGTTTATGTGTGCATGTGTGTTATCCTATATTCTAATGATGGGTATGCTTTCATGTGTTTAGGTATGCAAAGAAAAATCTATATGATGCACATGTAGTCAGCAGAAAAAATGCACCAGCAACTAAGAGCCTTGACAGACAACTCAGCCGGGGCTGGGTTCTTCAATGCAAATTACACAGCCGGGGCTGGCACCCATTCTGTTTTCACAGCATACTACCCAGCCGGGGTTGGCCCCTTACAGCCTTAACCACCCAGCCGGGGCTGGCACCCATTCTGTTTTTGCAGAAGACAACCCAGCCGGGGCTGGACATGCAAAGTACAAAACACCTAGTTGGGGCTGGGTACCCTTCTATTTTCGCAGCAGACTATCCAGCCGGGGCTGGCCCCTTGCAGCCTTGACAACCCAGCCGGGGCTGGATGTCTTGATTGTACACGGCAGTTGCTGACCAATTCCCAAGCAACTTGAACTTCTTACCATCCTCATCACCTACGGCAGTTAGTGCACGGCAGTTGCTATCCAAATTCCATCATACTTCATCTTCATACCAGCCCACACCTTCATAACCTACACACACGATCTACAATCCCACTCCTACCACCTAGTCACCCACTACCCACTCACATAAATTTCTCTTCTTAAAACCACCCATTCACCACACAATCTAACAACCTAAATTCATACCAATTGGAAGTTCAAGGATAGGATTTGTACAATTCACTACAAACAAATTCGACATATATTGAAAGTAAGAAGTTGGTTTGCTAATTCCTCATCTTCTATCACCACAATTCAAGCCAAATAACCAAGTTTGTGGGAATTTCAAGTCTCGCACACCAAGTATTCGACAAATTGCTTAAGTAAAGTTTGGGGGAAAAACTCTTCAATTCCAAATCAATGGCACCAAAACCGACATCAAAAAGGCAACGAGGAGAGAGTTCAGGGACCACAAAACCAACAAGAACCTTTGATAGGCGAAAATTCATAAGTGCCGCCGCCGCCGACCGTTACAACTATATGGTAACAAAAGCACTAACACCTGAGTGGGGGTTGGCACCTGAGCCTGAGGATGGCGAAATGATGCAACAAATATATCAAAAAGGTTGGAATAAATTAACAGTAGAGCCCGAACCCGCAGTTGTAAGTGTGGTCAAAGAAGTCTACGCTAACGCCGAGGATAAAACCCCATACAATGCTTTTGTACGGGGTAGGTTAGTGCCTTTCAGTGCCGATGCCATCAACACGTACTATCAGTTACGAGTACCGAGACACTGCCAGTACCAAGACTTACGTGATAATGATCCAGATTATGAGGCTATTATGCAGGAGATGACAAAGCCGGGTACCTCATGGAAAAATCAAATAATGGTGCCACTGGCTTTCGCAGTAAGGATCTCAGTCGGTATGGGAAAATATGGTACGCCTTCCTGTGCGCTAAGTTACTTCCATCTACACACACGTCAGACGTGTCTAAGGATAAGGCAGTGCTATTATATGCTATGGTATAAGATTTCATCATGGACATAGGGGCTGTAATTAACTTTTCAATCCAAAGATGCCTTCGAGGACCATTCTCTGGCGGTTTGCCACACCCATCACTTATATGTGGATTGTGTATACAGGCGGGAGTGCGTTGGTCAGATGATGAAATAACACAGATGACGCTGAAGACACTTGACTCAAAAATGATTGCAAGATATGCTGTGTGGCCCGGAGGTGAGTCGCACCCGAGTGGAGTAGGATTTAAATTTCCTTTAGCCTCGGAGGACGAGGCTGATGCTGAGGACACCTCGGATGACGATGAGTTTCAGGGGAATGAGGTGTTGGGAGAGACATCACAACAACCCGGAGTAATATCTAGCCCTCAATTCCTCAATCTTCAACGACAAGTGGATGAGCACACCAAGGAAGCACGAAGAGAAATGCGGAGACTAGCAGCAAGGCAGGACCACATGTTTGAGGCCATGAATGCATCTTTCGCCTCATTGAACACTACGCTCCAAAGCTTCAATCCTACTGCCCGATTCCCTTACCAGCAACCAGCACCAATGCCAAGGTTCCCACCCAGCGATTCCGATGAAGAACAACAACCATCACCAACTCAGACTTAGGCGATTATAGGGAAGTCCTCTATTATTTATTGCTTTATCTATACAATGAGGACATTGTAATTTTCATGTTTGGGGGATTTAGTCGCATGTTACATGTTGCATATTTTATTTCATTAGTTAGGTTTGCACATGTTAGTTCATGGTTTATGTTTAGGATTGTTAAGTGTTGCATTCAAGTAATCATGTAGTTGCATAGTAGCTTAGGAATGTAAATAGTTTTATTCATCGTTGCAATCAATTTTTTTTAGCATATATTTCAAAATAAAAAAAATAAAAAAATACAAACAAATACAAAAATAATAGTTAGTTAATACGTTCATCTTGCATGAGTCCAGCTGTTTGATAGTTCAGTTTAGTTTGGCCAATGATGAGATTGGAATTGAGTAGACAAGTATAATGCTGATTATTAGAGCTTTTGATTTGATTTCTTGTTATGAATTGGATCTTGTGCTTGTTTGAAACTGGTATAAAAAGGGTAGCACGTTAATAACACATATGTTGACTGATTAGTTCAAATTGATACATAAGGAGTTTCAAGAGGATAATGCTAGTGTAAATGAGAAAATGACAAGGATAGGAAGTAAAGACGAAGAATTAAGCAAGAACTAAGTTTGGGGGGATAAATGTGGGGTACATAAGCTTTATAAAAATAATAATAATAATAAAAAATGATTATATATCGTGACTAGTTTTGTTTCGGGGCCTTTGTTACTTGAGCAAGTACACCCGTAGGGGTGTCTTAACACCTAGCGCCCTAAGGTCTTTTATGGTCTGGGAGTCGTTGGTTGAAAGCTCGCTAAGGGGTAGCACTGTTAGCCTAATGGAATGAGGCATTGCACAGTCATGTTAAAATATCTATGAAAAAAAAAACGGGAAATGAGCAAAAAGCCCCCGTGATAGCAATAAAAAAAATAATAATATAAAGTATAAGTACCCTATGTAAACCCTTGAAAGTGGTAATTGTTTAGTTTTAGTTGGAACTCGTCTACTTTTGAACTTTTTGATGTTTGCCCTGTATATTTCTTCCTAAGAGATTGGTTATGTATTGAATTTGAATTTGTATCAATTAGCATGGATGTTGATCACACACACACTATACCAGTGATAACGGTTTAAGATTTGAGGATTGATAAGGAATTATTGAATAGTTTTTATATGAAGTGTTGTAGTGTTTGCTTGATTTCTCTGAGGCCAGAAAAATAATTTTGATTCTATGATAATGCTGGATTTGTAAGCATGTATATTAGTTGCATTCCATTCCATTGCATTGTGTTTCATCTTTATTTTATTTTTGCTTGAGGACAAGCAAATGTTTAAGTTTGGGGGTATTTGATAAGTCGGTTTTATACCTACTTATCCGGCATCTAGTACTTGAATTATTTGCTTAATCTCATGTTTCTTAGTGACTTTTCATGCATTTTGTTTCCATTTTGTAGATTATATGCTTGGAAGAGGCAATGAGCGACTATTGGTATAAAATTTGCAAGGAAAAGCAATTCCGGTTAAAGTTTGGGTTTTCATGTTTATTTTATGTGCATTTCTTGTTTGTGGTGTGGAACTTGGATTATGTTAAGAAACTCTTTATTGGCATCCCGGAACAGCTTACATCATTTTAATTAGAAGCTCGGATGCGAGAGTATTGTTTCTAGCAACAAAGACAAAGTTTTGAGTTGTTTCGGTTGTCGTTACACAGTAGCAGCTGCTTCCAATGAGATTTCGACAGTCATCTATTTGTTATTTCAGAAAGATCAAAGAATGAAAGTTGTAGATCTCGTCGATAGCTTCGATTTGATAGGTCTCAGGCCTCGTAATTCCTCCCGGTTTGAAAGTTATGGCAGTTTTAGCAGAGGAGGTAATAGCAGCAAAATTAATAGACAACATACTACCCAGCCTGGGCTGGGCCTTTTTAAGCGTTACCACCCAGCCGGGGCTGGGCCTTTTTAAGCGTTACCACCCAGCCGGGTCTGGGTGTCTGGGCAGAAAAATCAGAATGGTATCCAGCCGGGGCTGGCTTGTGCAAAGGAAAATGTCCAGCTGGGGCTAGGTACTCGGAAATCAAGACTCCTAGTTGGTTTCTAGTGCTACAAGTGTGGAGTTTTAGAGATGGTAATGACTTGGGACTTGTATATGCATGGAATTATAGTCAAAATACATGTGGTAGTATATATATGGATAAAAAACTCTGAGATTAGGGGAGACAAAAGGAAAAATTACGAAGAAAAATCTCAGTTTTTCTAGCGAGCATAGGAGGAGTATTTCAAGGCGATTTTCAAGACGGTTACGATTCTAGGTTACGTGAGGGGTGTTTTTCAATATTCTTCATCTTAGTTTATTTTTTGTAATTGAAAAGATGATTTCCATGATTTATTCAGTGTTTATTTCGTTTATTATGAACTAAATTACTTTTTAGGCTTATGATGGATCTTTAAGTGAATCTATGGTTTTGTAAACTTTGATTTCCAATTTAATAAGCTATTTCCAGTTTATCTATATTAATTTGTGCTTGAATCTATGAATTGCCTGATCAACAATTCTTTGTGGAGTTGGATGGAATCGAGAGAGGATATTCAAATCTAGACCTAGTTGATATAGCATGTGTTCAGGATTTTGTTAATAGCTTAAACTTGATGAGTATTAAGGTAGAGATATGCTTGACATCGCATGTAATCAGATAGAGAACTTATTCTTCAACCTTCTTCAATTGTAATTCACATAGAGATATAATGAGTTAGTTGCTTAAGGTGTTTAACGGATTTCTATCTTAATTGTGGATTGACGTTAATATGGTATTAGTGCATCGAGAGGTGGTTAATACTACGTTCGTGTTCTTGATTAATAAACTGGAATAGTGAGTTGAATTGGAATAAAAATGTTAAAATCAGAGTGAAGCTTAGGGTGAAATCATAAGTCTAATTCTCCATTAATTGTCTGAAATTCCAGATTTAGATATTTGTGATTGGTTTGTGATAGTTTAATTATTTTTTTTATTTAGAATAGTTATTTTTAATCATTGAATTTGATTTGTTTAATAAAATTAGGGTTAATAGAAGATTGGTAATTGTAAGTTAAGATTTTTGCTAATAAGTCTCTGTGGGAACGATACTCTACTCATCACTTTATTACTTGTTGACCACGTATACTTGCGTGTTGTGCGTAACTAGATTTTACCCAACACTAACTAGTGATACAAATGAATATCTTTGGCCTGTAGTGCAAAGATGAATATTTGATTCAAGATGTATATTGATTGATGTTACAGGGATAAAATATTGATGATAGACTTTTAAATCTTAGAAGATAGTAGAATTCATTCACTACTTCACTCTTCTATTGGATTGATGTTCCCGCTGCAGTTGTTGAACTAAAACTTGTTGTCTATTATATTTTATCAGATTTTTCCCTATTTAAAACTAATGATAATTTGTTGTATATTATCTTAGGTATAATATTCTCTACTGGGCTAGTTGAGCTCACTATTTTCCTTTTTGTTCCATTTTTCTTCTCAGGATATGAGAATATAGCAGGAACTAACCGGGGTATGGAGTGATTGTTCAGGATAGTTGTTTTAGTAGTCCTCACTATTTTGTAAAATAGTGTATCAATAATTGTAATGAGGACTCCTTTTTAGTTTGTATACTGTCTATTAGACAATATGTGTATTCAAACTCACAGTATATGTGTTGTCGTATTTTGCACGACAATTGTATTACTGAAGTTGTATTTGTTTCTGTACCATGTATTTGTCGACTCAGAATGAGTGATGTATACATATTTTAGCGGCATCACAGTGATGAGAACCCGACTTTGGAAGCGTCAAAAATACACCCCATTAGGATGAGGAAGACAGAATTGTATGGAGAGCTTAAAGGGTGTGTTTCCACTATCATAAATGATGTCTAACCACATATAAATTTGTGTTATCATTAGATATAGTTGTGCGCATTCACTTGCTGACTATATCTATAAGCATTATCTATATAATCTTGGAGTATGGTTGAAACTAAAAAGTTTAATAGTGCCCAATTTAATTAAATAAAATTTTAAAAGTTAATCAAATTCTAAACTATTTCTTGCGCAGGTGGTTTTCAATTAAAGAAAATGACGTTATTTTTGTATGATAGCTCACGTAATTGTATGTGGTCTCTTAACTACCTTTTTACCTAATTTAAACAAATTAAATTAATTTAAGTACTTGTGCTGAATACTGTTCTAAATAAGCTGAGATAAATGTGACATGTATTATTTTGTCTATTTTGAATATAAAGCCACACACATGTTAATATTATTTATTATTTTATTAATAAGTTATTTTGTGCTTGCCTGTATTGGCTCCTAAGTGAAAATTATAGTTAATCAGATCATTTTCTTCACCAAGCTATATACTTGTTATTTGAGTAATATGAATTAAAATTATTATAAACTAATATGAGTTAAACTAGTTAAAATTAGTTTCACCTTATATTTGTAATTAGAATATAGGTCTAAAACTCAATCAACCTATAACATAAAAACTAGTTAACTAACTCAATAAAACTCAAGTATTTTTGGTTAACTAGATCGTTCCCAACCTAAATTGTCAGGTATACCTACAATTCGTATAACTCTGTACTCAATATAAAAACATTCCCCACCTTTATCATAATTATTTAAAGCTTTTTTAATTATATAACCAGTTTTGAATATAAAATACTCACTCACTTCAAAAAAATAAAGTGTTAACGCCAAATTTTATATGCCTAACGAAATCACCAAAACAGCAGGCCAAAACAACGGTAACAGTTGATTAAGTAGTTGATTGTATTGTTGTGAACTCAAACTCACTAAATACACACAGATAAACATACATACATCATTGTACGAGAGATAAAATACGGACACAAGAATTTACGTGGAAACCCAAGTGGGAAAAAACCACGAACAGAGATAAGAAATTCACTAAAATAATATGGAGAGTACAAATTGTTCATTTATGACATCTTCCAAACCCTTGCTTATTGTTGTATTTATAGCTTTCATGTCCACTCGAATCCAATTAGGAGTATGAGTCCTTATTAGAATCACCTTATAACTGTAATTAATGACTGATTGATTCCTTCCTAAATTAGATCTCCTTATCCCACCAAATAAGGAAACACAATCTTGTTTTAATAAGGATTCTCCCACTATATGAGCAAGCTATCAAAATAAATGTATATGAGCCAACACCAGATCCGGACCTTTAAATAAATTGAGCTACACCTTGGCTAGACCCAAATAATCACATCCTAACATTGCCCCAAGTTTTTTATTTATAAGGAACTTAAAATAAGATAGTATACAAATTTATATTAACAAAAGATCTGTATCTGCCGAAGACGAATTGTCACACCCAAACACCATATGTTGAACATAAACTTTTGCCCTTCAATATTGTCGCCCCACTCCTCTATTCAATTATAAGATAGATAAATAATTGTCCTCATCACTGCAAAAGATAGATAATTAACCGACCTTATTACAACCGAATCAACCTTATCACAACCGAAGATATAGATAACCAACATTATGACTATCGAAGATAACCAGTCCTATCACAATCGAAAATATAAAAAACCAACTTTATCACAACCAAATACATAAATAACCAACCTTATCACAACCAAATATATATAACCAACCTTATTATAACCGCCTTTATTGCCTTCCCGACCCCTATTGGAGGTATTAGATAGGGGTTCCGGAGAACTGAATTTAAGAAATAATGAAAATATTCGTTTCGAAGAACTGAATGTATTCATTCCAAAGAATATTTTCCGTTCGGGAGGATGATGATATGTCCCGAATGAAGTTATCTGTTCGAGAGGACGTTGATCCGTCCAGAAAGAAGTTATCCATTCAGGGGGACGTTGATCCTTCCCAAATGATGTTTACTCGACCTTATACCACCATCCAACCTTATATCCCTAAATGTAGATAGCTGAAGACATGATGAAGCCGATGTGATATAGTCCGAAGCAAACTGTAGTTATCCGAAGAGGGATGTTATTGCTCGAAGTGAGTCGCTCTTATCCTGAGCGTCATCAACTCTCATATTAAACTTATATATTATGCACAAAGATTTTCTTCCCTGCTAATTTTAGTTGTTGTGCCAAAGAGTGAGATAATAAGTGCTAAGAGATGTCTAGATAAGTGTTTTGATTGTCGAAGCATGAATTTGTCGATAAGTTACTGTTGTGATTTGGATATGAAATCTCTGAAGAAGTTTGCTTGCAACGGCCCTAATAAGCACCCGATCCACCTAGGCATCTTTTGGCAACCAAAGCATACTCATAAACTTGATGCTACTCCTCTCATGCGGTGCCATTTTTACCAATCCAATCTCCACCAATACCTTCAACAAATATATTAGAACCCCCACCTCCACCGTTATCTCTCCTTGACCAAATTTTGTAATTTGATAAAAGAGAACCAATTATCTTTTATGCGTAGGATCTGCCTCTTTATCTTAGCAAGCCGTCACGGATCGAGATGGATTAATTGGTGTTGGTGATTTTTTTTGAACATAATTTTGTGTTCACACAGACGGCACCAATATTAATGCCAAAATTTGTACGCCTGACGAAATCACCAAAACAGCAGGCCAAAACAACGCTAACAGTTGATGGAGTAGTTGATTGTGTCAGGAATAAACATGTGAATGATATTCCTATTTAATATATGATTTGATTATGATATATATGAATGAATATGCAAGTATGCTTGCATTAAGAAAAGTTGTAAAGTCCTTTGATAGATAATAGAAGTATATGTACAAGGACTTAGAATGAATTGATCAAATATGTTAGGTTGATCCTACATAAGCAAAACAGCTTTGTAAAGTCCTTAAAAGGAAATAATGTACAAGGACTATAAATATATAAAGATCAAGCTTGTTAGGTTGATCTTATGATGTAATAGATAGGCTTGTCTGATCGTCGAGCACTGCACCAAAAGTCGTAGTCTGCCAGGAGAGTCAAGGATAACTCGGGAACTATCGAGGCAGAATAGGAGTATGCAAGATAATAGATCTCGGAGCTCGTAGACTTCCAGGGGAAACGAAGAAGGATCATAATGTGTCGAGAAGAGCTTCCTCGGGATCGTAGTGTGCTGAGGAAGTCGTGTTCAGAATCATAGAGACAGCCTGCCTGCGAGAAAACTGATCATCTGCCGAAGCCAAGACAGAAACGTAGACTACACTTAGAGTCATAGAGTCTATTGATGCCAAAGCCAAGTCAAAGATCGTAGATCACACTCTGAGTTTGTAGAATCTATTGATTACTTGTAGAGATCGTAGTTAAGCAAGATCAGATGAAGACAACAAGCAAGGTAGAAATCATAGAGTGTCAAGATCTGATCTAGGGATCGTAGTGTCTGCATAAGCCGAAGCTGAATCGTAGAGTGCAGAACTACGACCTCAACAGAAGTGCTCATAATGCCAAGGATGAATCGTAGAGCATATACGCTTCTCAACAAATGAGCACTCCCAGAATATCCAAAGGAACGAAGCCTCTGGTTAGCACTGCAAAGATGCATTCCACAGTAAGGGAACCAGAGAGCACTCAACGAATGGCATGCAGGTTAACAGAAGATCTCAGCACCAACCCAATCAGCATCAAGATTGAGGTGTAAGTCCATTCGTGATGAAGTCTTCCACAAGGAGATCCAAAGAAGACTTCAGAAGTTGACTAAGGAATGTCAGCTTGTGCAATAGCTATCAAGTGAACAGAAGACAGCGATCTTGGAAGCAACCAAGATCGTAGTGTTTGACAAACAGAGAATAAATTGATGGAAGGTGAACCGTGATACTGGCCAGCTTCTGAAGAGCAAGGCTAAAGTGATTAAGTGCAGGGTCAGTTCATTGATGATAAGTGAGCGGAAGATCACAAGGGGAAAGCAAGCTGGACGCGCCATATATCTGAAGTGTCTTTATATTCTGAAGGGGATCAAAGCAAGGAATTAGGCCATCATTATTTGAGAACAGTCGAAGCAAACAGAAGTATTGAAGCATTACACAAAACAAGGAAGAGGTGTTCTCCAGTGAAGATCCAAGCAACACTCTTCAAGATCGTAGTGTTAACTCTACTAGTCAACGAACAAAACTCAACAAGACACTCTGATCAGGTCCTTGAAGTCGTGCATCAGAATCGTAGAGTTCGAATAGCTGAAGAATGAAGCATTGGCAACGATTCAATCTGAAGGGTAATATTCGGACAAGTGCTTATTGAGAGCATCGATGCAAAAGGATAACCTCTGATCAAGAAATCAGAAGAAATAAAGTCTTCAACCTGCCCAAGACAGTAAAGTGATACATCTGACAGGGTAGGTGACACAGTAGACTGCAGCATCAGAAAAAGTATGAAAAGTCACATCAAGCAGTCTACCTCAAGAAACTCGAGATCTGTGAAGATATTTGAATAGCCTTCAACAGCTACTTTCCAACGGAAGGATTGGGAAGGAGTATAAATAAGGAAGAGCTTCAAAGATCAAAGGTTGTTGGAGTTGTCAATTTTGGAGAGATGGTGGACTGATTTAACCATGCAATAGTGAGTCCTAACGCTCACTCTACGATCCACCAAGAACACTCAGAAGTCAGATCAAGAAAGAAGTAGAAGTGTGAGTTCTACTATGTAGAAGTGAGAGTTCTACTACATGAAGAGTGTTCTGAACTGTCGAGGGAAAGGAGAGCATCATGTCATCTAGATTTCCATCATGGGAAGACTCTAAGTACAATAGAGAAGAGACTACGGTCATCTTAGTAAGTCCATCATGAGAAAGCATCGAGTAGCAAGAAGGGAGATCACAAAAGCCATCTTGGTGTCAATCATAAATAACTTCTAAGTACCTAACAGAAGTGCTTACAGTCATCTTAAAAGCCTCTCATATGCAGCCATCAAGTACCAAGGAGAATGATCTTCAAGGCAGTTCATCAAGGGGTCATCCGGAGTAGTTGAGCAACCTAAGAAGCTGAGCATCATGCAACACTCAGCTGAACTTTAAGGATGATCAAGCCAAGCTGCTAAGTATAGAAGATGTTCAGAGCATGAAGACATCTTAGCAGCTCAGCACTGACTCCAACAACAACAAACAGACAACTCAACAAAGCCAGGGCCAGAAGGGTTCTTGTCCAAAGGGACTAAATGAAGTAGGGCCTGAGGATTCCTTGTCTGGAGGGACTAAACGAAGTTCCAAGCCTGCTGGGCTTGAAGAGTTCCTAGGGAACTAGAGGAGTCCCAAGGCTGATGTCTTTGATGAGTTCTTAGTGAACTGAAGTTCCAAGGCTACTGGCCTTGAAGGAATCTTACTGATTCAGGGTGTTGCCCTTCCTTAGTGGAAATCCTGCTAGTTGAAAGCAGAAGAGTGGATTAGGAGCTTGAGTCTCTGAACCACTTAAAACCCCTTGTGTCTTTTACATTATGTTATTTATATTATGTACTATAACTGCTATATATGTTTTAACTGTTTACAACTAAACTTACTCTACGAACAATGTATGTATGATTATGGATATATCAATGAAGGGGATCTTTTACTTATTCCGCTGTGCTTGAAAATATTCTTATGTTTGTCATATGTTAATTATGAACAAAATAATATAAACCAGAAAAGTATTTGAAATAAAAAGGATCTATTCAACCCCCCTTCTAGATCTATTGTGCCCTCTGGGAACTAATAATTGGCATCAGAGCAGGTTCTCATGCTATATTCAAAAGCTAATCGCTTTAAGTCTGATCCAAGGCACTAACATTGTTCTAAACTTAGTTTAGTAGTAAGTAACTTGTTTTATGCAGATGAGCTCACATGTTGGAAATATTGTGTATAGGTTAAATGTGTATATACACGTGAAGCTGCTCAGATTGGTTCATGGTCTCTATTTATACATCAACAAAACTAATCCTAGCCTGCAGTCAATCTTGTAGTCCTAAGACCAGACTAGAACACTCAAGAGACGTCAATGACAAAGAGTCAAGCACCCTTCAGTCTGAAAGATGAAGAAGCCATACATGCTAAGAAATGATTATCGAGAGAAGAAAGAAGATCTTCTCAAACTTACGTCTGGCCAACCAACAGCTGGGTGCAAACTCTGTCAGCTAAAGGATGTCAAAGATCTTAATGTTGAGATTCTCTTGGCCTATATCTTCAAGACCACTACTGATTGATTAAAGGTCAGCAAGAGCAATAAGCTATCAGGAGAAAAAGTAAAGTCATGCTCATCAATACCTAAACTTAATATATCCATGATAAATGACTGTTTAGTAATTGACAGTAAAAAGGTACGGTGTGACGCCCCCAAAATTAGGTATACATCACCCATCTTGGGTCGTCAGATATATGGTACAAAATTCAAATACAACTTACTAATACAACTGTCGTGCAAAATACGATAAAACATAACTGTGAGTTTGAATACAATTATTGTCTACTAGAGATTATACAAACTCAAAAGGAGTCCTCATTACAATTATTTACACACTATTTCATAAAATAGTGAGGACTACTAATGCTATCTTCTGGACCGTCACTCCGTTTCCCGACTAGTCCCAGCTATGTTCTCATTTCCTGAAGAGAACAATGAAAGAAAGGGTGAGCTCAACTAGCCCAGTAAGAAATATTATGACTAAGATAATGCAGAAAAAATTATCGTTTGCTTTCAACAGTGTTAAACTGATAAAATATAACAACATCAAGTTTAACTGCAGCGGAACAAGCAATCCATTAAAAGAGTCAAAAATCTACTATCTTTTATGATGTAAAAGGTTTTTCATGACTTTTATCGCTGGGACTCAGCTTAATAAATAATCCACATCATCGAATCACCCATACACTACGGCTAAGGATATTCTTTAGTATCACGACCACAAATTATCCATGCACTACAGTCAAGAACATTCGTGTATTCATTAATGGTCATGATCATGCCAACAACTGTCCATCAATGCACTACGGGCCAATGATAACTTTTACCACATCATTTGTAACATTACGGTCATGATTACATCGAATAATCCCTGGTCATAATCATACCAAGTTCATCTATGCACTACAGGCCACAGATGAATTTCAACATAATATAAGCATGAGGATGATAACAATGATATAAGAATTCAATAAAACAAATTCAAGAATTAATTTATCCAGGAATTAATAATGTCCAAATTGTCAACATGATACTGCTTTGTAGAGTAAAATTCAAGAATGATCAGAAGAATATTTCCATGAAAAGATACTGGATGAAGCGCAAATATCAAGGATATTCTACTAATTTCGTGGAGTATAGAAGTTAAAACTTTAACCAACTGAGTATAATAAAGAATGGAATAACAAAAGAAATCACCATGCATGCGGTAATTCACATAGACAGGTTATTCCAATAGAATAATAATAATAGAACCAGGTCAGGCAAAATTTGCACCGACAGGATGTTCCAATAGAATAATAAAGACGGAACCAGGTCCGGTGTAAAACACACAGACAGGATGTTCCAACAGAATAATAATAAAGACAGAACCAGGTTCGGTGTAAAACACACAGATAGGATGTTCCAACAGAATAATAATAAAGAGGGAACCAGGTCCGGTGTAAAACACACAGACAGGATATGTTCCAATAGAATAATAGAAGAATGTCACCAAGTATAGGGTAAACCGCGTATACAGGTTTTTTCAACAGAATAATAAGCAATGGAATAACAACAGTTCTCTTCATGAATAAGAAAGAATAACACCCCTTACATTAGTAGTAGATTGAATACTGCAGTAGTGTAGTAACAGAATACTCTTCTTCTTTCTCTCTTATTCTCTCTATACTTTCTCTCTCTATAGCTTGAATGAATTCGTGAAAATAATGAAGCACTAGGCCTCTATTTATAGAAGATTTCTAGCTTAGCACTTGAAATGTGAAAAGGCAAGTGGCTTGACGACTGGTGATGTGAAAAGAAAAGTGGTTTGGCACCTGTAATGTGAAACGACAATTGTTTCGACGCCTGTAATATGAAACGGCAAGTGGTTTGACGTCTGGTAAAGGTAGTTACTATTAACGAAGATAATTACTATTGATGAAGGTAATTACTATTGACGAAGGTAATTACTATTGACGAAGAGACTCTTAGATGATGACATATGGGCCCTCCCCCCCATAAAATAACCAAACTTACCACAACCGTCTCATAATAGACTCTTTATATACATCCAGGATTGAATAAATATTACCGCGAATCATTTTATTTTTAATCAACACATATTTAATCTTTCAACAATTATTAATCATTTATAACTTGTCGTCTCAATTATTGATTTAATAATATAACATATTATACAGATGATACTGTGATAATAATTGAATCAATAATATAAGAGATATGATGCAGCAATTACTGTAGCAATAATTGAGTATAGCTCAGTGACTTCTCACGTAAGCATCAATAATCAAGACCGTGTGCTACTATACAACCACGCGTATTACTGTACTTTTACTACTGGGTAGTTCAACAGTTTTAACGGTAACACCTCCGTCATTATTTTTATAAAGTATTTTTGTCGTTTTCTCAATCCGACAATAATTTCGTTGTGGGGTCCACCAATGATTGTGCCGTCATACGAATATTTCCCGACAAAAAGAATATTCCCCGACCAAATTAATATTTTATAACAACTTGCTTACTTTGCAAAATTTATAAATATTACCCACAACTATAACATTATATCAAATTTACTCCATAATATTCAAAAATAATATTTATAGAAAATTCATCTTTATTTATAAAAGTTGGGGTCTTACAACCTCCCCTTCTTATTAAAATTTTTCTCTCGAAATTAGGGTACATACCTGGTATGTCAAAGAGGTAAGGATACCTTAATTTTATTTCAGATTAAAACTCCCAAGTCATTTCCTCAACATCGTGGTTTCTCCACAAAACTTTGACTTGAGGTATAACCTTGGAGCGTAGAATATGTTCCTTCTTATCCAAGATTTGAACTGGAACCTCTTTATACGTCAAATCTTCCATTATTTCGTCCGGTTCTAACTCAATAATGTGGTTCGGGTCTTTCACATATTTACGTAATATGGATATGTGAAAAACGTTATGAACACGAGACATACTTGGCGGTAAAGCGAGTCTATAGGACACAGTTCCTACTCGATTGAGGATTAAAAATGGGCCGATGAATCGAGGATTGAGTTTTCCTCTCTTTCCAAATCTCGTAACTCCTTTCCATGGAGCAACACGCAACAACACATGATCTCCTATATCGAATTCCACGTCCTTTCGATGAAAATTAGCATAACTCTTTTGTCGATCTTGTGAGGTTTTTATACGTTATCGGATCGTTTGAATCTTTTTCGTAGTCATACGTACCAACTCCGGTCCCAACAACATTGTTTTACCCAACTCATCCCAGCAAACTGGAGAATGACACTTTCTTCCATACAAAACTTCGAATGGAGCCATGCCAATACTTGTTTGATAACTGTTGTTGTAGGAAAACTCCACCAATGATAAGAACTTGTCCCAACTTCCCTTGAAATCAAGGACACGGAGTCTTAATAGATCTTCAAGAGTTTGAATAGTCCTCTCCGACTGTCCGTCCGTCTGAGGATGATATGTCGAGCTAAATCGTAAGTCTGTGCCCATAGCTTTTTATAAACTAACCCAAAACCGTGAAGTGAATCTTGGGTCTCGATCAGAAACTATGGATATCGGCATACCATGCAGTCTTACAATCTCGTTTATATACATACGAGCAAGACGTTCAAGTGTATAAGTTTCTCGTATCGGTAAGAAATGAGCAGACTTGGTCAATCTATCAACAATGACCCAAATTGCATCTATGCCTTGAGAAACCTTAGGAAGACCGGTAACGAAATCCATGGTAATGTGATCCCACTTCCATTCTAGAATTTCAAGTGGTTACAATGGGCCTTTTGGTACTTGATGCTCCACTTTAACTCATTGACAAGTTAGACACAATGAGATAAACAACGCTATCTCTCTCTTCATATTGCTCCACCAAAATGTATGACGAATATCATGATACATTTTGGTACTCCCAGGATGGATTGCAAACAGTGTGTTGTGCGCCTCCATCATGATTTTATACTTTAAATCAGGGTCCTTAGGAACTCAAAATCTGGAGTTGACTCGAAGTATTCCTTCTTCATCGATTCTTGCTTCCGACATAGCACCTTTTTGCACAGTCTTCCTCATACGCATCAGCTCCAGGTCTGTAACTTGAGCAGCTTTAACTTTATCGATTAAATTCGGTTCTACTCGTATATTCGCCATCATCACATGGGTCCCTGGAGTCTTTAACTCTATCTCCATCCTTTGTAGGTCACACAAAATGGGCCTTTACGTTGACAATATCGCACTCGTACTTACATATGATCTTCTACTCAATGCGTCAGCTACCACGTTCGCTTTTCCAGGATGGTATTGGATGGTATGATCATAATATTTCAACAGTTCAAGCCAACGTCGTTGTCGTATGTTGAGTTCCTTTTGATTAAAGAAATATTTGAGGCTTTTATGATCCGTAAAGATCTCCACCTTCTCCCCATATAAGTAATGCCTCCAAATCTTTAGTGCAAAGACAACAGCTGCCAACTCTAGATCATGAGTAGGATAATTCCTCTCATATTCTTTGAGTTGTATTGAGGCATAGGCTATGAATTTTCCATGTTTCATGAGAACACATCCCAACCCTTTGGCCGAAGCATCATTGTAGATGACAAATCCCTCCGAGCCATATGGTATTGTCAGAACAGGTGCCGAAATGAGTCTTCTCTTGAGTTCTTGAAAACTCTTCTCACATTCTTCGCTCCAACCGAACTTTGTATCTTTTTGAGTCAGTTGAGTCAATGGAGTAGCGATTCGAGACAATCCTTCCATGAATCTCCGATAATAACCAGCTAAACCGAGAAAGCTACGTACTTCTGTCACTGATTTAGGTTTCTCCCAGCTTTGAATTGCTTTAATCTTTACTGGGTCAACAGATATTTCATGACTTTATACTACGTGCCCAAGGAATGCTACTTCCTCAAGTCAGAATTCGCATTTCTTCAACTTGGCATAAACCTTGTAATCATGAAGCTTTTGGAGTGTCAGCCTCAAGTGTTGCTCATGATCTTCACGGCTTTTGGAATAAATAAGGATATCATCAATAAAGACGACCACAAAGTGATCCAAATATTCCTTGAATACTCGGTTCATCATATCCATGAAGGCAGCAAGAGCATTAGTCAATCCAAAGGACATGACTAGGAATTCATAATGCCCGTACCGAGTTCTAAAAGCCGTCTTTGGAATGTCATCGGTTCTAATCTTCAATTGGTAATATCCAGAACGAAGATCAATCTTTAAAAAGAATTTGGCTCCTTGTAACTGGTCAAACAGATCATCAATACGTGGCAATGGATACCTATTTTTGATGTTGACATGATTAAACTCCCGATAATCAATACAAAGTCGCATACTCCCATCTTTCTTCTTCACGAATAGAACTGGAGCACCCCAAGGAGAAGTACTAGGACGAATAAAGCCAATGTCTAACAATTCCTGCAGTTGAGTCTTTAACTCTTGAAGTTCAATAGGAGCCATTCGATATGGGGCTTTGGAAATGGATTTTGTACCGGGTTCAAGGTCAATACAAAATTCAATTTCACGCTCAGGGGGTAGGCCAGGAAATTCTTCGGGGAATACGTCAGGAAATTTATTAACAATAGAAATATCGTTCAAAACTGAAGTATTTTTGTTTAAATCTGTGACATGAGCTAAGAAAGCTTGACATCCATTTTTCAATAAACAAATAGCTTTATGGCTTGAGATGACCGTGATTGATTTTAATGGTTTGGTCGCTTGAATTCGCATAATAGATTGATTAGGAATATGAAAGCTAACAACCTTACGGAAATAATCAATTTTTGCATGATGAGTAGTTAACCAATCAATCCCTAGAATCACGTCAAATGCAAGTATTTTCAATGAAATAAGATCTACAGGTAATGTAAGGGTACCGATTTGAACCAAACAAGACTTATAAACATTGGATGTAATGAAGGTTTCTCCTAATGGATTTTCCACAGATAAGTCAAAGTCTAATTTCTCCGGAGTCAAATTTAATCGATGAGCGCAAGTAGGAGAAATAAAAGAATGGGTAGAACCGGTATCAAATAAAGTATAGATTTCGTTAGAGTTTATGATAAGCTTACCCGTGATGACCTCATTCGAGTTTCTTACTTTCTGGGAGGTCACAACAAACGCTCTTCCTTGCACTATCGATTTTGACTTTTCTGGGATGGCCTTTGGTGTCTCCATCCTAGCTGAATTTATCTTCGGTGAACGACAAAATCGGGCTAAGTGACCTTCTCTTCCATAATTATAACATGCTTTGGATAGCATCGCGCAGTTTGGACTGATGTGCCCCTCCCCTCCGTATTTGTAATATATGATAGGTGGTCGTTCTCTTTCCTTAACGATAGGTACTGGTGTTGACATCTTTCCATCATTGTTTAATCTTCTCTTCTTGAAATGTCCATTTTTATTGTTTTGGCCCTGATTACCACCGAAGTGGTTACCATATCTGGCCTGTTGATTCCCTCCACGCTTGTTGTCACCGCTTCGATGACTGTTCTCGCTGGTATTATCATTTTTCCGGCTGCTCTCTTTTAGTTGCGTTGACTCGTTATCGCGCTCCACTAACTGAGCCCTATTTACAACATCTGAATATAAACACAGTTTATGAAAAATAAGATATTGACGTATCTCCGGCTTCAAACCTCTTAAAAACATCCGTGTCATTCTCTCTTCATTATCCACCAAGTGGGATGCAAACCTGGATAACTCCATAAATTTAGCCTCGTATTACGACACGATCATATTGTTTTGTTCCAACTTGATAAACTCCACCTCTTTCATGTGACAAATACTTTCGTGAAAGTATTTGTCGTTGAACAGCTCTTGGAACTTCTCCCAAGACATCTTTAGTACGGCAGGTTGAGTACGTTTTACCGATTCCCACCAGTAATCTGCCTCTCCGCGCAACATAAAGGCGCCAAAGGGAACCTTTTTTCTCCTTGGAGCATCCCAAGACATCAAATATCTTGGTGATCTTCTTTATCCATGCTTCCGCCATAAGTGGTTTTGGCTCTCCCTTAAACTCTGGTGGTCTCAGCTCCTTGAACTGTTTAGCGGTGACCGCCCGAGAGTTTC
Organism: Panax japonicus; assembly: GCA_020205505.1. Lineage (NCBI taxonomy): Eukaryota > Viridiplantae > Streptophyta > Magnoliopsida > Apiales > Araliaceae > Panax > Panax japonicus. The sequence continues at coordinate 30,310,400 of CM035091.1, forward strand.
CAGTGTTTCCACCTGTATTTTGGACAGGAGCTGCTCTCGCCTACTGTTACATAAATTTCATAAAGCCCCTAAACATTTGATCATTCATCATTTGGTCAGTGTAGTTGTTTGCATGAGGATTGTCGCCTTCCTGATGCACATTATCCTAATTATTGATATGTATTGAATCAACGGTCGTCTGTGCTCGATTGCTATTCTCAACATTCTCGAATGTCATTTTCAGATACTGCCACAAAACAAAGGTTAATTGACATGTAAAATATTATCCCTAAATTCTGACCGACCAATTAAATACCACATAAACTTAGGTAGGTCATACTAGCGAAGGAATTCCCCGTCTCTCCCCTCCTAATACTATTCTCACATCTTAGCCAGGGATCATATCCCTAAGCTTTGATACCAACTGTGATGCCCCCAAAATTAGGTATACATCACCCATCTTGGGTCGTCAGATATATGGTACAAAATTTAAATATAACTTACTAATACAACTGTCGTGTACAATACAACAAAACATAACTGTGAGTTTGAATACAATTATTGTCTACTAGAGATTATACAAACTCAAAAGGAGTCTTCATTATAATTATAAACAAACTATTTCACATAATAGTGAGGACTACTAATGCTATCCTCTGGACCGTCACTCCGTTCCCCGACTAGTCCCTGCTATGTTCTCATTTCCTGAAGAGAACAATGAAAGAAAGGGTGAGCTCAACTAGCCCAGTAAAAAATATTATGACTAAGATAATGCAGAATAAATTATCGTTAGCCTTCAACAGTGTTAAACTGATAAAATATAACAACATCAAGTTTAACTGCTGCGGAACAAGCAATCCATTAAAAGAGTTAAGTAGAGAATAAAATCTACTATCATTTATGATGTAAAAGGTTTTTCATGACTTTTATCGCTGGGACTCTGCTTAATAAATAATCCACATCATCGAATCACCCATGCACTACGGCTAAGGATATTCTTTAGTATCACGACCACAAATTATCCATGCACTACAGCCAAGGACATTCGTGTATTCATTAATGGTCATGATCATGCCAACAACTGTCCATCAATGCACTATGGGCCAATGATAAATTTTACCACATCATTTGTAACATTACGATCATGATTACACCGAATAATCCCTGGTCATAATCATATCAAGTCCATCTATGCACTATAGGCCACAGATGACTTTCAACATAATATAAACATGAGGATGATGACAATGATATAAGAATTCAATAAAACAAGTTCAAGAATTAATTTATCCAGGAACTAATAATGTCTAAATTGTCAACATGATACTGCTTTGTAGAGTAAAATTAAAGAATGATCAGAAGAATATTTCCATGAAAAGATACTATTTGAAGCGCAAATATCAAGGATATTCTACTAATTTCATGGAGTATAGAAGTCAAAACTTTAACCAACTGAGTATAATAAAGAATGGAATAACAAAAGAAATCACCATGCATGCGGTACTTCGCATAGACAGGTTATTCTAACAGAATAATAAAAACAGAACCAGGTCAGGCAAAATTTGTACCAACAGAATGTTCCAACAGAATTATATAGACGGAAGCAGGTCCAATGTAAAACACACAGACAGGATGTTCCAACAGAATAATAGAAGAATGTCACCAAGTATAGGGTAAACCGCGTATACAGGTTATTCCAACAGAATAATAAGCAATGGAATAACAACGGTTCTCTTCATGAATAAGAAAGAATAACACCCCTTACATTAGTAGTAGATTGAATACTACAGTAGTGTAGTAACAGAATAGTCTTCTTCTTTCTCTCTTATTCTCTCTATACTTTCTCTCTCTATAGCTTGAATGAATTTGTGAAAAATAATGAAGCACTAGGCCTCTATTTATAGAAGATTTCTAGCTTATCACTTGAAATGTGAAAAGGCAAGTGGCTTTGACGACTGGTGATGTGAAAAGAAAAGTGGTTTGACAACTGTAATGTGAAACGACAATTGGTTCGACACCTGTAATATGAAATGGCAAGTAGTTTGACGTCTGGTAAAGGTAGTTACTATTGACGAAGGTAATTACTATTGACGAAGGTAATTACTATTGACGAAGAGACTCTTAGATGATGACATATGGGCCCCCCATAAAATAACCAAACTTACCACAACCGTCTCATAATAGACTCTTTATATAGATCAAGGATTGAATAATTATTACCACAAATCATTTAATTTTTAATCAACACATATTTAATCTTTCAACAATTATTAATCATTTATAACTTGTTGTCTCAATTATTGATTTAATAATATAACATATTATACAGATTATACTGTGACAATAATTGAATCAATAATATAAGAGATATGATGCAGCAATTACTGTAGCAATAATTGAGTATAGCTGAGTGACTTTTCACGTAAGAATTAATAATCAATACAGTGTGCTACTATGCTACCACGCGTATTACTGTACTTTTACTACCAGGTAGTTCAACAGTTTTAATAGTAACACCTCCGCCGTTATTTTTATAAAGTATTTTTGTCGTTTTCTCAATCCGACAATAATTTCGTTGTGGGGTCCACCAATGATTGTGCCGTCGTACGAATATTTCCAGACAAAAAGAATATTCCCCGACCAAACGAATATTTTATAACAACTTGCTTACTTTGCAAAATTTATAAATATTACCCACAACTATAACATTATATCAAATTTACTCCATAATATTCAAAAATAATATTTATAGAAAATTCATCTTTATTTATAAAAGTTGGGGTCTTACATACGGTTCCTCACTATTATAAATGCATACATCATCATTGCATCTCCTTGTGAACTATAACAGGATTCTGTCAAGAAGTCATAATCTACCTAAAAAGGTGAAGAGAGAAAGTAACCAGAGGATGGAAACTCAAATAACTATAAACTTTCTCTCCATCCAAGTTTTAGGTTGAAGATGACATCTTGAAGGAAATCTGAAATAGGTCATAAGAACATCACCGGCCTAATAAACTTTATGTGAAGTAATCGTTGTTGGTGGGTTAGTATGTATGTACAAACCTATATTCTAAGTGTTTGACAACTCATAGAGTATGATCAGTTCTACAAAAGGATCTGGCTGATCTGTAGAAACTGATCACCTCCATGGATCAACTAGATACTCATAAATCGTAGAGTTGATTCCTACTCTGAACACTTAAACAATGTGAACAGAATCCAGTAAATGATGAAACCATCATAGATAAAGAGTGTGTTATTAGATGCCAAATCCCACACACACTCACTGTAAGACCCCGAAAATTTTATAAAAAAAAGGAATTTCCTTTATTTATTTATTTTTTTTAAATAGTAAGGGTAAATTTGATTAATGTGGTTAGTTATGGGTAAAATGCGCAAATATTTTAAATAAGCAGGTGGTTATAAAATATTCATTGTTGTCAGGGAATATTCGTTTGGTCGTGGAATATTCTTGCTGTCGGAGAATATTCGTACGACGGCGCAGTCTTTTGTGGGCCCCATAACGGAAAGGGATTGGATGAAGAAAACGACAAGTATAAGTTGTTTATAAAAAACGGCATAGTTGTTACCGTTAATACTGTTGGAATACCCGGTGGTTAAAACAAAGTAATACGTGTTGTTGCAAAATAGCACACGGTATTGCACCAATTATTGATTCTTACGTAAGAAGGCACTACTCAATAATTGTTACAGTAATTACTGTTCAGTATTTTATGTTATTGATTCAATAATTGCTGCATTGATATTTTATATTACTGTTGTTTCAATAATTGTCATTACACAGTATTTTTCATTATCGAAGCAATAATTCATATTATCTGAATAATATTATTAGATAACATTATTGGCAATGTCTAGAAAGTTCTGTCTAATGAGAGGTTTGGTCACCTAATTGCGCGCCAGTAAGAAGAAATTCTTATTGGAAAGCCCCCTTTTTCCTGGGAACGGCCTGGTTGTCAGTATTGTGATTCTGTAATATTATTTATGAATAATTAATTATTGATTTATATGATAAGAACAATACTAATTTTATGTGGATATAGATGGAGAAAATTTTTAATGTGACAATTGTTGAAAATTAATATTTTATCTTTTTCTGATAAAATAATTCATTTAAATATATTATTATATTTTTAATAATATAATAATGGTGATATTTTTACAATGAATGTGGGATATATGAGTTTATGAGGAGAAAGAATATTTTTGTTGCAATAAATATTAAAAACAGATTTTGTGTGTCGATAGACCTATTTCTTGACTGAAAATTTGATTATAGCCTGTAAAATCGCCCGTTTGTGGATTTCGGTCAATTTCTGTTTGGAATTTGGAAAAACTTCCTTCTGTAAAGTTGTAGATAATGGAATTTCCTATAAAAACTCGCGAGATTCGAATTTTCTGGCAAAAGGACTATTTATTATGAATTATTGAAGTTCCGAAGCTTCGAAATAATTGATTTTTGGAAGTTTAAATTATTTTAAATTAGAAAAACGTTTTTTGTGCAAGTCTTGTGATGTGGGCTATTTGGTGGCTGAGATTTTGAGGCTAAATACATGTGCGTATGAGGATTTTGAAAAAAATAATAATAATATTTAATAAACTTTCTACTTTGGTGTTCTAAGCAATTTTCTATAAATAGGTGCTTAGGTTAGAATTGAAAATCACACCAGAAACTGAAGTTTTCTCTCTCTATATTATCGAGCGTATTCTTGTGAGTATTTTGAGTATACTTTGAGTATTGCTATACGGTGCAAGTTCAAATCATAGCCTATATCCGGTGTTTCAACTAGAAGTACTGTCTTTCGAGGTAAGGGATGTTATTTTATTCGAAAATGATATTATTTCTTCAATATCATTATGCCGAAATATTGGTTGAAAATTTTTATCAAATTTGGAACTTTTTCATGTCGGAGTTACTATTCACGAGTTACTATTCACGAGTACTATTCACGAAGCGTGATGATGTTTTTTTGTGAAATTTCTATCTTTTGGTGTCGGAGTTACTATTCACGTATACGGCACTATTCACGTATACGGCAGTATTCACGAATACGACATTATTCACCAAAAAATGAAATTTCTTCTTTTTATCCAAAATATCTATTCTGGATACTAGCTTTGATTGTATACATGTTTTGATCATTCTTAAATTTTACTTCAGTATGATTATTTATGAAGTATTTTTGAACTCGGATTGTTTAAAGTACGAATCCTTAATACTTGTTATTTTGTTTCACTGGATTCGTTTCCTTTAAAATATTTTTCATCATCCTCAGTCCTAAATGATGGTGTTACTGAATATCTTTGGCCTGTAGTGCAAAGATGAATGATTTCTTGATGAATATCTTTGGCCCGTAGTGCAAAGATGAACAGGTGTTTAGATGAACATGACCGACTGATGAATATCTTTCGCCTGTAGTGCAAAGATGAATATTTGATTTGATTTGAGATATATATTGATTGATGTTACAGGGATAAAATATTGATGATGGACTTTTAAATTCATAGATGTTAGTAGATTTCATTCTCTACTTAACTCCTCTAATGAATTATTATTTCCGCTGCAGTTGTTGATCTAAAACTTGTTGTCTATTGTATTCTATCAGATTTTTTCCTGTTGAAGACTAAGGATAATTTGTTGTACATTATCTTAGTCATAATATTCTTTACTGGGCTAGTTGAGCTCACCCTTTTTCTTGTTGTTCTATTTTTCTTCTCAGGAGACGAGAATGTAGCGAGTACGAGTCGGGGGATGTAATGATGGTTCTAGAGAGAGTTGTTTAGTAGTCCTCACCATTTTTGTAAAATAATGTATCAATAATTATGATGGGGATTTATTTGTATGTGGATATTGTCTAGATGGCAATATCTGTATTTAAACTCACAGTATATATGTTGTCGTATTTTGCACAACAAATGTATTAATAAAGTTGTAGTTATTTCTGTACCATGTAATTTAAAAACTCAGAATGGGTTGGATGGAATGGACCTATTTTGGGGGCGTCACACTCACCATCATGCATCTCAAAATTTATTATCATAAGATAGTTGCATGCATGAATATGTCTGTTGGTGATAAAATTTATGATTATCCAAATAAGAGGAACAGGGGTTTAGAAAACTAACCTAGCAGGACCCATTTGACTATGGGTACCAAAAATAGAAACATATTTAAACCTGCAGGTACTTGGTCAGTCTGACCACACTAAGGAATGCTGAAGCAGAAGACTTCATTCAAAAAGACTCAACCAGCAGAAGGCTAAGGACTGTTTAGAAATGAGTCTGATAAAGTTCTTATATGTCCAAGCATGTCCTTGAAGACCCTCTAATCTAATCAGAATGGAGCTCACATGGCTGCTAATCTGTATATGGAAGCAAGCCATTCAGCCAAAGAAGGAAAAGGTCTTATGTGCTCAAAAGACAGTCAAGAATACTATATGGGAAGAATCCTCAAGGAAGTACACAACAGAAGATTATCGAGCATCATTCAAGAGGAACTTATTGCGAGAGCAGAACTTCACAAACACAACTGTCAAAGAAGACTACGTTCGTAGTGCTATCATATAATCGTAGAGTGATTAGTCTTGAAAATACTCATCTCTACGATACGAGGAAATCCAAGCGATGATGGAAATTCCAGTCAGAATGAGATATGCAAGGCTGCCTTCAAATGAACCTGAAGAAAAGGGAATCACATATATCTGGAAAGACAGCGTCAACAACGGCACTGAGATATACTATGAAAAGTTGTACCAGCTACAGAGTCCCAAAACTTTGTGGCTGATGATCTAAATGAAGATCCATAGTCAGTAGGAACGTCTCAAAATGTACTACTGATAACCCTTCAGCCACCCAACCCATAATCGTGAAGTGCCTACGATCAAACATATGATCTTAGTGTAAGAAGCAGGAGGACAACACGATTTTAACAATGCAGTTGTCTAAAGCTGGTAGAAGATCTCCAAATCAGAAGAGGTCGAATGAGGTGTCATTACAAATCACTACTATAGCATTCCATATGGAAAGCGTCTCAGGGACAAACCTGACCCTTAACTAACTTTAAGAGGTTGGCCCTTCCTGAGCTACCTTGACCTAGAAGGAATGTTTGATCTAGTTCATCTCAAGGACCAAGTTAGTCAACGATCGTAGAGTCGAGTTTGAAAAGAATTAAACAATCGCAGTGCAACCTCAATGATCGTAGTGCAACCTCAACGATCGTAGCACAACCTCGGCGATCGTAGAATACAACTCGACGATCGTCATCCTACCAAAGGGTACTTCAGTTCACAAGGAGCTTGGAAAATGAGATATTTACTAAACTATTCAAGTTGAGGAGATAAGTTTGAATACATCAGTGATTGAGCTATGCTGCATCGAAGTAAGGAGGAAAGACAAAGCCATCCACTGCAGCATCTCTCATAAATTGATCGTTGAGTCGACAAAGGAAATCATAGAGTCTATAGTTGCCTCATCATGCTACTCTACGAATCAAAAGGTCAACGGTCAAAGCCACGTCAATTAAACGTCCACTCTTCTAATAACTAAAAAAGTTGTGGGGAGTTACAGCTCATTACTGGGCAACGTGCAACCAATGGATAGTTGACACATCACTGAGTGTACAGAGTTAGAAAGAACTGCCATAAAGATAATTTTAAATCTGCAGACAGTTACCAAAAGATATCAAACCTTTCTCCCTCCCATTTTCAAAACCCTAGAAAGCTTTTCAAGAGCAAAATCAGTTAACCCTCCAGAGCCTTACCAAATCACAGACATCCATCTCTCATAAACCTCTCTAAATCAAACACCCACAGTCTTTGAACTATTCAAATGGAGAACTGGCAAGTTATCACCGGCATTCAGCTCGGAACCAAATCGTTTGAGAAATCTCAGAAGAAGTTCAGGGACATACTTGAACTCGTGAAGAAAGCTGGGTTTTTAGAATTCCTTGAGGCAAGTACTCATGTGTACATTGTCCTAGTTAAAGAATTCTACTCAAACGTCTCCATAAACTCTGGAACTCTGTCTACCAAGGATAAAGGTTAGACTCTGAAGCTGAAATCCTCCGACCTCAATCAATGCCTAGGTTTTCCTAACCAAGGGCTGAAGAACCTTGAAGATGTCAACACTGAACAAGCAAAGGAGTTGATGGGGTACTAAAGAAACCCTATTTTCAAAGACATGAAGAAGGAGTTTCCTGAAGAATATGAGTTCCTTGCTGAAATTGTTGGAAAATGCATATTGTGCAAAAACATTGCACATGATACAGTGATTGACCAACAGTTGAAGATAATGTCAGCAATCTGAAGAAATAAATTGACTTTGGAGCTATCTTATTAGATCAAATCTCCAAGTGGGTAGAGAAGGTTGAGAATAAGAAATCCACTGAAAATCCCCTGACCAAGGTGTTTCATGGAAGGCTGCTGAGTATCATACTGAAAAAGAAGCTAGGAGGGAAAATCAAGGATGATGAGGGGGGGAAGCTTTGAATGTGCACAAAGTGATGTCTCCACAGTTATTTGAGAACTGGAAGAAGAACCCTAAGGAGAACAAAAGGCTGACAGGTGGGAACAGCAGTAGAGCCTCTGCAAAGAAGAGGAAGATAATAGAGGCAGAGAGCTCTGAGTCTGATGACTCTGTAGCAGCAGAAATCACACCAGCCGGGAAGAAATCAAAAGTTGTGAAGAAAGCTGGTGAGGTGAAGAACGCCCAGGCCCCACCAAGGAGAGTCTCCTCTCTGAACAAAGACAAAGAAGAAAAGGTCCTAACTGCTGAAACTACAAAGAGAAGAAGCAGCAGGTTTCTTCAAGGGCCAGTCAGTAAGAAAGCTAAGGTGGAAGAAAAACCAACCTTAGCTTCTCATACCAGTATATCTGCTGAAGAAAGGGACAAAGAGTTAGCAGAAGAGGAAGAAACAGCAGTCAAAGTCCAGTCCCCACAGTCAGCATCCAGCAATGAGAATGAAGCTGATGTGATGGAAGAAAGTGCAGAAACTGCTGACAAAGAAGAATGCTCAAGCCCCATAACCAATCCTCAGAGCAGTCACTCTGATGAGGAAAAAGAAATTCAAGATGGCCAAAATGTGTCCCCAAAAGTTACTTCCCCTGCCAGTGTTGAACCCCAAAGAAGTATGTCTGTTGAGCAAGAGGAGTCAGAGCCTGAAGAAGAAGAAGAGTCTGTGTCTCCAATAGTTGAACCTCCACGAAGAAGGAAAATCTACAGGCTGCAAGCCCAGTTTGCCTCCAAAAGGAACAGTGGCTAATCAAATGCCATCATTGAATTAAGTGATGATGAGTCTGTATCCCCAATAGAAAGTGCTGAAGATGAAGCCAGCAGTGAAGAAGAAGAATTTGAGGAAATACTTGCTGAAGAAGGTTCTGATAATGAAATGCAGCAAGAAGGACTCCATGCTGAAGCTGATCTAAATGGTTCTGGCTCTGAGAATGAAGAAGATAGAAATGATTCCAACTCTGAAGATCAGGAATCAGAAGATTCAGAACCCTACCCTGTCCTCTCACCTGCTAGATTTACCAAGAGAATTATGGTAGAAGTTACAAATGAGCCATCAGAGACTCCTCCTGGCAGATGGGTAAACTATGGAGGTGAACATCTCAGAGTAATAAGAATGACTTCCTTTGACTTAGTCAAGAACTGGAACACTATGGAGCTAGACTGCTCAACCATTCTCTATAACCCTGATGATTCGCTGATGAGATGGTTCTTCCAGTGGATGCCATGGGTAAAGGACTTTACTGAATGAGATGGAAGTTACTTCAACTGGTGTTACAAGACTTTTCCAAGCATGGAACTGGTAGCCCAAAACTTCCCAAGGGTGAAAACGTATGCTACCAAGATGATAACAAACCAGCCACACTTCAAAGTCTATCGACAGACTGAAAATCTCTATATCCCCTACGATCGTAGAGTGGATTCTAAAGGAAGAAGAGCCATGACCAAGGAGCTAATCGTAGAGTCTATTCACTCTACTGTTGATGATGTTCAAGTCCAAAACCAAAAGCCTTCTTATGATCAACCACTGCTATCAGACACTCCATCATCCTCCACAAGCAATTGGTATTCCACGATTGTTCAGATTATCCAAACATTTGAAAATCTGTCCAAAGATGACAATCGTAGAGTCCAATCTATTGTTCAAATTGAAGCTGCCAACCAAAAGAATCAAACTACTTTAGAGCAGGAACTACTGAAGAGCTCTGATGATCTAAGCAAGAAGATATCTATGCTCACTGAAGAATCACAGAAGCAGACAGCAGTAGGAGATGATTCTTTCCAGCACAAGCTTCAAGCTATCTTGGCTGATGTATCTCTCAAACTCCAAGAGAGAGATAACATCTATCAGAAGGCCATCCAAGATCAAAAGGCTGAAGTCCTACAAATTCAAAAGGCAAATCCAAAGCAGATCGAAGCCCTCTCTGACAAGATTGACGACTTAAAGCAGTCCTTCTCTGTTCAACTTGAGCTAGGCCAGTAGGATCTCAAGTTTGAAGTTGCCAACACCTCCTACTTAATGGAGCAGCTTAATTCCAACATGAAGCAGCTCTCTCAAATGATTGATGACAAAAAGGGGGAGAAAAAGAGGCATAGAAAGAAGAGGAGCAAGAGGCACCCGAAGAAGAGTAGAGGGACAAGAGAGAAGAAGTCAAAGAAGAAGACAGTAGCTGCTGAAAGAGTATCCTCATCTGAGGGGGAGCCAGAAGATGATGATAACAAGATCGCAAAGTCTGAGGGGGAGCGTGAACAGAAAGATGATGAAGGGGAGCCAAGCAAAGCCATAAGGTCATCATCCCAGGGGGAGCAAGAGCAAGAAGAAGAAACAGATGAGTAGCTGATACATCTCTAAACTGTTAGGTATGTTCTTGGATCCAGGATGTAGAATGTCTTAATATATAAATTGTCATATCAATATAAATGACATCCATATTTATCTGCTTAGAAATACAGCTGCTCGCTGTATATAAGATTCATTCATAACATGCATATGCACTTAGTGTTTTTGTCATAATCAAATAGGGGAGATTGTCAGGAATAAACATGTGAATGATATTCCTATTTAATATATGATTTGATTATGATATATATGAATGAATATGCAAGTATACTTGCATTAAGAAAAGCTGTAAAGTCCTTTGATAGATAATAGAAGTATATGTACAAGGACTTAGAATGAATTGATCAAATATGTAGGTTGATCCTATATAAGCAAAACAGCTTTTTAAAGTCCTTAAAAAGAAATGATGTACAAGGACTATATATATAGAAAGATCAAGCTTGTTAGGTTGATCTTATGATGTAATAGACCTATCATTTGTCGAAGCCAAGACAGAAACGTAGACTACACACAGAGTCGTAGAGTCTACTGATGCCAAAGCCAAGTCAAGGATCGTAGATCACACTCTGAGTTCGTAGAATCTATTGATTACATGCAGAGATCGTAGTCAAGTAAGATCAGATGAAGACAACAAGCAAGGCAAAAATCGTAGAGTGTCAAGATCTGATCTCGGGATCGTAGTGTCTGCATCAGCCGAAGCTGAATCGTAGAGTGCAGAACTACGACCTCAACAGAAGTGCTCACAATGCCAAGGATGAATCGTAAAGCATATACAGTTCTCAACAAATGAGCACTCCCAGGATATCCAAAGGAACGAAGCCTCTGGTTAGCACTGCAAAGATGCATTCCACAGTAAGGGAACCAGAGAGCACTCAATAAATGGCATGCAGGCAAACAAAAGATCTCAGCATCAACCCAATCAGCATCAAGATTGAGGTGTAAGGCCATTCGTGATGAATTCTTCCACAAGGAGATCCAAAGAAGACTTCAGAAGTTTGCTAAGGAAAGTCAGCTTGTGCAGTAGCTATCAAGTGAACAGAAGACAACGATCTTGGAAGCAACCAAAGATCGTAGTGTTTTCCAAACAGAGAATGAAATGATGGAAGGTGAACCGAGATACTGGCCAGCTTCTGAAGAGCAAGGCTAAAGTGATTAAGTGCAGGGTCAGTTCATTGATGATAAGTGAGAGAAAGATCACAAGGAGAAAGCAAGCTGGACGCACCATAAATCTAAAGTGTCTTGATATTCAGAAGGGGATCAGAGCAAGGAATTAGGCCATTAGTATCTGAGAACAGTCGAAGAAAACAGAAGTATTAAAGCACTGCACAAAATAAGGAAGATGTGTTCTATAGTGAAGATCCAAACAACATTCTTCAGGATCGTAGTGTTAACTCTACTAGTCAACGAGCAACACTCAATAAGACACTACGATCAGGTCTTTAAAGACGTGCATCAGAATCGTAGAGTTCGAATAGCTAAAGACTGAAGCATTGGCAACGGTTCAATCTGAAGGGTAATATTTGGACAAGTGCTTATTGAGAGCATCGATGCAAAAGGACAACCTCTGATCAAGAAATTAAAAGAAATAAAGTCTTCAACCTACCCAAGACATTAAAGTGATACATCTGACAGGGTAGGTAAAATAGTAGACTGTAACGTCAGAAAAAGTATGACAAGTCACATCAAGTAATCTACCTCAAGCAACTCGAGATCTGTGAAGAGATTTGAATAGCCTTCAATGGCTACTTTCCAACAGAAGTATTGGGAATGAGTATAAATAAGGAAGAGCTTCAAAGATCAAAGGTTGCTGGAGTTGTCAGTTTTGGAGAGAAGGTGGACTGATCTAACCATGCGATAGTGAGTCCTAAGGTTCACTCTATGATCCACCAAGAACACTCAGAAGTCAGATCAAGAAAGAAGTAGAAGTGTGAGTTCTACTATATGAAGAGTGTTTTGAACTGCCGAGAGAAAGAAGAGCATCATGCCATCTGGATGTCCATCATGGGAAGACTCTAAGTACAATAGAGAAGAGCCTACGGTCATCTTATCAAGTCCATCATGAGAAGGCATCGAGTAGCAACAAGGGAGATCACAAAAGCCATCTTGGTGTCAAGCATGAGACAACTTCTAAGTACCTAACAGAAGTTCTTACAATCATCTTAGAAGCCTCTCATGTGCAGCCATCAAGTACCAATGAGAATGGTCTTCAAGACAGCTCATCAAGGGGTCATCCGGAGTAGTTGAGCAACCTAAGAAGCTGAGCATCATGCAACACTCAGTTGCCTTCAAGGATGATCAAGCTAAGCTGCTAAGTATAGAAGATGTTCAGAGCATGAAGACATCTTATCAGTTCAGCACCGACTCCAACAACAACAAACAGACAACTCAACAAAGCCAGGGCAAGAAGGGTCCTTGTCCAAAGGGACTAAATGAAGCAGGGCCTGAGGGGTCCTTGTCTGGAGGGACTAAACGAAGTTCCAAGCCTGCTGGGCTTGAAGAGTTCCTAGGGAACTAGAGGAGTCCCAAGGCTACTGTCTTTGAAGAGTTCTTAGTGAACTGAAGTTCCAAGGCTGCTGGCCTTGAAGGAATCTTAGTGATTCAGGGTGCTGCCCTTCCTTAGTGGAAATCCTGCTAGTTGAAAGCAGAAGAGTGGATTAGGAGCTTGAGTCTCTGAACCACTTAAAACCCCTTGTGTCTTTTACATTATGTCATTTACATTATGTACTATAACTGCTATAATTGCTATGTATGTTTTAACTACTTACAAATAAACTTACTCTACGAACAATGTATGTATGATTATGGATATATCAATGAAGGGGATCTTTTACTTATTTCGTTGTGCTTGAAAAGATTATTATGTTTGTCATATGTTAATTATGAAAAAAATAATATAAACCAGAAGAGTATTTGAAATAAAAAGGATCTATTCAAACCCCCCCCCCCTTTCTAGAGTTATTGTGCCCTCTAGGAATTAACAGATTGTATTGTTGTGGAATCAAACTTATGAAATATACACAGATAAACATACACACATCATTGTAAGAGAGATAAAATATGGATACAAGAATTTACGTGGAAACCCAAGTAGAAAAAAAAAACACGGAGAGAGATAAGAAATCCACTAAAATAATATGGAGAGTACAAATTGTTCATTTGTCATATGCTATTGTGTTCTCATCCAAACCCTTGCTTATTAGTGTATTTGTAACTTTCATGTCCACTCGAATCCAATTAGGAGGAGTCTTTATTAGAATCCCCTTATAACTGCAATTAAGGACTGATCGATTCCTTCCCAAATTAGATTTTCTTATCTTACCAAATAAGAAAACACAATCTTACTTTAATAAGAACTCTCCCACTATTTAAGCAAGCTATCAAAATAAATGTATATGGGCCAACAATAGATCCGGACCATTAATTAAAGGACATATTCTATTACATTTTTGAAAATGATTACAATAATAGTGTACTCATAAAATATTTACACAATTAATATAATTTTATATTTATTTATAATATTAGTGTAATTAAGATTCTTTAATTTAGGAAATTAGTATGCAATTAAGATTCCTTAATTTAGGGGTAAGTTATCCCCATGGCTTCTGCTCTCTCTCCTCATCTAGAACTGCATTAGTTAGTCATCACCCTTCTTCTTCATTCAACGTATTCTTTATATATATATATATATATATATATATATATATATATATATATATATATATCCGTAACAAGCTTTTGATCGACAAGCTTTTGCTTCATTTTCTCCCTTCTAGCAGATCTGATTCAATTGATTGGAATATAAAGCACTCCTTCGGTAGTTCTGGTATTTTATTGTTATTACTTATTGGTGGTCCAGTCTAACAGGACATTGGGGAATGGAAGGGAAAAATATCTCTTCATTTGCTAATGTGTTCAGGAATTGTGGGCGTCCCCTTGCTCTTTGGGCAATTGCTTGGGGTGTGATTTTTTTTTAAAGATTTTTTAGATGTTTCATAGAGATTTGGCGAGCAGCCCCTCTGTTAGCGATTTATGGTCTGGTCTCTCAAATCTTGCTCAAGTTCTGTATATATGTTGGTAATGTTGGGTATGACGAAGGAGGTCAGTTGACAAAAACTGTTCGCAGGATTCTATATGCAGTTATTTTGTTTGATGAGATTGAGAAAGTCAATTCTGACGTGTTCAATGTGTTCCTTCAAATACTGGATGATGGTAACCAAACCTTCATACCAAGGTAACTAAACTATCATATCAAAGTTAATCAATCAACCTCCACACTTTCAATTTTTTCTTAGTGCAGTTGGTAACCAGACCTTCAGATCAAGGTAAGCAAACCTTCATACCAATATAACAAAACCTTCATACCAAGATAACCAATTCACATCCGCACCTGCAGTTTTTTCATACTGCAATTTTTTCATAGTGCAGTTGGTAGCTAAACCTTCAGACCAAGGTAACCAATCCAGTTTTATTAAGTTACCAATTTCGTTTGAATGTGATGCAGTTGGTAGCCAACCATTCATACAAAGGTAACTATTTTAGTATTTATGAGTAACAAAATAGTCATAAAAAAAATTCAGAACAGTAAAAATTACATCTATTTATTTTTAAACTTTTTGTAGGGCGAATTTTCTTCTTCTTCTCATTGGCGTTTTGGACAACGGAGATTCGCGGCGGAGTAGCGAAAGAGAAGTCAGCGAGAAGAGAGAACTAAAAAAGTAAAAACTGAAACAGAGCCCAATTTACATGTTCAAATATTTTATTTATTTATTTACTTATTTATTAACTATTATTTCAAAGTGTATGTAAGGGAGATGAAGATTTGAATTTGAATTATTATTTTAAATTTAAATTTGTTTTTGTTGTTAGATCCCAAATATTTGAATTTGAATTATTTATTATGCCAGTTATTTCTCCTTGATTTTATGTTTCCTTATTAATGTGAATTATACTATTTTTGTAATATGAGTCCTAATTACACTCTTTTTGTAATTATTTTATTGATGTACTAATAGTGTAATTACTTTCTAATTGTTGTATATTTCTGTAAAGAACTCTTAAATAAATTGGGCTACACTTGGCTAGACCCAAATAATCACATTCGAACATAAAGAATATAGAACGCTTCAATTGATATTTTTAGAAATTTATGAAATTGTAAATTTAAAATTGACGTAAATTTATTTTATTTTGATTCATGTAATATTTAATTTTGTAAAGTACTTTAAAATATATTACGTACGTAATACAAAATTATTTTTCAAAAATTAAAATTAAATCACATTGAAATTTAAAATAAATTATTTTCTTACACTCTAATTTGGAAGTCATTTTTCGGAAATTTTTTTCAAAAAAAATAAAAACTTTTTTCCCAAGTAAAGAAGTTTCTATGATTGACCTGTTCGTGCTAAATACACACGTAAGCTACTTTATTTCTAAATCAATTTGTCTAAATCTCCAGCCACTAGGGAGGGGTAGTGTGACATTTTATTGTGTTCACACCAGCAATTCGTTTCCTTTCTCCTCTCTTCTATTAGAAGGGTATTCCCTTTCAACACAAAAAAAAAAAAAATTATTCCATAAATTACGATAATCAATAATTTCAGAATAATAATTATATTTTTAAAATAATAAGTATTATTGAAAGTTCATTATTACTAACACGTAAAAATTATGCTAAATCTGTATTTACTCTTACGACATAAATATTACTTGGATATTATCATTAAATTAGATTAATTTTCAAGATAATAATATTATAAGTGATATAATATTTTATTGTTATTATTATGATTTTATTTTCATTCTATCATTGTTGTTTTATTTTTAAAAAAAATTCAACATGAAATATAAATACATTATTAATATTGATTTTTTTTGCAGATAAAACTCTTTTTCTAAAATAGAGAGTAAAATATTACTCCCCCCGTCCCATGTTAAATGTCCACTTTCCTTTAATAACCAAAATTTTACACATGTTTTTCTATTATGCCTGAAACATTAAATATCTGATACTTTTCTTATTTTAATTCTCTCTCCATACTCCTTCCGTCCCTATTTAAATGACGTTTTAAAGTTTTTTATTTGTCCCTAATTAATTGACGTTTGTTCAAATCTAGGAGAATTAATGATAATTTTCCAAAATTATCCCTCATTACTCTATCTATTTTTTTGGTACTTTGAACTCTTGTGCTATGATAAATTAATGATTTAAGGGTATTATAGACAATTGAATATTATATTTAATGTTTCCCAATCATTATCTTAATTCTTGTGCTCATCTCTAAAACGTCATTTAAATAGGGACAGATGGAGTATTTAATAAGTATGGAGAGAGAATTTTTTGAATTGAATAGCTAAAATGTCACTCTCGCCTACATTGAAAATAATTAATGACATATTATTATGAGTAATTTTATCATTTCATTCCTCTTCTTAATATGCGTGAAAAGCATGAGCGGATCTACCTTAGGGCAATGGGGTCAATTGATCTCACTCAATTTTTGGGAGTCAATTTTTAATTTTATTTTGATTTTATAAAGTGCTTAGTGAAAATAAAAAATTTAGATTAAAAACTATTAAATATCTCAAATTTCTACTAACACAAACACTACACTTTTTTATATTGGTTAGTAACTTACATTGAATATAATATTTTTGCAGCTATTGAAATGAGACTATCATTACGATAGTTTCAAACAATAAAATCTCAAAAAATGTTATTATAAATAATATTTTAACAATATTATTTAATTTTATAATTTATTTTAGAGGACACAAGAAGTGTCTCTTATAATAACAGTGTTTTAAAAAATTATAAAATAGCATTTTATATATAAGAAAAGATCGATGATTCGAAGTGTATTCAATTACATAAAACAATATCAATTTTATCTGATAGCTCAGACAATTATTTGAAATATTCCTCGCATTTTGGCGCTTTTATTTTATTGTATTTTACTTTTTTTTATAAATTTTTATTTTAAAAAAATTGATCCCACTGAACTAATGAGCTTGATTCACCCCTGGTGAAAAGTCTACCAGAACTTTTATGCACGGAGGAAATATTATTTTTGTTCTTGTTGTACGGTATCCAAATACCTACATAGATTATTCCCTTGCCCTTGAAAATTTCTAGAAACTTTTACGAGTCATAATCTAGCTGGCAATGGAATCACAACTCTTTTTTTTTGCAATATTTTCCTAATGTACCCCAAGTCCAACAAGGTTCAATTTACTAGTACTTGATTGGGAGAAGCCTAACTTTGTGTTATTACGGAATTTTCTTTGTTTGTGTGCCCACGCCCACTCCTCCCCCCTCCCCCCCTCCCCCCACCCCCCACCCCGTCGCCTACAAGTTGAAAAAACTGTGTGTTTTAGATAATATTTATGTGGAATTCTTTTATGTATTGAGATAAAATTTTATCGAATTATAATTATGAAATTTATCAATATATGAGATTGATAATAATTATAAGAGAGACTCCACTTATTATACATTCATAAAAATATTACTACTAATATTTTTATGTAACTGACAAATAAAAAGTCGATCTAAACTTTCACAATATATATTATTTTTCATTTGTGTTAACATTAATTTTGTAATTTAATGAGTTGTGGTTAAATAAAAAATATTAACATTAACTTGTCTTAACGCACAATATTTATTTTTTAAAACGAAACATTCATTTTATGAAAGGAGTATAACACATTAAAATTAATAAATTAAAAATAATAGTGAAAGATATACTTACAATATTATTTTCAAAATTTAAGTGAACTAAATCAACTTTGAAACTGAAAATATCAATCAATTCCTATTTTTCGTTTTTCTCATATTTTTTTGATCGAAATGTATAGATCTTATTTTATTTATGCTATTATATGCAAGGGCGGAGCCAGAAATTTATTCCGTACCGGGTTACCATGTTACGGATAAGAACAAAAGAAGTAGGCAGACAAAGGCCTTGATTACAACTCCGCCCCTGATTATATGAGTCTTTTCTCTCTCTCTCTCTCTCTCTCTCTCACACACACACACACACACACACACACACACACACACACACACACACACACACACACACACACACACACACACACACACACACACACACACACACACACACACACACACACACATATATATATATATATATATATATATATATATATATATATATATATACGAGTGTGTGAAATTCAATACTTTAATTTGGTCGTATTGAGTTATTTTATTTACATCAAGAGTTAACATGAATGATAATATTTTTGTTGTATTTCAATAAGTCGAACATGTGAATGATAGATAATGACTTTGATTGTTAAAAACTTCCAAATGCTAACATTCGTCCACATACCTAATCATCAATTACATATCCAATCTTGTACAGAAACGAAGTCACACATAGAAACTTGATGGCTTAGGCCGTTGAGACATAGCTCCGGTGTAAGAATAAGTACATGATGAATATATGTTAACAATGAAGGCTTAATACTTTAGTCCTCAAAAAGTAACCAAGTACCTGTAAATTAGGATATAACCTTGTATTTATAGTGAACACACCGCCTTAAACGCACTGTCCCCGAATTGGAATATAATATGGTAGATACCATAGTGGGATAAAATAGAATCTCCATACAGAAAGGAAGTCGAACACTATCTCGACTCTTTCCTTAGAAATTGGAAATTAAATGTATGTATGAATCTTAGATTCCTTAAAGATCTCCCACTATCCAAAATAGACTCTGACGTGAGGAAGATCCCTCCATGTTGACTATGACCCACCGAATCGCCATGCCCAATAAATTACGCCCCAGTATTACCCCCCACTTTCTTGTTATGCCAAACACTTAACAAAAAGTACAAAAAATACCTTTAATTCATGCAAGGATATCAAAAGTCACACCCCCTTTCACTTGTAGACTCTAACCCCACCCTCATCGTTACTGCGCCGTACCTTGTGAAACGTGCAAGGTCGCCTAGTCACATTAGAAGTCCCCACCACTCAAATCAAGCGCTACCCTAACCATTCCAAATTTCAACTTTGTCTCTTGAGCTAGCTTCATTCTTCCACTGCAACCATCTTCTCCGATTAAACTCTGACAACTCCAGTCAAACCCTAACATTCCCAGTTACTCCTTCAGGCTTCAATGGCGACCAACGATCAGGTTCAAACCCCATCTACTGTCGTCAAAACCTCCACAACTTATTCCCATTCTCCTGTAATAACAAATCCCACAAACACTTCGATCCCTGCCACAAAGGGCACAAACACCACGTCCTCCACCACCATTATCGTCACCCCCAACACTAGATCACCTCAATTGATTCCACCACCGCCCCGATCGTCAATACCAGTACCACCATTGTCTCCACCAACACCAATGACTCACCTACCACTGCCATCTCTCCTTCTCGACAGTGGCAACAGCCTCCAAGACCCACAGTGAGGCCAAAATGTAGAGGCCAAGATGATGGAAAAGTATTCTTTCGAAAAAGTATACTCCCACATCAATACCAGATCATCCATCAACAGTCAGACACTTCATGAGACACGCAAGCAGTATCTAATTTTGGACGAGTATAATCTTCAGGCGCTAAAGCTTAATCAAAGGATGTATAGGCATCCCGATGGTTAGGTCGCCATAACCCTCTACGCCTTGAAGTACGAGGTCAGATTCCCTTTGCATGAATTCTTCTTTGTCTTCCTCAGCTTCGTGGGGATTGGGTTCGCACAGCTAGTGTCGAACCAGTACATCCATCTTATTCTCTACATTGTCTTCTTGATGAGGACATGGATAGCGTAGATTTTAATGGAGGTCATGGATCGAATTCGATGCAAGTTCCCGTAGGACCTATCACTAGAGGACGAGCTAAACGATTCAAGGATGGACTTATTGCGCTGATTCAAGGAGTTTGGAAAGAAGTTGGATCGCGTTCAATGATTGATGAGTTTGATTCCACGACGGAGAATCTCATTAATGTGTTACAAGCGGATGAAGCAAATCAATAATACAATCTGGTCGTCTAGCGCGACATGCGCTATTATAGTACTATGGGCAGCGCGTCCCGTGCTAAAATGGCAAATTGTCTGCTGTTGCAGCGTGACCCTGCGCCCATAAAGCATGCCCCGCATCGGAGGGTTAATGATTTTGCAAGTGTAGCGCGACCTGCGTCGTTGCATGCCTATGGACGGTGCGCCTTCCGCCGGTCGGCTGATATAAAAATCGAGGACTCATTTTTGACCCTATTTTCCTTTTTTGACTAGGTTTCTTTCATATATTTTTAGGAACTTTTACATGTTTAATAATTCTACTATTTTAAGGATACTTTTAGATTGAATTTTACTTCAAAAAAATGGTTGATTCCATATTGGATTCTAGGGTTTTGCTTATTAGTATAAATAAGTCATATGAATGTAATTGAGAGAACAATATATACATTATTCAAATTTATTCTACTTATGAGATTATTCTCTACTTTTGGTTCTTTGAAGAATTCCTAAATATTTTTTTAGTTATTTCTTTGAGATTCAATTTAACTTATCATACAATAATTCATAGTTGTGTGTGGCGTCTTCTATCGCATCAATATTCGATTGTGCCGAGGTTTCTGTTTCAATATAAACACAGGGTTTAGGCGTTGTTGGTGTTCCATACAACGCAGATTTCATTGCTTGATCAATTATACCAAGGTTCTCGTCTCAATATAGATGTTGGGTTGAGGTATCGAGAGAGAGTTCCACTCTATCAACTATGCTAGAAACGATCCGGGCGACGACCACCTCACGCAAGCGTGCCATGGAGTCCATCATTTGGTATCAAAGCTAAGCTTTTCTAGCGAGTTACTTATCCTTTAAATTTCGGATGAAATTGTTGAGCAAAAAAAAAAGAGTATATGTAAGACCCCGAATTTTATGAAATAAAAGTATTCAATTTTATGAATGATTTCTGATGAAGATCTTTGGCCCGTAGTGCAAAGATGAACAGGTGTTTAGATGAACATGACCAACTGATGAATATCTTTGGCCGGTAGTGCAAAGATGACTTGTTGATGTATATCTTTGGCCTGTAGTGCAAAGATGACTTGTTGATGAATATCTTTGGCCTGTAGTGCAAAGATGACTTGTTGATGTATATCTTTGGCCGTAGTGCAAAGATGAATTTATTTTTATGATTATGAACATGAACTGTGATTTGGTATAACCATGATCTTTGATGTTTCAGGTGATAAAAATTATCTTTGTCCTGGATGAGAAAAGGAATTTAGAACAACAGTTACGATTATGAGTTATACATATGATTGTGGACAGGAATTGTTGATTGATGATATAGGGATAAAACATTGTTGGTGGACTTTTAACATGAAGAAGATAATAGTCTATTTGACTCTTCTAATGGATTGCTCGTTCCGCTGCAACTATGGTTGAAATTTTTTATCATATGCCATATGTTCTAAATCTCTGATTTATTTCTGTTGAAGGCTATTGATAATTTATTTATCTTTAGTCATGACATTCTTTACTGAGCTAGTTGTGCTCACCCTTTTTCTTCACAATTCTTTTCGGGTAATACGAGTGTAGCTGGGTCGAGCGGGGGATAACAGGGGAATAGAACTGTGGTCATCATTTAGTAGTTATATTTGGCGAATCAACTAGGGTGAAGCGAACCCAACGTTGGAAGGGTGTTTTTCCACTGTCATACAAGATGTCTAATGACATACCACCTCGTGTCATCATAAGACATGGATGTGCTCATCCACTTGCTGAGTATATCTACCAGCACTATCTATATGATCTTGGAGTCTATTTGAAATATAACTCTCAATTAGAGGCAGTGGAGATAATGATATGTCGGGAGAAGACTTGCCATTGGGAAGAATATGATAGTTATCTTCTTGTTTTTCTTTGGGGTCTATTGGGTCAACCAAGGATAATTCTGTGGCCATATGATATCTATAATAACCTAGACGCATGGCCTCCCATTTACGTGTTAGGTTTGTAACATTCATGAACGCAATCAAATTGCACAAAATTAGCGGAAACGTGTAAAATCAGAGTTTTAAAATTTTACAAACCATATACCCGGATCATCCTTTATGCGCAATTATTAATTAAACGAAAAGATAAAGAATAAAATCATACCCTTGAAGATCGAGCTTCCTCAGGTACAAGTTCACCTCCAATCCTTTTCGCGTTCAACTTGAATCCACCGGGTTTGGTTCCTTCCTTTGATCAACGTTAGCCACCCAAGTGTTTGGCCTCTAGAGGTGATCCACCAAGGAAGAACAAAATTCAAGAAGATGGGTATTTGGCTCAAACCCTAGTTTTCTATCTCTATAGAAAAAGGGGCGTACTCTCCAACAACTGAAATAACGTATGTTTGATATCTGATATAAGACTCCTCTTATAAAGATATCAAGTAACCCTATTAAAAATAAGGTATTATTTATTTAATTAAACTCTTTTAATTAAATGGGCTCCCTAATCTTATTAGGGATAATTAATTAAACTCCTTTAACTAATTTTCCCTCCTAATCCTATTAGGAATAAATGAGAGTACTTATATTAATTAATTCCCAAACTCCTTTAGGAATTAAATAATAATAATAGTAATAATAATAATAAGACTCCTCTTATTAATTTATATTTAATATTTCCAAAATATTAAATAATAAATATTAAGCTATTTAATTTATTCTATCACCATAGATTAAATTAAATATACTTAACTTATTATTACGATTATGCCATTAACTTCTTAAATAATTATTCTTCCTTTTATGGTGTGACCCTTTAGGTTCTCCATATTAAACCGGTTGTGAATAAATCAATTAGAACAATTCTAATCTTATTTAAATAAATAAATTAAACTAATAATTTATTTAAATAAATAATATTTATTCTACAATAGGGATAAGCCTCCCTAGCGATCAACGACTTTCCAGATAATATAGATTTCAACATTAATCATAAAAGAACCTTTGAGTAAATAGTTACCGTATAATTCAATCCTTCCACCATACAATGTCCCAATTAAATATAAGACATGGAATTACTGTCAAGTCTTATTTTATTTAATTATATGTATTTCGACTCTTAAATGCACAACTCCAAATAATGCAAATTAGAAACTCCTTTCTAATTTCATTCTGCCTTGGCCAAGGACTACTGGGTTGTCATTTATCGAATCACATAGGACATATCTCTTCTTTTACTAGAAGTGGTAGATTCTTTATTGATCATACATTATCTCCATGTACAACTTATTATACCCAAGCATACCCTTTGATATACCCTAAGGGTCTTAAGGAATAAGTCAAAGTATAACTCATCATACACAAGATACTATGATGATCTCAAGTCCAAGGATCACTTGTACTACTATCACTACAGGAATTCCTATTGACATGCAAGTAAAACTCCATTAGGTATTCCTTAGCGAGTCACGTTCAGTGAACTTATTCTCTAATAAGCACCTACATACTTGCTTTAGTGTCTCCACACAAATGATCATGAGATCAATCATCCTCATCCAATGAGTAAGCAACGTATGTACCAATCTATCCGGATTCACTAATCCCCAATTTAGTAATCCAACGATTGGGAACTATTTTAGTTTTAAGCTTTCTAAGAATTTAGATCTCATTAGAATGATCATCATCATTATTCTAAAAGCATTGCTTAAAACTATGGGTTTATCACATATTATAAAACAGCATCATGTAGATAATTAAAAGCCTTTAATAAATTAATACCTTTTATTAATAAATGAATAAGATTGTTACAAAGTATATGCTTTATCATCAAACATGATTGGCTTGTGTGCATATTACTTTCAATCTCCCACTTGCACTAAAGCCAATCGTCATGGTATCTCATACTCTTCTTCTCTAAGTGACGATTATCCTGCTGTTGGATAAGCTTTAGTTAATGGATATGTAATGTTGTTCTTGAGAGTCTACTATCTCTATAGTGATTTCCCATCTTTCAATGATTCCTATAATCAAATGAAAGTGCCACAACACATGTTTGGATCCAAGATGAGACTTAGGAACTATTCCTAGTTTTGTAATGAACTTTTAATCCAAACAATCAACTTGCAGCTTCATTTATAGCTATATACTTTGTCTTTATCACTAAACCAACAACTCTTTGTTGTTTGGAACCTTTCCAATTCACTGCACCACCGTTCAAGGTAACACTTTACCTTAAAGTGGATTTTCTGTCGACTTGGTCTGTCTGAAAAACTTGAGTCTGTTAATTCCTCTAGTTTTAATTTAGACCCACCATGTACGATCACATCCTTAGTGCTGGTTAAGTACTTTAAGATGTTTTTCACTGACTCACAGTGAAATTCTCCAGAATATGACTGATCAACATCAGGTCACGTATATTTCATTCCATATATGATTGTCACTCATGCGATCTCTCTTTTTGGAGTCTATGGGGACTATTAAGAGAGATACACTCCATGGCTCATCAACATGAGACATCCCATGGAGTTTGCCATGCTAAACGACTTTAGCATCAAATGAATATACGTTACTTGGGTTAAGCCGAGCATCCTTTTAAATCTATCTATATAGATTTGCATCCCCAATTAAGATACTCTTCCCAAATCATTCATGGAGGAATGTTTAGACAACTTTATCTTTATTGATTTTAGCATTGGCATGTCATTCCTTATCCATATTATATCAACATATAATACCAGAAATGTCACGACGCTCCCACTGACCCTTTTGTACACACTAGGTTCATTCTTGTTTTTGATAAAATCAAACTCTTTTGATTATCATATCAAAATGAATGTTCCATTTTTGAGAAGATTGCTTCAATCCATTTCTCGGAGTGTCTACAACTCTTACCTCATCGTATGTAACTGGATCATCATCTTCTATGATACGTACCTCATCATCATCATCCATGATGAATCCATACCTCCTAGATATCTTCGGTACTATTCCAGATTTACGATTCGGTTGTGGTACAATAGATCTATCTATAGGTTCCTCTTATTTGACTTGTAGTGTTTTGTGGTTCTTGAACTTTTCAAGATGTATTATCCTCCCACTAGCCCCTTCAATGATAAACACCTTTATCTTAGAAGGCAGCATGTTTCGCAACAAACACCTTTTGCTAAGTAGGATTATAGAACATATGCCCTAAACTTACTTTAGGATGTCCCACAAATCTATACTTGTCAAATTTTTTCCCAAACTTATCCTTTGAAACCGTTTCACATAAGTTGGACAACCCCTTATCTTAACATACTTAAGATTAGGAATCCACCCTGTCCATAACTTTTATGGAGTCTTGGGGTCGGATTTTGAGGTTACCTTTTCCGTAGATATGCAGCCATTTCTAGGACATTACCCTAGAAGGATATTGGAATGTTGGTAAAATCATTATGGACCGCACCATGTCCAACAAGGTACGATTTTTCCTTTTAGATACATCAATCAATTATTGCGTATCAGGATGTGTCCATTACGAGAATACCATTTGAGATGATCTAGAAACTTATTGCACAAGTATTTATTCCTTGATCTAATCAAAGAATCTTAATACTTTGTCAATTTATTTCATTTCTGAATTCTTTGAACCTTTCAAATAATTCACACTTGTATTTCAACAAATACATACATTCAACTCTTTGAATGATCATCTCCTTTTCTTATACTAGTTTGTTCAATTTGCAAAATATATTTTTCACGTAAGTCAAGTATACAAAATCCATTAAGTTAATATTCCAGATCTATACAAAACATTATTATTATAAATAGAACAATAATTGTTCTTAAATATAATACCAAAAATTTCATTGTCCAACAATAAAATGGAAATAATGTTTCCAACGAGAACTAGAATACAATAACAACTTATTGACTTAATAGATTTGCCAGTAGGCATTGCTAAACTATAAGTTCCTATGGCTAATGCAGCAACCTTTGCTTCATTTTCCACACATAGGTTTACTTATATTTGTTTAGCTTTCTACTTCTTCTTGGTCCCTTCATAAATCTATATTTATGATAACCAAAGCCGGTATCCAATACCCAAGTAGAACCTTGACTTAAAGAAAAATTTTATTTTAAATCATGAACAAAATTGTATGTGTAACCAAAACTTCACTAAGCTTCTTTGGTTAGCCTCTGCAAGATACTTCTCGCAGTTTCTTTTCAGTGTCCTGGCTTATTGTAGTGGAAGTAAACACCTTTGCTATCCGTATCAGTTTTGTTCTTATTATCCTTTGTTTATGCCTTTCAATATACCTTCTTAGAATCGTTCTTCTTTTCAGAAGATCCTTTGGCCCCTACCAGTAAGACATGGTATTTCTTGGTTGGAAAGTGACTCTCAACATTTTTCAACATGTTAAGCAAATCAGCGAGGCTGATATCTAGCTTGTTCATATGAAAAATTCACAACAATTGTAAAATGAGTCCGGGAGTGAGTGCAAGATCAAATCTTGGCTCAACTCTCCATCCATGATAAACCAGTTGTCCTAATTGTTCAATCAAATTGATCATGTTATGGACTTTTATCTGTACTGTAGTGTCATCGGTTATTCTAGATCGGAAGAGCTCCTTAGATATCTGATATCTATCAGTCCTACTTTCCTCACCATCAACTACTTGATGTGCAGGAATATAATAGGAGCATCCATAGTTTCATGCTGACGCTGAAGCTCGTTACTCATGGATGCGAGCATGATGCATTGAGCCAACTATGCATTATCTAGCCACTTTCTAAAAGTAGCAATATCTTCCTCAGAGGCATTGTATGCAACCATTGCAGGGATAGGCGTATTAAGGACATAAGATAGCTTTTCAGCCGTGAGAACTATTCTCAATTACCTTAACCAATCCCTTTAATTTGGTCCGGTTAAATAAGCATCTAATATGCTATGCAGTGATAGTAATTTAGACATTGTAAAAATCTATAAATGAATTTGTAATTAACAATATTTTAACATACATTCTTTTATTAATTACCAAAATAAATTAGGTCTTGTTTTAAATTGGTATCTCTCACTATTTTCTTCAAACTATATTACCCTCACTTATATAGTTCGGCAAAATCTAATTAAAGATTTGCTAGTGAGAATAAGGATCCCATTTCAAATGTATATAGCCTTGTGTGTGCACAACAAACTATATATAAATAAATAGGTAGACAACTCTTGTCAATTACATCAACTATGTAACTCCTTGTATTTTGCCTCTTAAATCGTAATGGTCAAGTGTGTGCACATCCGGACTAAAATGATTTAAGTTAAGTCAGACCCAGCATTTCCATATAAGTGAAGAGAAAACTACAGCCCTTGTGTGTGCACAACAAAGCAGTAATGTTCAATTCCTTATAAACATCATATGTAATAAAAACAACATCTTAAATATTTAATACTCGCCTTGTGTGTGCACAACAAACTCATATTAAATATTCAATACTCTATTGTTTCTATCATGCTAGAAGGCGACGTTCGATATTCCAAATATCTTTGAACGTTACAACTTAATATAAAATATTTGAGGGATTTGCTATTAATTTGTCTCATCTTGTTTAGCGCGCATGCACATATATATATAAAATACGCGTCATATTAATAAACATGCGAAGCATGTTTGCATAATATATATAATATATATATAGTATAAGCATGCACATATAGAATACTATATTCTACCCGGATTGATTATGGACTTTTATTCTAGTTTGGTTCACTAGAGCCACCAAGTGAACCAAAAGGTCAAACCCTAGGGGTGCAAGAATTAAATTTAAATATAACTATTACATTTAAACCCGGGCTCCATTACAAACGGGTCTTCAAGCGCTCCTTGCTCCTTGATCTCCAATTCTTCAAAATTAATTCTAACTATTCCTATTACAAAACTATTTAAAATAAATAGAAACCTTGATCAGCAGTCAAGGGGAAGTACATAGGAGGGAGATAGAATTTACATTAAGAAAAATTAGAGAAGACGAGGTACGCAGACCCCATTTAATAAAACCCATACATTCATGCATCCAACTAAAATAAAATCCAATCACATTGGTCAATAATCCATAATCAATCCCATTTATTATCATACACATCACCATATGCATCAATAAATAATATTCATCTTATGAATAATAAACATTTAATATATATATTGATATCATTTAATGGGCAAATTTAGTTAGTATAAAATCTAATTTTTGAATCAAAATAAACTCCTTTATTTTAATCCAAATTTAAATCAAAATAAAACTATTTTATTTTAATTTATCCAATTTTGAATAAAATAAACTATTTTATTTTAATCAAAATTTTTAATCAAAATAAACTCCTTTATTTTAATTAATTATGGAATCCAATTCCAAGTCAAAATAAACTCCTTTATTTTGGGTAATATGAAATCTTATTTCATATCTTAAATAAACTCTTTTATTAAAGGAAACACGGTTTCTCTTTCCTATTCACAAATAAACTCCTTTATTTTGAATAATATGAAATCTTATTTCATATCTAAATAAACTCCTTTATTTAAGGAAATTAGGATTCTCTTTCCTATTCAATAATAAACTCCTTTATTTTGAATAATATGAAATCCTATTTCATATTTAAATAAACTCCTTTATTTAAGGAAACATGGATTCTTTTCCTATTCACAAATAAACTCCTTTATTTTGAATAATATGAAATCCTATTTCATATCTAAATAAACTCCTTTATTTAAGGAAACATGAAATCCAATTTCAACTCCAATTAGTTAGCATGGAATCAAATTCCAACTCTAATTAGTTAGCATGAAATACAATTTTACAATTAAAATAAATCTTTTATTTTAAGATTAAAATAAACCTTTTATTTTAAAATTAAAATAAACTTTTATTTTAATTATAAAATAATTAAAAATATAATCCAATTCCACTCGCACGGAAAAAAGGCAGAATCCCTTTTAACATTAAAAGGTAATCATGCTTCTGTGAATCGATTGCATCCAGGTAAAATATAACCGAATTTATATATAATATAAAAGTGGATACATTATATTTATAACATATATTATAATATATATCATAAATAATAAGAATCCAAGCTACAAATCCGTGAGTCACCCAAAGCATAAATCTCCTTTTTTCGCGTGGACACGTATTAACAGAAGCTGTTCACGTTTTTTTTTTTTTTTTTAATTTTATACAATCAAATTATGCCCAATTGAATTGTTCTAAACACATATCAATATACATATCAAATTAAAACAATTAATAATTTGCATAAAGGTTTGGCTCTGATACCACTGTTAGGTTTGTAACATTCATGAACGCAATCAAATTGCACAAAATTAGCGGAAACGTGTAAAATCAGAGTTTTAAAATTTTACAAACCATATACCCGGATCATCCTTTATGCGCAATTATTAATTAAACGAAAAGATAAAGAATAAAATCATACCCTTGAAGATCGAGCTTCCTCAGGTACAAGTTCACCTCCAATCCTTTTCGCGTTCAACTTGAATCCACCGGGTTTGGTTCCTTCCTTTGATCAACGTTAGCCACCCAAGTGTTTGGCCTCTAGAGGTGATCCACCAAGGAAGAACAAAATTCAAGAAGATGGGTATTTGGCTCAAACCCTAGTTTTCTATCTCTATAGAAAAAGGGGCGTACTCTCCAACAACTGAAATAACGTATGTTTGATATCTGATATAAGACTCCTCTTATAAAGATATCAAGTAACCCTATTAAAAATAAGGTATTATTTATTTAATTAAACTCTTTTAATTAAATGGGCTCCCTAATCTTATTAGGGATAATTAATTAAACTCCTTTAACTAATTTTCCCTCCTAATCCTATTAGGAATAAATGAGAGTACTTATATTAATTAATTCCCAAACTCCTTTAGGAATTAAATAATAATAATAGTAATAATAATAATAAGACTCCTCTTATTAATTTATATTTAATATTTCCAAAATATTAAATAATAAATATTAAGCTATTTAATTTATTCTATCACCATAGATTAAATTAAATATACTTAACTTATTATTACGATTATGCCATTAACTTCTTAAATAATTATTCTTCCTTTTATGGTGTGACCCTTTAGGTTCTCCATATTAAACCGGTTGTGAATAAATCAATTAGAACAATTCTAATCTTATTTAAATAAATAAATTAAACTAATAATTTATTTAAATAAATAATATTTATTCTACAATAGGGATAAGCCTCCCTAGCGATCAACGACTTTCCAGATAATATAGATTTCAACATTAATCATAAAAGAACCTTTGAGTAAATAGTTACCGTATAATTCAATCCTTCCACCATACAATGTCCCAATTAAATATAAGACATGGAATTACTGTCAAGTCTTATTTTATTTAATTATATGTATTTCGACTCTTAAATGCACAACTCCAAATAATGCAAATTAGAAACTCCTTTCTAATTTCATTCTGCCTTGGCCAAGGACTACTGGGTTGTCATTTATCGAATCACATAGGACATATCTCTTCTTTTACTAGAAGTGGTAGATTCTTTATTGATCATACATTATCTCCATGTACAACTTATTATACCCAAGCATACCCTTTGATATACCCTAAGGGTCTTAAGGAATAAGTCAAAGTATAACTCATCATACACAAGATACTATGATGATCTCAAGTCCAAGGATCACTTGTACTACTATCACTACAGGAATTCCTATTGACATGCAAGTAAAACTCCATTAGGTATTCCTTAGCGAGTCACGTTCAGTGAACTTATTCTCTAATAAGCACCTACATACTTGCTTTAGTGTCTCCACACAAATGATCATGAGATCAATCATCCTCATCCAATGAGCAAGCAACGTATGTACCAATCTATCCGGATTCACTAATCCCCAATTTAGTAATCCAACGATTGGGAACTATTTTAGTTTTAAGCTTTCTAAGAATTTAGATCTCATTAGAATGATCATCATCATTATTCTAAAAGCATTGCTTAAAACTATGGGTTTATCACATATTATAAAACAGCATCATGTAGATAATTAAAAGCCTTTAATAAATTAATACCTTTTATTAATAAATGAATAAGATTGTTACAAAGTATATGCTTTATCATCAAACATGATTGGCTTGTGTGCATATTACTTTCATTACGAAGGTTTCCTTGAGCACTTCCCAAAGATTCTAATTTCTAAAACAGTTTTCGACTATACCTTTATGTAAGGTGTCATTATGAGGTGCTGTCCACGGTTGGGACATGAGTCACAGTTGATATATATTTGTATCCAAACTCACAACATATGTATTGTTGTATTTTGCACTACAATTGTTGTAATAAAGTTGTAGTTGTTTTCTGTACCATGTATTTGGTGACTCAGAATGGGTTGGATGGAATGAACCTATTTTGGGGTCGTTACATTTGCTATCAGAGCTTAGGGATATGATCTCTGGCGGAGATCAGGATTAGAACAAGGAGGGGAAAGATGAGTAAATCCTTCGCTAGTATGTCCTACCTAAGCTTAATTATTGGTCGGTCATAATATATGGATATTATGTGATATGTTAATTTGCTTAATTAACCCTTATTTTATGGCAGTATTTGAGAATGGCAGCTGAGAATGCTAACAATGGAGTGAATGAGACTGTGGGGATACCTCTAATCACTAACCATGATAATGTGATGTCAGACGAAGAAGGAATTAGAGATATCTATGTGGTGAGTGAAGAATTGATAGTTGCACCCGAGATAGTCGCAGAGGTAACAACTGAGAGTGAGGCAGAAGAGGAAGAAGAGGTACATGAGGAGAGTTTATTAGAGGTATTATATGATCAAAATATAGAATTTCAAAATCGTATTCATGAGTTAGAAGAGCAGGCTGAAGAACGACAGGCGGTCGTGGAGTAAAAGGATGCAATAATTCAAGCTTGTGTTACCCGATATGTAATGCTTGAACAGAAGCATTCTTTGGCAGAGTGTAAGATGATAAAGATGGAATCTAAGCTGAAAGAAGAAAAAACTGAACGACTAAGAATAAGTGATGCATGGGTAAAAGCCACACGACACGTGGATATTGTGGAAAGAGATGTCCGATCTAAGAAGGCTAAAATAGATGATATGAATTTCTCTTTTTGGAAAGTAATTGGGAGAACTTAACATCGAGTTTTTACCCTGTACAGAGCAGTCAACCTGAATTTGATATGGATCGAAGATTGATGATTCAGATCATGAATCAGGAGTACGAAGAGGCAGTTAAGGGAGGAATATGCCCTATAAAAAAGTATATTCCAACGGTAGTGATGACGCCAAATGCTGCCAAAGACAAGTCAAAGCCGAGTAGTTCGAGGGATAGCGATTGTCATGACTTCCCAACAAATGAGGAACGCAAATGAAGTTATCACGGGAGATGAGTAATGGAGAAATCATAATGACCCGGGAGACAAAATCTGAAATGAAAGCAAGGTATTCTCAACTTTTCGAAATACCAGTTAGGTAAATTTCGGGGACGAAATTTCATAAGGAGGGGAGATTGTAAGACCCCGAATTTTATGAAATAAAAGTATTCAATTTTTCTTATAATGACAATTCAGTAAATGGTTAAATTGATAGAAAGTTAAAGTTAAAGGTGATATATGAATTTTTTTCAAAATAAGCAAGTGGTTATAAAATACTCATTGTTGTCGGGGAATATTCGTTTGGTCGTGGAATATTCTTTCTGTCGGGGAATATTCGTACGACAACGCAGCCTTTTGTGGGCCCCGTAACAGAATAACTGTCGGATGAAGAAAATGATAAATTAAGGTTTTTATAAATAACGGCGTAATCGTTACTGTTATCACTGTTGGAATACCCGGTGGGTAAAATAAAGTAATACGCGTTGTTGCATAGTAGCACACTGTATTACACAGTATTTTTGAATTATTGATTTTTACGTAAGAAGGCACTACTCAATAATTGTTACAGTAATTACTGTTCAGTATTGATTCAATAATTGCTGCGTTGATTTTTTTATATTACTGTTGTTTCAATAATTGTCATTATATAGTATTTTTCATTATCGAAGCAATAATTCATATTATCTGAATAATATTATTAGATAACATTATTGGTAATGTCTAGAAAGTTCTGTCTAAGGAGAGGTTTGGTCACCTAATTGCGCGCCAGTAAGGAGAAATTCTTATTGGAAAGCCCCCTCTTTCCTGGGAACTGCCTGGTTGTCAGTATTGTGATTCTGTAATATTATTTGTGAATAATTAATTATTGATTTATATGATAAAGAAAATATTGATTTTATGTGGATATAGATGGAGAAAATTTTTAGTGTGACAATTGTTGAAAATTGAAATTTTATCTTTTTCTGATAAAATAATTCATTTTAATATATTATTATATTTTAATAATATAATAATGATGATATTTTTACGATGAATGTGGGATATATGAGTATATGTGGAGGAGGAGTATTTTTGTTATCAAAAATATTTAAAACATGTTAAACATGTCGGTGGACCCCATTTCTTGACTGAAATTTGATTATAGCCTGTAAAATTGCCCGTTTATGGATTTCGGTCAATTTCTATTTAGAATTTGGAAAAACTTCCTTCTGAAAAGTTGTAGATAATGGAATTTCCTATAAAAAGTCGTGAAATTCGAATTTTCTGGCAAAATGACTATTTATTGTGAATTATTGAAGTTCTGAAGCTCCGAAATAATTGATTTTTGGAAGTTTAAAATGTTTTAAATAATAAAAACATTTTTGTCAATGTTTTGGCATGTGTGCTGATGTTGTGGGCTGGTATTGGACGTATGAGTTTGAAAAAAAATTATATTAATATTTTTATTAAATTTTCTGCTTTGGTGTTCTAAGCAATTTTCTATAAATAGGTGCTTTGGTTAGAATTGAAAATCACACCAGAAACTGAAGTTTTCTCTCTCTATATTATTGAGTGTATTCTTGTGAGTATTTTCAGTATGCTTTGAGTACTGTTGCTATACGGTGCAAGTTCAAGTCATAGCTTATATCTGGTGTTTCAACTAGAAGTACTGTCTTTTGAGGTAAGGGATAATAAGTGATTTTAAGGGATTGTAAGGGAGGTTATTTTCTTCTAAAATGATATTATTTCTTCAATATCATTATGCCAGATTGTTGGTTGGAAATTTTTATCAAATTTGGAACTTTTTCATGTCGGGGTTACTATTCACGAGTACTATTCACGAAACGTGATGATGTTTTTTGTGAAATTTTTATCTTTTGGTGTCGGAGTTACTATTCACGTATACGACACTATTCACGTATATGGCACTATTCACGAATACGACACTATTCACGAATACGACACTATTCACCGAAAAATGAAATTTCTTCTTTTTGTCTAAAATATCTATTGTGGATACTATCTTTGATTTTATCCATGTTTTGATCATTCTTGAATTTTACACCACTATGATTATTTTTGAGGTATTTTTGGACATGGATAAAACAAAGTACGAATCCTTGTAATTTTATTTCACTGGATTCATTTCTTTAGAAATATTTTTCATCATCCTCAGTCCTAAATGATGATATAACTGAATATCTTTGACCTGCAGTGCAAAGATGAATGATTTCTGATGAATATCTTTAGCCCGTAGTGCAAAGATGAACATGTGTTTAGATGAACATGACCAACTGATGAATATCTTTGGCCTGTAGTGCAAAGATGACTTGTTGATGTATATATTTGGCTTATAGTGCAAAGATGACTTGTTGATGAATATCTTTGGCCGTAGTGCAAAGATGAATTTATTAGTATGATTATGAACAAGAACTGTGATTTGGTATAATCATGATCTTTGATGTTTCAGGTGATAAAAATTATCTTTGTCCTGGATGAGAAAAGGAATTTAGAACACCAGTTACGATTATGAGTTATACATGTGATTGTGGACAGGAATTATTGATTGATGTTATAGGGATAAAACATTGTTGGTGGACTTTTAACATGGAGAAGATAATAGACTTTATAGTCTATTTGACTCTTCTAATGGATTGGTCGTTCCGCTGCAACTATGGTTGAATTTTTTTATCATATACCATATGTTCTAAATCTCTGATTTATTTCTGTTGAAGGCTATTGATAATTTATTTATCTTTAGTCGTGACATTCTTTACTGAGCTAGTTATGCTCACCCTTTTGCTTCACAATTCTTTTCAGATAATACTAGTGTAGCTGGGTCGAGCGGGGGATAACAGGGGAATAGAACGGTGGTCATCATTTAGTAGTTATATTTGGCGAATCAACTAGGGTGAAGCGAACCCAACGTTGGAAGGGTGTTTTGCCACTGTCATACAAGATGTCTAATGACATACCACCTCGTGTCATCATAAGACATGGATATGCTCATCCACTTGCTGAGTATATCTACCAGCACTATCTATATGATCTTGGAGTCTATTTGAAATATAACTCTCAATTAGAGACAGTGGAGATAATGATATGTCAGGAGAAGACTTGCCATTGGGAAGAATATGATAGTTATCTTCTTGTTTTTCTTTGGGGTCTATTGGGTCAACCAAGGATAATTCTGTGGCCATATGATATCTATAATAACCTAGACGCATGGCCTCCCATGTACAAAGGTTTTCTTGAGCACTTCCCAAAGATTCTAATTTCTAAAACAGTTTTCGACTATACCTTTATGTAAGGTGTCATTATGAGGTGCTATCCACGGTTGGGACATGAGTCACAGTTGATATATATTTGTATCCAAACTCACAGCATAGGTATTGTTGTATTTTGCACGACAATTGTTGTAATAAAGTTGTAGTTGTTTTCTGTACCATGTATTTGGCGACTCAGAATGGGTTGGATGGAATGGACCTATTTTGGGGTCGTTACAGTATAATTTTTTTTTCGAATTTTAAATTATTTCGATTACATGTTATTGTGAGATTTCATACCTTTTATATTTTGTTTCGTGATAAGTTATTTTTGAATTGATTGGTAAACTATGAAATTTGCAAGGTGAATTTGAAAAAAACCTATTAAAGAGAATATTTAGAGGTAAGAAGCTCAGTAGTGAGTTTAATTGAGGGTAAAAGCCATTAATTAAGTGAATACATGAGCGACATCATTGATTCGAGCGAAAAATGCAAGGGAGTGGTGAGAAAACTATTTTCTACTAACCTTTGTTTTGCAGGAGATATGTCTAACTCAAAGGACAAAGGCACTTATGAGGAATCTTCCTCGACATTTGATTCAAAGTTGATGATGGAGGATATGATGAAGGAGTTCTCCCAACAGTTGGGAATTACTATGGAACAAGTGCATGTACATCTCGATCAGATTAGTGAGACTAAGGAAAAATCATCACAATTGTCTCAAGGAGCACAGAGAAAGGGAAGAACACAACAACGGGAAGCTAGAACAGAGGAGACTCATTTTGAAGGTGGCTTTAGTGAGGAGGAAGATCATGAATCTGGTTTCCTACATCGAAAGTAGAATGGCAATGTGACAATGTGAAAACAACGAATGACAACGTGATCATTGTTAGGTGGCTATAGAAGGCGGAGGTAGGAATAGGGAAGATGACAACATGAGTAGCATCAAGATGAAAATTCTAGCTTTCCAAGGGAGGAGCGATCCTGAGGCATATCTAGAATGGGAAACCAAGATATAATGGGTATTTGATTGTCACGACTACTCGGATCTCAAGAACGTCAGAATTGTTGTTACCAAATTTTTTGATTTTCCAGTTACTTAGTGGGATCAGTTAACTACTAGTCATAGGAGGTGTGGTGAATGACTAATTAAGACATGGGTAGAAATGAAGACAATGATGAAAAAAAGATTTCTACCGAGTCATTCATATCAGGATTTGTTTCAGAGTTTGCAAAATTTGAAACATGGAAGTAGGAGTATAGATGAATATTTCAAGGAGATGGAGATGTTGATGGCTAGGGCTGATATGGATGAGGATAATGACGCCACAATGACACGATTTTCATCATGGATAAATTGGGATATAACAAATTTGGTAGAACGACAACATTATGTGCATTTGGGGGATATTGTACACATGGCTATCGAGATAGAGAAACAACTTAAGAGGAGAAGGGGACAACGAGGACTTTCTAATGCTAGTTCATCATGGAGATCTAATGCTACGAAACGAGAGGAAAAGCTAGCTGTCAATAAGACAAAAGTGGAGTTTAAACCGGATGTGACTAATAAATGAAAACAAGGTAAAACTGAACCTTCATCTTCTTTTAGTCATAATCCGGATATTGTATGCTTCAAGTGTCAAGGCAGGGGACATATTTCTAGCCAATGTCCGAATCAAAGAACTATGTTATTACTTAACAATGGAGAGGTGGAAACCGAATGGGAAGAAAGTGACACTGACTCTATGCCACAACTAGAGGAAGTAGATGAAAGGGAGCTAGCTATGCATGGTGAGTTGTTGGCTACAAGGAGAGCGCTTAGTGCGCAAGTGAAAGAAGAAAGTTTGAAGCAACGAGAGAATTTATTCCATACTCGGTGTCTTGTGCAAGGGAAAATTTATTGCATGGTAATTAATGGTGGGAGTTGCACCAACGTGGCTAGTACAACCATGGTGGAGAAATTGGGATTGTCAACAACCAAACATCCTCAACCGTTTAGGTTGCTATGTCTTAATGATAGTGGGGATGTGAGAATGACAAAGTAGGTGTTGGTTCCATTTACCATTTGAAAATATGTGGATGAGGTCTTGTGTGATGTGGTTCCAATGAAAGTGGGTCATATATTATTTGGGAGGCCGTGACAATTTGATAGAAGTATGAAGCATGATGGATTTACTAATGAATACTCCATTGTATATAATAAAAG
Source organism: Panax japonicus (assembly GCA_020205505.1). Lineage (NCBI taxonomy): Eukaryota > Viridiplantae > Streptophyta > Magnoliopsida > Apiales > Araliaceae > Panax > Panax japonicus. The sequence continues at coordinate 30,349,091 of CM035091.1, forward strand.
GAAGTTTACATTGTGTCCTTTGTCACCACAACAGGTGCATGAGGATCAACTTTATTTATAAAAAGACCATGATAAAAAAAGAAAGTGAGGAAAAGAAAAATCAAGAGAAAAACAAGATAGAAAAATAAAGAGATAAAAAGAAAACAAATATATTTGCAAAAAAAAAGTGATGTGAGGCGAGCTTTGGTTTCTAAACAGCTTATGATTGTACTTCAGCATAAAGAGGCACTTGTGAATACTAACACTAATGATTTATTGCCTAGTGTTGTTTCTTCTCTTCTACAAGATTTTAAAGATGTATTTCCCGAGGAGCTTCCTCAAGAACTACCACATATTCGGGGAATTAAACATCATATTGATTTTGTCCTCGGTGCGACCATTTCAAACTGTCCGGCTTATCGGAGTAATCCTGAGGAAATGAAGGATTTACAAAGACAAGTTGACGAGCTAATGGGAAAAGGGTTCGTAAGAGAAAGTATGAGTTCATGTGCAGTTCTGGTGATCCTAGTGCCAAAATAGGTGGGAAATGTCTGATGTTCATCGATTGTCGAGCGGTAAATAAAATTATGGTAAAATATCGACACCCCATTCCTCGACTAGATGATATGTTAGATGAATTACATGGGTCCTTTATATTTTCAAAAATTGATATAAAAAGTGGTTATCATCAAATTAGAATGCAAGAGGGTGATGAATGGAAAATTGCATTCAAAATGAAATATGGTTTGTATGAATGGTTAGTGTTACCTTTAGTTTAACTAATGAACCTAATACATTCATGCGATTATTGAATCATGTGTTGCGTCCATTTATTGGCAAATTTGTGGTTGTTTACTTTGATGATATTCTCATTTACAGCAAAAACTTGGAAGAGCATGTTTTACATCTAATTTTTTTAGATGTGCTTAGGAAAGAAAAGTTGTTTGTTAACATGGAAAAGTGCACGTTTTGTTCGAATATCATTGTTTTTCTTGGCTTTGTTATGAGTTCACAAGGAGTCCAAGTTGATGAGGAGAAAATCTGAGCGATCCGAGATTGGTCGAGTCCTACAAATATGAGTCAAATCCAAAGCTTCCATGGACTCGCAAGTTTCTACCTACACTTTGTTCGGAATTTCAATGAGATTACAACACCATTGATCGAGGTCATCAAGAAAAGTGTGGGCTTTAAGTGGGGTGATAATTAGGAAAAAGCATTTAAATTGATCAAATATAAATTGGCTAATGCTGCTTCACTTATTTTGCCTAACTTTGGTAAAACTTATTAGATTGAGTGTGATGATTTAGGTTTAGGGATTGGAGTTGTTTTGATACAAGAAGGAAAGACAACAACGTATTTTAGTGAAAAGTTAAGTGGGCCGCTTTGAACTACCCTACTTATGACAAGGAGTTGTACGCTTTGGTTAGAGCGTTAGAGACATGACATCATTACTTGTGGCCCAAGGATTTCGTGATCCGTACCAATCACGAGTCATTGAAATACTTAAAGGGACAACACAAGTTGAACAAAAGACATTCACGATGGATGGAGTTTATCGAGACATTTCCATAAGTAATTTAATACAAGCAAGGTAAGGAAAATGTCGTTGCAGATGCTTTGTCTCGTAGGTATGTTTTGTTTAATACTCTTGATAAGAAATTACTTGGTTTTGAATTGATCAAAGACTTATATGCTAATGATTTTGATTTTGGTGAAGAGCTTAAAAATTGTGAAAAGAATATCGTTGGTAAATAATTTAAAGTGGATGGATTCTTGTTTCATGAAAATAAATTGTGTATACCTGCATGTTCTTTACGTGAGTTGTTTGTTAGGGAATCACATGGGGGTGGTTTAATGGGACACTTTACTATTGACAAAACTTTGGCTATCTTAAAAGAACATTTTTATTGGCCTCATATGAAAAGAGATGTAGAAAGAATTTGTGATAAATGCATTACTTGTCGTCAGTCTAAATCTCGTGTTCAACCCCATGGATTGTATACACCATTGCCTGTACCTAATGATCATTGGATTGATTTGTCTATTGATTTTGTACTGGGTTTACATAGGTCTAAGCATGGTAATATTTCTATATTTGTAATTGTGGATAGATTTTCAAAGATGATACATTTTATTTCATGTCACAAAACTGATGATTCATCCCATATAGCTGATTTGTTATTTAGGGAAATTGTACGTTTGTATGGTATACTTAGAAAAATTATTTCTGACCGTGATTCTAAGTTCTTAAACTATTTTTGGAAGACTTTGTGGTGTAAATTGAGAACTAAACTTTTATTTTTTACTACTTGTCACCCACAAACGGAGGGTCAAACTGAAGTAGAAAATAGAATTTTGTCTACTTTGCTAAGGGCTATCATTAAAAAGAATATCATTCATTGGGAAGAGTGTTTATCATATTTTGAGTTTTCTTATAATAGATATGTTCATTCTGCTACTAAATTTTCACCATTTAAAATTGTTTATGGTTTTAATCCTTTAACTCCATTGAATTTATCACCGTTACCTGTTTCTGAATTTACTAATCTTGATGGAAAGAAAAATTCTAAAATTGTTAAGCAGATACATGAGAAGGCGATACTTAACATTAAAAGGCGGACGGAACAATACACTAAATAATCCAACAAGGGTCAACATCAAGTTTTATTTTAACCATGAGATTATGTTTGGTTACATATACGGAATGAAAGATTTCCGACTCAACGACGGTCAAAACTGCTACCGAGGGAAGATGGTAGATTTCAAGTCCTAGAGCGCATTAATGAGAATGCCTACAAACTATATTTGCTGGGGTGATTACAATGATAGTGCAACATTCAATGTTTTTAATCTAAGTCCGTTTGATGTAGGTGATGATTTGAGGTCAAATCCTTTTCAAGAGGAGAGGAATGATGATGACATGGCTAGAGTGGATTCTAATGGAGGTTATGGATCAGATCAGGTGCAAGTTCCCATAGGACCTATCAATAGAGGATGAGCTAAACGTTTCAAGGATGGATTTATTGCGCTGATTTAAGGAGTTTGGAAAGAAGTTGGATCGCGTTCAATGATTGAAGAGTTTGATTCCACGACAGAGAAGCTCATTACTATGTTACAATCGGATGAAAAAAATTAGGAATCCAATCTGGTCATTCTGCACGGCCCGCGCCATGATAGTATTATGGGCAACGCATCCCGCGCCAGAGTGACAGATTGTCTGCTGTTACAACGCGACCCTGCGCCCGTGTAGCGTGACTCGTGCCAGAGCGTTAGTGATTTTGCAGGTCTAGCGCGGCCTGCGCCATTGCAGGCCTATATATGGCGCGCCCCGCGCTGGTTGATTGACACAGAAATTGAGGACACATTTTTGACCCTATTTTCCTTATTTGACTAGGTTTCTTTAATATATTTTTAGGAACTTTTATATCTTTAATAATTCTACGTTTTTTAGGATACTTTTAGATTGGGTTTTACTTCCAAAACAAATGGTTGATTCCTTATTGGATTCTATGGTTTTGCTTATTAGTATAAATAAGTCATATAAATGTAATTGAGAAAACAATATATATATTTTTCAGATTTATTTTACTTGTGAGATTATTCTCTACTTTTGGTTCTTTGAAGAATTCCTAAGTATTTTCTTAGTTATTTCTTTGAGATTCAATTTGACTTATCATACAATAATTCATAGTTATGTGTGGCGTCTTCTACCGCATTAATTGTCGATTGTGCTGATGTTCCTGTTTAAATATAAATACGGGGTTTAGGAATCGTTGGTGTTCCATACAACACAGATTTGATTGCTTGATCGATTGTACCAAGGTTCTCGTCTTAATATAGTCGTTGGGTTGATGTGTCGAGAGAGAGTTACACTCTATCAACTATGCTAGAAATGATCTGGGCGACGATCACCTCACGCAAGCATGCCGTGGAGTACATCACTTCTGCCACGACTGTGGTATCCCTCCAAGAATGGATTTCTTTTTTGCCTTTTTCACCTTCGACCGATACAAGAATTTTGGCTTTCGATAGCTAAATAAGCAAGCCAATAAGAGAACTTGGATGAAGACCCCCTCCAACAACAAAAACTGGTACTCCAACTGGTTCTACATCTAAGGACCTGACACCCGCCTCCTCCCCAGTTGGGCTGACTCCTAAAAAGCCAATTAACTTCACCTTCGACGACTTCACAGATGAAAGTCTCGAGATAATTTGAGCCTTATAAACCAAAGTCCCAAAGGAATAATGGTCGATGGACTTGCTGACCGACCAAACATGGATATATAATCACAAATCTAAGTTTTAAACCTTTCTCTTATTTATAAAATACCATAACCTTATGAAATGTTAATACCTCTGTTTTATAGTGTCTGTCTTCAAACAACAAGTAATTATCGATGTCAGTCAAGGACCAACACAGAGAAACTCACATCACCTTCGTTTAACCTTCTCTCTAAAACAATCTCCTTGATCGAGCCCTCTTCCGAAACCATCCTAAAAATTTCTTCACCAGCTTCTCAAGAAACCGACGCCTCATCCTCATAGAACTGATTTCCTCGATCCCGATGCCCATCATCCCCCCATCCGATAAAGACATTACCGAACTAACATCCACTAAGTGTTGAACCCTCTTTAAGAAAAACATCTAAGAAAAAAGAAAACCTCAAGCCAAACACCTGCTCCTGAACCAACTAAACAAACCCCTGAAATCGAAACACCAAAATAAGCCTTCCCCAAAACACTAAAATGAAAATCCCCCAAACCAAAAAAAAAGAAAAGAACCTGAACAACTTTCCTCCGAACCCCTTACAAAAAAACACAGTACCAATTATAATCAAGATCTTCCCCGAGAATCCATAACTTCATCATCGACATTGCAACCACCATCTACCGACATCTTCTCCACGCTCTCTCTATTGTCGAAGGAGCGTGAAAACTACCCCTTCCCCATCCATGAAATCTTCACCCTCCCTAGGGATGAGGAAAGATTCACCGAACACATCCCCCCAACAAATTTTCCTTCAAAGTGTCCTCTATTAGGGTCTGTTAAGTACGAACATTCCCAATCTTTTTTTAATAACTCTTCATTTTTACACTATGATCAATAACTTGTACTGCAGGCCCAAACTGCTTTATCCCGATACCTCTGCCATCCAGCCGAAACACACATCGGAGAGAAGAAACTTGAGAGTGAGGTCGAGCGCTTGCAAACATCACTTAAGAGATCCTAAACTGACCTAGCTTTAGAGTATAGTTTACGTGCCAACTCAATTTTTCACGTCAAGGAACTCATGAAAAAGATGGATATCATCAAGGGTAGATGCTCTGATCTCAAAGAACAAAGGAAAATCCTTCAGTCCAAAAGAGATGGATTAAAGTATGAGAATGAAGACCTCCAGAAGGCTGTGTACGAGCTAGAGGGTCACACTAAGTACATGCATGACAAGCTGAAGAACCTGTTGGAAGGAGGCTAGAAGTTAGAGATGGGCTACGACCGCATCATGCAGGAGGGTCTTCTAACTAAAGCCTTTCGCCAACAGGTTATTTTTGAATACAAGAAATCTCCTGAGCTAACCGAAGATATCATTCAAAAATTTGGTGAAGGTTACTAGGACGCCAAGGAGTGAATGAGACTAAAGGTACAAGAAGTTGGCCTCGACTCAAAGATCATTGAATTCGATGATGAAGATGGTAAAGCCTGTTGATCGACCCAAACTTCTATATATTATTTCAATTTTTTTTCTAATGTAAAGGCAATCCTTTTGTATAAATAGAAAAATGAAGGAAATCTACTTTTTGCAAACATAAGTATCTAAACTAGATTCATCTTTATTAATAAAACAAAATAATTACACGGTTGTAAAAAGGGAAACATATAAACTAATAATAATATTTCCTAAACTGACCGACATGCAGAATATTTTTGACTTCTTTGCAATCCATCGCTCGAAGCCGGTATGTTCCTGGCTTCGGGACCTTGACCACTTCATAAGGACCTTCCTAATTATGCATTAACTTCCTGAGGTTCTAGGGCGCCGAAGCCTTCACCTCCAAAAAAAAATAGATCACTAACTCCAAATCTCCTTTGTTTAACTCCTTTATTATAATGTCGAGCGTTCTTTTTTGGTAGACTTCTAGCCTTACCAACGTCGAGTCCCGAACCTCTTCTAACAATTCTAAATTAAGGCGAAGGCCTTCATTATTATTTAACTCTTTATACTGACTGACTCAAAGTGAAGGAGACCCGATCTCTACTGGAACAAGGGCGTCGGTCCCATACGCCATTCTAAACAATGAATCGCCTATATATAGTCATCCGAGGAGTAGTTTGGTACACCCATAGAACCCTAAGTAACTCTTCAATTCATCTTCCTTTAGCTTCAACTAGTCTCGTTTTAATCATATTAATAAGGGTCCGATTAGTGATTTCCACCTGACCATTATAGAGAGGATGTGCCACAAAAGTCTTCCGATACTGAATTCTCAAATCCTTGAGAAGCTCCTCAAACTTGGTCCCTATAATTTGTCTTCCATTGTTAGATACTAGCACCATAGGAATTCCAAATTGAAAAACCACGAGCCCCTTGAAAAATTTTAGACATTCCTGCTCTATGATCGCCTGAAGTGGTTTAACCTCCACCCATTTCGTTATATAATCAATGGAAACTATCAGGAAGCTAGCATTCCTTTTGGTCTTCTGTAGCTGACCCAAAATATCAATCCCCCAAACAATAAAAGGGATCGGGGACAAGACCGAAGACAACTCCTCGGGTGGCTTATGAGGGATTGGACAATTTAATTGGCTCTTCAAACACTACTTGAAATATTCCTTTACTTCTTGAAAGATTTTCGACCAATATTATCCACACCGAATCAACTTATTAGCTAACACTTTAGCCCCCATATGATCAAATTCCTTCGTGATTTCCCGAAGAACATAATCTGTTTCGGATGGTACAAAGCATTTTAATAAAGGTGAAGAAAATGAGAGTCGATACAGATCCCCATCGATCAATAAAAAATTCAAACTTTTGTATTTTATCTTCTTCGCCAGAATCCGATTCGAAGCCAGCACCCCGTCAATAAGATATTCTATATAGAGCGTGAGGCAACAGTCTGATCTCTCCACTACCAACATTTCTGACCTCTGAACACTTGGGGAATCCAAGACTTCCAAGTTTACCGAACCCCCAAAAGAAATCTCTTCTGTTGTATTCAACTTGGATAAGGCATCGAAGATGCTGTTGTTTGACCGATCTACCCCTAGAAAGTAAATGAACTGAAATAGTGGAGTCGATCCTTGACCTCGACCAAATATTTTTCTATTCTTTCCCCTAAACCTCATACTCCCCCGAAATATACTTGAACACTAACTGAGAATAACTGAAGATGACTAGATGTTGAACCTCCAAACTTCTAACCAGATGTAACTCAGCCTAAATCATCTCGTATTCGACCTCATTCTTAGTCGCTTATTACCCGAATCGGATAGCCTGTTGTACCTTGAATCCCTTTGGACTTGTCAGAATTACCCCTGCTCTATTAACATTCGTAGTCAATTAACCATTCACATAGAGGGTCCATAAATTCTAATTCGGTCGAACGTCTACATTCGAACCCACAACTACCTCCAGTTGATCAGTTGGGTTGGGTTCAAAAGAAGAGCACTCCACTATAAAGTCGGCTAATGTCTGACCTTTAATCGTCATTTGGGGATGATATTCTAAATAAAACTGAGAAAATACCTTCTTCAAGGGTTGATCCGTGTGTACAACTATCAACCGACCCTGGAAATAGTGTTGAATCTTACTAATAGCCACTATCAAAGCGTAGATGAACATTTCTAGGTTTGAATATCTAATTTTTGCGTCCCGAAGGGCATGATTGACATAGTTTATGGGGAATTGTTTTCCTCCTGCTTCTCTTACTAAGACTGCTCCAACAACTAGTGAACTAGCCGCCAAATATATTTATAAGGGTTCCAAAGGGATTGAGTTCATCAATAACGGTACCGAGGACATATATCTCTTGATCCCTTGGAAGCATCTTCACACTCCGAAGTCCATTGAAACGACTTCTCATTATTTGGTCCTTTCAAAGTGTCAAAAAATGGTAAACACCTTTTTGCAGATTTAGACATAAATCTCCTCAACGTTGTAATCTGACACGTCAAACGTTGAACATCCTTGAAGGTATGGGGGGAGTTCATGTCCAATATTGCCTTGATTTTCTCTGGATTAGCCTCAATTTCTCGCTTGCGCACCAAGTACCTCAAGAACTTTTTCACCCGAGGCCAAAAGTACACTTTGTTGGATTTAGGCGATGTTGGCCTAAATATGTACTAGCAAAACACGCAAATATACATGATTGAATATCAATAAAGTAGCAAATAGAGTATCGTATCCCATAGAGAATTGTATAAAATACCTATCACTTAATAACTTTATATCAAGCTATTTTTATTAACAAATTGATAATTATTGGGAATTTATGAAAAAAGTAATTAATCTAAGAAAAAATTGCTACCAAGATTTGAATTCAGATAAAAAGGCTTAAGATTACAACTTCCCTTGATTATTCACTTTAATGTCAATACTTCCTGTTGAATTTATATCAGTTAACATGGATTGTTAATCTAGAAATCATTAAAATTTATAAACACCTTCCAATTATTTATAAACAACTCTTCCTAAATCCAATAAATTAGAATTAGAAAAATCACTCTAATTAATCAACCCACTATATGCCTATGTGAATTGGAATTAAGAAGAATTTCATGCACAAGTTCTCTTTTAGATTACATAAGATATTTCTATCTTATACACAAATTACAAGTTCTAACTCATGCAGAAATCATAATCTTATGTTATCATATTCAGATCTAAACCTATATTCCATTTATCAATTTCATATAGATTATCCCACTAATTAATGGTTAAGAAATTCAACAATTAAACACAATATATAATAGACAATCCAATATGAATTAATTAAAGTTACTCATCAAGTTCCGTTGCAATCCTAAATATAAGTTTATTTCATAATTGAAATAAAATCCATAATCCATAAGTAAACTATCATTCAGAAATTACAAATAAAAGATAAAGATAAAGTAAGGAAAAACTCTTTTGAAGTATCCTTGACTCCACATTAATATTCAATGTTGACCTTTCTTCTTTATGAATCTTCTTTGCCTCAAGCCTCAACTCTCTCTCCAAATTAGAGTTAGTCACCAATGAATGAATTATTTTATATTTGTACATCTTTCATAAATCATTCTCCCAAAAGAATTAAAAGAATAAATCTCCTTTTGATTTCCTTCCAAAAACCCAAAATTGTTGACTTTGAACAGACCTGGTGCGATCGCACCAGGTTTGGTACTATTAGTAGCGATGTCTCACCTTTTGGCCTTCTAGTCCTTAGCGAATCTCTGAACTTTAAGCACTACCACACCGTCACTTCGTTATTCATGGCAATGCCGCACCTTCTGTCTCAAACTCATCTTGAATCCCTGGCATGATAGCGCTGCCTCGCCTTCTCCTATGCAATTGTCAGCGCTGCCACGCCAACACACCAGAAATGTTTCCCAGCTTCCTTTGCTCTACTATCATTCTCTAAGTGATCCAATACTCATCCCATACCATGAATCCTACAAAACAAAGTACGAAAATACGAGAAATGTGACACAAACACTTAAGAACTAACAAACTACACTCTTAAAAGCACTCAAATCATGGTTATAAAACCCACTCATCGGGCAAATATTATAATTCTGAACTGTCCAAAAGAAATCTTTTAGATCATCCACGTGATCCTGAACAAACAAAATTTGTCGATCATATCGCCCACATACAACTTTATACTTTGACCCAATTACTTTCAGAACACATAATTCATCATTCTCTGATAAGTTGCACCAGCGTTCAGTAGCCCAAAATGAAAACATCCTGACTGGGCTTGTGATGAGTGAGTTTTATACACATGAATTGGATACATTCGGGCTTAATTTATTGTTGTTCTCAAGCCTTTTTGGGGAAGAGGTTGGATGCGGCCTGGATGCGTTTTGGGTGAATTTTGACACTTTTTTGACTCCAAATTAAATTGGGTTTGTTCCTAAGCTAAAAATTGGACTTGTAACCTATAAATATATGATGTAAGGCATAAAATAAAGGGAGATTACATAGATTAGACTAGATTAAATACTCCTTTAGATTAGAACATAACCCTAGATTTTATTAGTTTTGGAGATTGAAGCAACTGAAGTGAATTGTTCATCTTGCCTTGTGCTTATTGATTAATTATCTGATCAGTAATTATCGTGTTACTCTAGAAGGAATTGAGAAAGGAATTCTAGGGTTAGAACTGGGCATGGTGACATGTGACTTAGTTATTTGCACAGTGAATAATTAGGTTTGTGAATAGAATGAGAATATCTATTTGCCGCATGTAACACATAAGGAATTGGGATTATAACGAGTTTAATTCAATTGTTTTGCATAGAGATATAACAAAATTAATCTGGGTTAAATAGAAGGCAATTGATCACTCGAGATAGAGCTTTTGGCATTTGAGAATTCCTGTTAACAATTCAGTAGACATAATAATTGGGATAATTGGATAATTGGTTTATAGTTCATAATTTGGGATATTGGAGTCTTAACTTTTATTTATTTGAATTCATTTATAAAGTAACCTAGTTTTAATTGATTAATTTAGTTTTATTAATTAGAAAAATCACATTTTGCAATTGTTTAAATAAAATTGATTTGGTTAAGAGTTAGTACTTGGTAATTTTTGTTAAATAATTCCTTGTGAGAACGATACTCTACTTTCACTTTATTACTTGTTGACTGTGTTTACTTGCATGTATTCATTAATTGCGAAATCGATCAACAAGTTTTTGGCGCCGTTGCCGGGGAATTAATTTAATAATTATTTTCCAATATTAATTTCAATCAAATTAGTCTTAATTTGAACATTTTTATTTTTTTATTTTTAATTCTCTTCCTATTTTTCTCTCTTTTTAGGAACCATGGATGACTTTGCGTATCAATGGTCATACACGAACATGACTCAACCAAGGGAAGCGAAGATTGACAGACTTGAGAAACTATCTGCATTTTCAGCACAGATGGGTACACTTTCGAAGATGGTATACGTTTTTGTAGCTCAACGTAAAAGTGTGGCGGTTACTTGTGATTATTGTGATGGAAATCATATGAGTCATCAATGCGCCATCCGTTTCGAGCCGGTACAGTTTAGGGGCGATTATCCCAACAATTATGTCTATCCCAACAACTTTCATCAGAATTGGGGGTATCACTCAAATTTTTCATTGAGTAACAATCAAGATCAATTTTATGTTCCAAGTCCAACATACCCACCGGATTTTTCGTGTCCACCTCCACTACAACAGGAAGAACATTCAAATTGGGAGGAAACCTTGGAAAAATTTATTACAGCTTTTGAAAAAGACTACGAGGAACAAGAAAAAAGATTTAATCATATAGAGCTGAATATATAAAGCCAAGGTGAGTCAATAAAGAATCTGGAAAATCAATTGGGGCAGATTGCACATGCGTTGAACAACCGTCCTCAAAATACTTGGCTCTATGACATGGATAATGAGACTGATGATGAGCCCGATGGTGAGCCCGAGCCAAATCTACAACTGAATGAGCCATGAGATGAAAAAGATGAGACAAGAGGGGATGATGACAACAAGGTCGGTGCAGAACTAATTGTGAGAACTAATGATGATGAGCCAATGTTATTTATGCTTCAAGTGCCTTCTCCTCCACAGTTCAAGAGTCAGGTTAGATTTGCAAAACCTTGTCCGCTAGGTAGTCATGTCGTCGGCAATACTCCTTGTGACGTAAAAGCGAGTACAACTTCGAAGCCATGGTTCAATGAGTTGGAGAAGATAGAAGAAGAGATTGTTGTGTCTGACAAGCCTCAATGCCAGAATCTATTCGCAGACACAATGGAAAAAACACCTAGATGTTGGACGTCCTTGAATGTAATCTTATCTAAAGAAAGCATGCTATGTGACTTTATTACAATGGATATCGTAAATGGGAACCTACAAAAAGCTATATTATTTCTGATGGATGGAGGGTTCCTCAACTTTCGAAGAGGAATTGGATAGCATTGACCAGACAAAGTCAGACTGAGACTATAAAACAAGCGCTTAATGGGAGGCAACCCAAGTTTAATTTTTATTTTTAGTTTTTATTAAGTTTTATATTAGTAGTTTTGAATTTGCATTTATTTAGGATTTAATAAAATTGCTTCTATCATGGTTTTACAGGTTATTCAAGTCAAATTCAAGTGTGGAGCCCAATTTGTTCCATGTTCTTAGCCTATTCTCCAAACTTAGCGGGCAAGGAGGAAGATTGCTATATTTTCAGGGAAGTCCTCTTCTTTAATTTTTTTCTATTTCAGTCATTGAGGACAATGTCTAGTTTATGTTTGGGGGCATTTTAGTGTCGTATTGCATATAGTTAGTTATTTACATTGCAGTTCGTTATGTTTTCGGGTTATTTACATTTAGTTTTTACATTCAGTTTTTTGTTTAAAAAAAAATTTAAAAAAAAATCGCAAAAATAGTAGTTAGTTTACTATGTTTGTTGCGGTTAGTTTATATTTGCATGATTCCATCTGTTAGATAGTAAAAGTCTATTTTGGCCAATGATGAGACTGGAGTTAAGTAGATAAGTATAGTATTGAATATTCAGGCTTTGATGTGATTTCTTGTTATGAATTGAATCTTTTCCTGTTTGAAATTGGTATAATTAAGGTTAGCACATTAATAACAACTATATTGACTGATTAAGTTTAAATTGATACATAATGGATTTCTTAAGGATAATACTAGTGTGAAGGAATGAAAGACATGAATAGGTGGAGATGGCTAAATTTTGATAAAAACTTAAGTTTGGGGGGAAAATTTGGGATATATAAGCTTCTCTAAAAAAGATAAAAAAAAAAGAGAAAAAGAAAAAAAATTCACCGTGGCTAGTTTTGTTTCGGGGCCTTTGTTACTTGAGTAAGTACGCCCGAAGGGGTATCTTAAAACCTAGCGCCCTAAGGTCTTATATGGTCTGGGAGTCGTTGGTCGAAATCTCGCTAAGGGGTGACACTATTAGCCTAATGAAATGAGACATTGCACAGTCATAGTTAAAAAAAAGTAAAAAAAAAATAATAAAATGGAAAAAGAGCAAAAAGCCCCCGTAATGAAAAGTAAAGCATAAGTATCCCGGATTTGACTCTTGAACTTGGTGGATGTTTGACTTTAGTTGGATCTAGCTTGTTCGTGAATTTTGTGAGTTTTCACTGTATGATGCCTTTAAAGAGACCTATTATGTGTTAAATTTGATTTTATATCAGTTAACATTGTTGTGGAGCACACACGCACTATATCAGTGATAACAATCTAAGATTTGATGATTGATTGGGAAATTACTGATTTGTTTTAATATGATGTATTATCATGTTTACTTGATTTCTCTAAGGCCGGTTGAATAGACTTGTTTCTGTCATTACTGTTGGAGTCGTAGGCATATAGATTAGTTTCATTACATTGCATTGCATAACATTTTTGTGTTTTTGCTTGAGGACAAGCAAAGGTTTAAGTTTGGGGTTATTTGATGAGTGAGTTTTATACACATGAATTGGTTACATTTGGGCTTAATTTATTATTGTTCTCAAGTCTTTTAGGATTTTTTTTATGTTTTTATGTCTATTCATGCATGTTTTATATTGTTTTATAGGAATTGGAACAAAAGTTACATGGATCGACATTTGGGGTGGCTAGATTCGCGTTTTTGGCTTGCCATTTACACAGAAGTCACTTCAGAGACAATTTAACTATAGCTCCATACCTTATTTCGAAACCCTTAAAGAATAAAAGATGTAGATCTACTTTTCCTCTTTCCGGAACATCTTGAATCATCAAAATTGGAGTTCGGACGAAGATGTTATGGTCATTTTCCCAAAGGACGTAGGAGCAGAAAATGTCAGAACTTGTAACAGCGTCGGGGCGCTAATTTTAAGCCTATTTACAGCGCCGGGGTGCTATAAGGCAGATTCTCAGTGTCGTGAACAGTGTTGGGGCGCTGGGGAAGAGGTTTGGTGCGGCCTGGACGCGTTTTAGGCGAATTTTGACACCTTTTTGACTCCAAATTGGATTGGGTTTGTTCCTAAGCTAAAAATTGGACTTGTAACCTATAAATATATGATGTAAGGCATAAAATAAAGGGAGATTACATAGATTAGACTAGATTAAATATTCCTTTAGATTAGAATATAACCCTAGTTCTTATTAGTTTTGGAGATTGAAACAACTTGGAGACCATTGAAGATCAAGAGCAAGAGCAAGAGCAAGAGCAAGAGCAAGAGCAAGAGCAAGAGGGGAGCATCGGATTTGCTGACAACAGATTATATTCTCTTCTCTTCTCATACTTTTATCTTTTAATGTCTATTCAGTTGTGGATTCTTGGTTTTAATTCATTAATTATGAACTAACTCTTTCATTAAGATTTCAATTGAACTTTTTATGATTATGAATTGATTATTTGATTTATTCTAATTATTTATGTTGAAGTGAATTGTTCATCTTGCCTTGTCCTTATTGATTAATTATCTGATCAGTAATTACCGTGTTACTCTAGAAGGAATTGAGAAAGGAATTCTAGGGTTAGAACTGGGCATGGTGACATGTGACTTATTTATTTGCACAGTGAATAATTAGATTTGTGAATAGAATGAGAATATCTATTTGCCGCATGTAACACACAAGGAATTGGGATTATAACGAGTTTAATTCAATTGTTTTGCATAGAGATATAACAAAATTAATCTGGGTTAAATAGAAGGCAATTGATCACTCGAGAGAGGGCTTTTTGCATTTGAGAATTCCTGTTAACAATTCAGTAGACATAATAATTGGGATAATTGGATAATTAATTTATAGTTCATAATTGGGGATATTGGAGTCTTAGCCTTTATTTATTAGAATTCATTTATAAAGTAACCTAGTTTTAATTGATTAATTTAGTTTTATTAATTAGAAAAATCATACTTTGCAATTGTTTTAATAAAATTGATTTGGTTAAGAGTTAGTACTTGGTGATTTTTATTAAATAATTCCTCGTGGGAATGAAACTCTACTTTCACTTTATTACTTGTTGACCGTGTATACTTGCACGTATTCATTGATTGCGAAATCGATCAACAAGACATTAGGTCAAAGTTTCATTGATGTTTTATTCTACGCAACTTCCTTACGCGATCGATTGTACCAAGGTTCTCGTCTCAATATAGACGTTGGGTTGAGATGTCGTGAGCATTCCATTCTATCAACTTTGGTAGAAATAATCCAGGCGATGACCACCTCACGCAAGCGTACCGTGGAGTCCATCGCAAAAGCCATCTTTTTATAAGCATAAATCACCCGATGTGTGATGAAGGCAGGCTTTGGGATATTCTCCTTATGCATCAAAATCTAATTACATCCCTAAAAAGCATTCATTAAACATAGCAAAACATACCTTGACGTGGCATCAATCAATTGGTTAATATGTGGAAATGGGTAAAAATCCATTAGACAAGCCTTATTTAGATCTGTATAGTCAATGCAGATCATCTACTTTCAATTCTATTTCCGGACTAAGACTACATTTGCCAACCACTCAAGATAGTTAATTTCAAATATGAAGTCAGTCGCTAAAAACTTGGTCACTTTGTTATCAATAATCTTTTACCATTCCGGGGAAAAGATCCTTCTCTTCTGCTGGACTGGTTTCCTGGCAAGGTCTACATTCAATCGGTGCACAACGAAAGGTTTATCTATTCCTGACATCTCACTGGGTACCCATGCAAAGATGTCTGTATACAGTCGAAACATGTCAATTAATCCCGTCCTAAAGGGTTCTTACAAGCCCGAATCGGTCTTTATCAATTTCTCCTTATTCCCTGGAATCAACTTAATGTCTTCAGTCTCTTTGGCTGGCAAAGCGAGGGGTTCTGTACTTCCCTTGGTAAATGGTTCCACCTTGATTACTATAGTATACCTTTCTTTATTGATTCTAACTCTTGATGATATCAGTGAATTCATGTAGCATCTTTGAGCTATATCCAAGTCTCCCTTGAATTTGCCAACCCCATTTTGGTGTAGGGAACTTTAGTTTGAAGTATGGGATGGAAGTCACCGCCTGTAGAGCTGTCAGCGTCGGTCGTCCCAAAATAGCATTGTACGCCGAATCTACGTGCACCACAAAGAATTCCATCCTTTTCCCCTCCAAATTAGCCTTTGGTATGCATGGGCATATAATATGTCTATAAAATAGCCATTTTCAATCATAATTCGCTTCATATCCACCGACCCGACCTGTGTTGTGATAGCCAGAGCTCCTTCATGTGGTTCAATACGTTTCGATGGGTAATCCTCATCAGTGAAAAAATAACCATGCCAGGGTATTGTCGATCCTTCCTAGCAGGCTATTCGGACACAGTTAGTACAAAATCCAAAACTCCTCATCTTCTTCTCGGTCACTTTTCCAGCCGAGCCACTTGTTATCACGTCCACCACACGTCGGGTCGACTAAACTTGTTCGGGTTATGGATTTGGTTGTGGGTTTGCGTTCTACTCGTGATTTATATTATATGCTCTCCTTCTTAAACCCTCTTTCCCAGCGATAAACATAACCAATTAACCGCTCTGAACATTTTTCTCAATTAAATTTTTTAAATTTCTATAATCTCATGTGGAATGCCCTGAGGTTTGATGATAGTCACAATATCAATTCTGATTTTCTCTCCGCAGATGAGTATTGGCCGAACAGGGATCAAAATAAGGCTTTTCTCATTTCCTCTAGTATCTTCGCCCTATCTGTATTAAGAGGGGTGTAAACTTTGTTGACGCTCCTGTTTGGGAAAGTTGGATGACCACTTCCCAATCCTCCGTTGTTCAAATTCCTCTTCGGTTGAGCCTCTGTCCTTCTATTATTGTTATCCAACCTGGGATGGTTATTTCTATCCTGATCTCTGGGCTTCTCCGTAGATTGCGAGTGCAGCCTTATGCTCCTTATTGTTGGTGTAAAATCTAGTTACGCACAACACACAAGTACACGTGGTCAACCAGTAATAAAGTGTAAGTAGAGTATCGTTCCCATGAGGAATTATTAATACAAAATTACCAAATACTAACTCTTAGCCAAACTAATTTTATTTAAACAATCAATTTAAGGTTATGAATTAAATTATTTAATTAAACTAATTCTAATTACCACTAGTTAAAATTCAGATTATGGAGATTTAAGATCACAACTTCACTTATTGCTTCACTTAAATTAATACACTTCATATCAATTATGCTCACTATTCTGAATTATTAATCAAGAACACATAAATAAATATGACCATCTCTTAATGCATCATACTCAAATTAACTTAAATCCACATATAATAGAATTAAGAAGAACACCCTAATTAACTAATTCACTATATCTCTATGTGAATTACAATTAAAGAAAGTTTAAAGCACAAATTCTCTATTAGATTACATGCGATGTATATGTATATCTCTATCCTATATATAAATTATGAATTCCAATTCCATGTAGAAAATACAATCACATGTTATTATGATCAGATCTAAATCTATAATCCATCTCTCGAGTTCATATAAATTATCACGGCAATTATTAGCTAGACCATTAAGCAATTTGTCACAAACCATAATAGACAATCCAAAAATAATCACAATAATTAATAGAGAAGCATATTGAAATAAACTACGCAATAAGATCCATTATAATCTTAAACAAGAATTTAGTTCATGATTATTGAATTAAAATCATGAATCCATAATTGAATGAACATTAAAAGACAAAAATAAGAGTAGAGAAAAGAATAATATCTGTTGTTAGCAAATCTCCATCTCCCTCAAGCTCCTGCTCTTGATCTTCAGTGGTCTCTAAGTTGCTTCAATCTCCAAATCTCATAAGAACTAGGGATTTGTTCTAATATAATCTAATGGAATTCTCCTTTTAATCCTTGTGATTCTACTCCTTTTATATGCCTCTTCATGTGTCTTTTAGAGTCCTTAAAGTCCTTGAAACAAATAGCTCAAACCAATCCTCTTTGAAATAAACTTCTGAAAACTCCTTTTTTCCAGACAAGCCCGCCCCGGCGGGCTTTTTTACACTAGGAAACCCCCACCCCGTTGTGGGTACTTTTCCAGAAATTACAGAAATATCAATAAGCTCCATTTTCATGTTTTGACCTTCCAAAGTCGTTTCCTACAACATAAACATAAAAACAAGTAAAATGACACTAAAAATACTTAAAGTTAACAAAGAATTAAGCCATAAAGATGTCCAAATCATAGGTATAAAACCCACTCATCACCTATGGCCTCTTTAATAGAAATGAATTTCTCTGCTCGATCATACACTTTAGATAAATCCTTGAGCGCATCGAACATCATATCATTTATCAATTTCTTTAAGTTCACCAATTCCAAATCGGTAGTGAAGAATCCAAGGGATTAAGATCCATTCAAATTTGTCATCGCTCCAACTGCCTCTCGAAACCTCTTCACGTACTGACCCGGAGCTTCGTTTGAGTACCATTTTATTTGCATTTGGGAGGCCGTCGGCTTTCCCCTCCTCTTGTTACTCCTGAACCAACTATGGAATTTGTCACAGAGTTCCTTCTATGATGCGATAGAGTTCTGTGGCTGAGACATTATCCACTGTTGGACTTCCATTTTTAGGATGGTGATAAACATCTAGCACTTGGTAGCTCAAAGTAGTCATAGAACATCATGACTCATTTGTATGTCTGGGTATGATATTAGAGATCACCAGTGCCATCATAACTCTCTAAGTGCAGGACTTTCTTGCTGGGATCGACCCTAACCTGATCTATCTCTAGAGTGAAGGGTGATGTTGGGTCAACCGGTACCTCATTTTCCTAGTTGGTCGCTGTTAACTTCTTCTCCAATTCTACTAATCTTTTTGCAAGGGGGTCAGAGTCTTCTTTCCAAGGGGATGACTTATGCCTATCCCTTAGATATTTTGGAGAAGTCACCTGATGTTTACGTCTCGACTTCCCTTTTCATTTACTACTGCCTTCCTGAGAGTGGCTCTTACGCCTACTCTTCTCGCACCGAGAACGGTCCGAATGATGTATCCTGGATTAGTCCTCTTTCGTGGCTTCCCAAAGACGATGATGGCTAGAAGAAACTTCCCCCCCCCCTCCAACATCGCTTGCATCTGGGCATCTAGTCCCTTCTGTCGAAGGCGCAGAGCCTCCATAACATCCTTATTTTCCTGCATCTTCCTGACCAGAATCAGCTCCTTGTTTTCCTGACCGTCACATTTTGAATTTTGGTCTTCGACACAACTATGGGGGTTTGCCGTCTTCTGTGTGATCAAGAACAGTTGTCGTCTGACTGGGGCCGTCTTACCCTTCGTTGCAGGACCTGAATCTTTCTGAAACATTAATCGAAGGCCCCAACTTGCCTTTGACTGAATCCCTGGGTTGAGAATGCAGATTGGTGATTGATTTATCATGGACCGTGACTGTGTTCACCCTGTTCATCGCCATAACTCTGATTAAAATATTGGGTGATTGGAAATAATTATCAAGCACTAAAGAGCCCTCCTTTTAGCACCAATGTTGGCACTAATATTCGTCTACTCGCTTAATCACCAATTAGGTGTCCAATCCTGCACAAAAAAGAAATCGCATGTAGGAACTGACGGCTTGGGCCGCCGGAGGATATCTTTGATGTAAGAATAAATACAGGCTGAATATAGGTTAACAATGGAGACTTAATGCTTTAATAATCAAAAAATAATCAAGTACCTATAAATTAGGATATAACCTTGTATTTATAGTGATCACACATCCTTAGACGTCATGTCCCCGAATTAGAACATCATATCATTTATCAATTTCTTTAACTTTACTAATTCCAAATCGGTAGTGAAGAATCCAAGGGATTAAGATCCATTCAAATCTATGACCACTCCAACTGCCTCTCAAAACCTCTTCATATACTGACCCAGAGCTTCGTTTGAGTTCCTTTTTATTTGCATTTGGGAGGCCGTCAGCTTTCCCCTCCTCTTGTTACTCCTGAACCAAATATGGAATTTGTCACAGAGTTCCTTCTATGATGCGATAGAGTTCTGTGGCTGAAACATTATCCACTATTGGACTTCCATTTTTAGGATGGTGATAAACATCTGGTACTTGGCAGCGTCAAAGTAGTCATAGAACTTCATGACTCATTCGTATGTCTGGGTATGGTATTAGAGATCACCAGTTCCATCATAACTCTCTAAGTGCGGGACTTTCTTGATGGGATCGACCCTAACCTGATCTATCTCTAGAGTGAAGGGTGATGTTGGGTCAACCGGTACCTCATTTTCCTAGTTGGTCGCTGTTAACTTCTTCTCCAATTTTAATAATCTTTTTGCAAGGGGGTCAGAGTCCTCTTTCCAAGGGGATGACTTATGCCTATCCCTTAGATATTTCGGAGAAGCCACCCGATGTTTACGTCCCGACCTCCCTTTCCATTTACTACTGCTTTCCTGAGAGTGGCTCTTACGCCTACTCTTCTCGCACCGAGAACCTTCCGAATGATGTATCCTGATTAGTCCTCTTTCGTGGCTTCCCAAAGACGATGATGGCTAGAAGAAACTTCCCCCCCCCCTCCAACATCGCTTGCATCTGGGTATTTAGTTCCATCTGCTGAAGGCGCAGATCCTCCATAGCATCCTTATTTTCCTGCATCTTCCTGACCAGAATCAGCTCCTTGTTTTCCTGACCGTCACATTTTGAATTTTGGTCTTCGACACAAATATGGGGGTTTGCCGTCTTCTGTGTGATCAAGAACAGTTGTCCTCTGATTGGGGCCGTCTTACCCTTCGTTGCAAGACCCGAATCTTTTCAAAACATTAATCGAAGACCCCAACTTGTCTTTGACCGAATCCCTGGGTTGAGAATGCAGATTGGTGATTGATTTTTCACAGACCGAGACTGTGTTTACCCTGTTCATCACCATAACTCTGATTAAAATTTTGGGTGATTGGAAATAATTATCTAGCACTAAAGAGCCCTCCTTCTAGCGCCAATTTTTGCACCAAGATTCGTCAACTCGCTTAATCACCAATTAGGTGTCCAATCCTGCACAAAAAAGAAATCACATGTAGGAACTTGACGGCTTGGGCCGCCAGAGGATAACTTTGATGTAAGAATAAATACAGGCTGAGTATAGGTTAACAATGGAGACTTATTGCTTTAGTAATCAAAAAATAATCAAGTACCTATAAATTAGGATATATCCTTGTATTTATAGTGATCACACCTCCTTAAACGTCATGTCCCCGAATTAGAACATCATATCAGTTATCAATTTCTTTAACTTCACCAATTCCAAATCGGTAGTGAAGAATCCAAGGGATTAAGATCCATTCAAATCTGTCACCGCTCTAACTGCCTCTCAAAACCTCTTCATGTACTGACCCAAAGCTTCGTTTGAATATCTTTTTATTTTCATTTGGGAGGCCGTCGGCTTTCCCCTCCTCTTGTTACTCCTGAACCAACTATGGAATTTGTCACAGAGTTCCTTCTATGATGCGATAGAGTTCTGTGGCTGAGACATTATCCACCGTTGGACTTCCATTTTAGGATGGTGATAAACATCTGGCACTTGGCAGCGTCAAAGTAGTCATAGAACTTCATGACTCATTCGTATGTCTTGGTATGGTATTAGAGATCACCAGTGCCATAATAACTCTCTAAGTGCCAGACTTTCTTGCTGGGATCGACCCTAACCTAATCTATCTCTAGAATGAAGGGTGATGTTGGGTCAACCGGTACTTCATTTTCCTAGTTGGTTGCTGTTAACTTCTTCTCCAATGCTACTAATCTTTTTTCTAGGGGGTCAGAGTCCTCTTTCCAAGGGGATGACTTATGTCTATCCCTTAGATGTTTCGGAGAAGCCACCCGATGTTTACGTCTCGACCTCCCTTTCCATTCGCTACTGCCTTCCTGAGAGTGGCTCTTAAACCTACTCTTCTCGCACCGAGAACCGTCCGAATGATGTATCCTGGATTAGTCTTCTTTCGTGGCTTCCCAAAAACGATGATGGTAGAAAAAACTTCCCCCCTCCAACATCGCTTGCATCTGGGCATCTAGTTCCTTCTGCTGAAGTCGCAGAGCCTATAGCATCCTTATTTTCCTGCATCTTCCTGACCAGAATCAGCTCCTTGTTTTCCTGACCGTCACATTTTGAATTTTGGTCTTCGTCACAATTAGGGATGTTTGCCGTCTTCTGTGTGATCAAGAACAGTTGTCGTCTGATTGGGGCCGTCTTACCCTTCGTTGCAGGGCCTGAATCTTTTCGAAACATTAATCAAAGGCCCCAACTTGTCCTTGACCGAATCCCTGGGTTGAGAATGCAGATTGGTGATTGATTTGTCACGGACCGAGACTGTGTTCACCCTGTTCATCGCCATAACTCTAATTAAAATTTTGGGTGATTGGAAATAATTATCTAGCACTAAAGAACCCTCCTTCTAGTGCCAATGTTGGCACCAAGATTCGTCCACTCGCTTAATCACCAATTAGGTGTCCAATTCTGCACAAAAAAGAAATCATATGTAGGAACTTGACGGATTGGGCCACCGGAGGATAACTTTGATGTAAGAATAAATACAGGCTGAATATAGGTTAACAATGGAGACTTAAAGCTTTAGTAATCAAAAAATAATCAAGTACCTATAAATTAGGATATAACCTTGTATTTATAGTGATCACACCTTCTTAAACGTCATGTCCCAGAATTAGAATAAATAAAAATAATCAAGTACCTATAAATTAGGACATAACCTTGTATTTATAGAGAATAGCTATGACGACGGGTGGAACCGTCGCTATAGCCCAAAAAATCATCACCATAACCGACTGTGTAATACACAGCTGTGTACATACATTTTCCCCTTAAAATATTAAGTGTTATTAAATAATTACAAAAGTGATGCAAAATATTTATTTATTCTAATAACTTTATATAGGGATTATGATTCCCTCAAGCTTTTACCCAATTTCTCCCAATACATATATATCGATATAAATATTACATTTAACGATATAATAAAATTCGTTACAAATTTTTTTGTTACTGATATCGACGCTTAAAGTAATATTTGTATTGTAAATATTTGTTGAGAGATATTAAGTGAAAAGTGTAATGAAGGGATCTTAAATATATGACACTCCATCCGTCTAATTTTATTTGTCCTAATTTTAAAATAGACGACTATCAATTTTTTTAATTTCTAACTAAATTAATCATCTTAATTACTGTATTATTATCTGGTTTGTTTTAATTAATCTTCTAATTCTTTAAACAATAAAATAGAGGAGGGGGTGAGAGTGTGATTGTGTTTCCAATATAAAATTTCAAAGTATTATTTTTTTCTATGCATGTCATGTTAAAAGACTAAAATAAGAGTAGAGAAAAGAATAATATCTATTGTCAGCAAATCTTCATCTCCCTCAAGCTCCTGCTCTTGATCTTCAGTGGTCTCCAAGTTGCTTCAATCTCCAAATCTCATAAGAACTAGGGTTTTGTTCTAATCTAATCTAATGGAATTCTCCTTTTAATCCTTGTAATTCTACTCCTTTTATATGCCTCTTCACGTGTCTTTTAGAGTCCTTCAAGTCCTTGAAACAAATAGCTCAAACCAGTCCTCCTTGAAATCAACTTCTGAAAACTCCTTTTTCTTCCCGACAAGCCCGCCCCGACGGGCTTTTTTACACTAGGAAACCCCCGCCCAATCAGGGGTACTTTTTCAGAAATTACATAAATGCCAATAAGCTCCATTTTCATGTTTTGACCTTCCGAAGCCGTTTCCTACAACACAAACACAAAAACAAGTAAAATGACACTAAAAATATTTAAAGTTAACAAAGAATTAAGCCCTAAAGATGTCCAAATCATAGGTATAAAACCTACTCATCACCTATGGCCTCTTCAATAGCAATGAAGTTCTCTGCTCGATCATACGCTTTAGACAAATCCTTGAGCGCATCGAACATCATATCATTTATCAATTTCTTTAACTTCACCAATTCCAAATCGGTAGTGAAGAATCCAAGGGATCGGATTAAAGTCCATTCAAATCTGTCACCACTCCAACTGCCTCTCGAAACCTCTTCACGTACTGACCTAGAGCTTCGTTTGAGTACCTTCTTATTTTCATTAGGGAGGCCGTCGGCTTTCCCTTCCTCTTGTTACTCCCGAACCAACTATGGAACTTGTCACAGATATCCTTCTATGATGCGATAGAGTTCTGTGGTTGAGACGTTATCCACTATTGGACTTCCATTTTTAGGATGGTGATAAACATCTGGCACTTGGCAGCGTCAAAGTAGTCATATAACTTCATGACCCAGTCATATGTCTGGGTATGGTATTAGAGATCACCAGTGCCATCATAACTCTCTAAGTGCGGAACTTTCTTTTTGGGATCGGCCTTTAACCCGATCTATCTCCAGAGTGAAGGGTGATGTCGGGTCAACCGGTACCTCATTTTCCTTGGCGGTCGCTGTTAACTTCTTCTCCAATTCTGCTACTCTTTTTGCGAGGGGATCAGAGTCCTCTTTCCAAGGGGATGAATTATGCCTATCCTTTATATGTTTCAGAGAAGCCACCAGATGTTTACGTCCCGACCTTCCTCTCCATTCGCTACTGCCTTCCCGAGAGCGGCTCTTACGCCCGCTCTTCTCGCACCGAGAACCGTCTGAATGATGTATCCTGGATTAGTCCTCTTTCGTGGCTTCCTGACGACGATGATGGCTATAAGAAACTTCCCCCCTCCAACATCGCTTGCATCTGGGCGTCTAGTTCCTTCTGTTGAAGGCGCAGAGCCTCCATAACGTCCTTATTCTCCTGCATCTTCCTGACCAGAATCAGCTCCCTTTTTTCCTGACCGTGACGTTTTGAATTTTGGTCTTCGACACAACTATGGGGGTTTGCTGTCTTCTGTGTGATCAAGAACAATTGTCGTCTGATTGGGGCCGTCTTACCCTTCGTTAGACCCACAAAATTACTGTTGGACCTGAATCTTTCCGAAACATTAATCGAAGGCCCCAACCCGTCTTTGACCGAAACCCTAGGTTGAGAAGGCAGATTAGTCGTTGATTTGTCATGGGCCGAGACTGTGTTCACCCTGTTTGCCGCCATAACTCCGATTAAAAATTTGGGTGATTGGAAATAATTATCTAGCACTACAGTGCCCTCCTTCTAGCGTCAATGTTAGCACCAAGATTCGTCCACTCGCTTAATCACCAATTAGGTGTCCAATCCTGCACAAAAACGAAATCACACGTAGGTACTTGACGACTTGGGCCGCTGGAGGATAACTGATGTAAGAATAAATACAGGCTGAGTATAGGTTAACAATGGAGACTTAATGTTTTAGTAAGCAAAAAATAATCAAGTACCTATAAATTAGGGTATAATCTTGTATTTATAGTGATCACACTTCCTTAAACGTCATGTGCTCAAATTGGAATAAAATTCCTTATTATATTGGGATAAAAGAGAATCTTCTTAAAGAAATGACTCTTTTCTTAGAAATTAGAAATTAAATATATAAGTATCTTAAAGTTCTCTCACTGTAAAAAATAAACTCATGAACTATAACCCACATGAACTATAACCCACCAAATCGCTAGCTCCAATAAATTACGCCCAATTGCAACTACCTTTAAACGATCAATAATGCAACTTTTTGTCCCAAATCCCGTCTTTTTTTTTAGTTTTTTTACAACTTGTATCAACTTGCTTTTGTATCTTTTCTTACACGTGTTTTGTTTTTTTTTGTTTTTTTAAAATTTTGGTGTTTTATAATTCTCATTAATAAAATTTATTTGTTTTTTATTTTTTTTAGTTAAGATCATTGATAATACAAGGGTAATAATTATGCTGACAAAGTAATAACTAATATGTATCGGTCAAATTTCAAAGTGTTATTAAAACTAATATAAAAGTGTTACTAAATACATATTTACTTTGACAACATAATTTATGTTCTGACCTTATCAAAACAGCTAATAATTGTCAGGGCAATATTTAAAATATTAAGTGTTATTAAATAATTACAAAAGTGTTGCAAAATATTTATCTATTCTAATAACTTTATATAGGGATTATGATTCCCTCAATCTTTCACCCAATTTCTCCTAATACATATATAGCGATATAAATATTACATTTAACGACATAATAAAATTTGTTACAAGTTTTTTTGTTACTGTTATCGACACTAAAAGTAATATTTGTATTGTAAATATTTGTTGAGAGATATTAAGTGAAAAGTGTAATGAAGGGATCCTAACTATATGACACTCCATCCGGCTAATTTAATTTATTTGTCCTAATTTTAAAATAGACGACTATCAATTTTTTTAATTTCTAACTAATTAAATTAACCATCTTAACTATTGTATTATTATCTTGTTTGTTTTAATTAATCTTCTAACTCTTTAAACAATAAAATAGAGAAGAGAGAGGGGGAAGAGTGTGATTGTGTTTCCAATATAAAATTTCATAGTATTATTTTTTTCTATGCATGTCATGTTATTTTCATTGAATTTACTTTTAAGAAAAATTGAATGAGGGTATTTTCGAAAAATAAGGTCAAAAATAGTACTCTGTCCCACGATAAAAATTCTGATTGATTTTTGCGCATATTAAGAAAAAAAAATGACAAAATTGTCTATATTTAAATTTTCATTTAATTGCATAGTTTTATGTACATGACTAGTGATGCTCCACAAATATGCATAGAGAATATAAATATGATAATTAATACTAAGAGTATTATAGACAAATTATTGTAAAAACTAGATTATTTAAGATAAGTAGACATTTAATTTGGGATTACCTAAAATAGTAATAAACACTTTTATTGTAGGACAAATAGAGTATTAAAATAAAAAGAGGACAAATAAATTTGGATAAACATATAAAATAAAAAAAAATAGGATAAATAAACTTTGACATAGTGAGTATAATATTAACTCTCTTTGCAAAAATAAAATAAAATAAAAGAGAAAAAAAGTACCTTAGACGAGTGTCAAACAACAATCGTTCAAGCTTCCTTATAACCTTCCTTAAATTAATTGAAAGAAGATAACGTTTTTAACAACATTATTTAGCCACCGGTTGATGAGCTTAGCTAACTATATAAGAATATTGACTTATATTAAAGAAGTCAAACTACAACAAATTAATTTCTTGTTCCAAACCTTCAATATAGTTTTCCATATAAACTCTCAAAAAAATTGCCCACAGCTTTATCATCTTTTTTTTGGAAACACCCACAGCTTTATCATAACTTGCCAGCTTTGAGTAAGTCCAACCTTCACCTCTCTTTCCCTCATGCCACAAACTTAAAACGTCTCAAACCTTCTCTCTTCACTTAAATCCAAAATCGAAAACATTTATTTAATTCTCTCAAATTCTCTTCAAAATTATCTTCAAAACCCCTTAAATTCAAACCACGTTTCTAAAACTTTGAAAGTTTTTGGATTCAAATATTTCTACATTCTTCTTTTTCACACACACACACACACACACACACACACACACACACATATATATATATATATATATATATATATATATATATATATATAATAGCCTACCTCAACTTCTCACACTAATATAATTCATTACTTTCATTTTATTGTTCTTCCTCTTTA
Organism: Panax japonicus; assembly: GCA_020205505.1. NCBI lineage: Eukaryota > Viridiplantae > Streptophyta > Magnoliopsida > Apiales > Araliaceae > Panax > Panax japonicus. The sequence continues at coordinate 30,376,859 of CM035091.1, forward strand.
ATCATATATATACTCTCTGTCCGTTCCACAATATAGTCCCATTCGCAAATTTTATAATTTCTATTCATCAGTTCTATAAAAATAGTCTCATTTGCCTATTCTATACTTCGTTCGAAAAAAAAGGGTTGCAAAAATGAGAAGCAAAAGCAATCAAAACAAGTTGATGAAGATCATTACAATGCCCTTTAGGTTTTTGAAGAAAGGAAAAGATATGTATGTAAGAAGCATGATGGATTATGCAGAAAAACCTAGGCATGGGAGCAGCAGCAGCAACTTGATGGGGTCAATGAAAAAGGGACAAGCGGTTAGCGGCTTGCCGAAGAGCTTTAGTTCAAGTGTGACCTCTTCCTGGTCCTCAAATTTAGAGAGTGATGATCTGAGGGAGCTTATTAGAGCTAATTCTACTAGTACTAGTAATGATCCTAAGAACAAGCTAAGGGCAGATATGCAAATGTACTTGAAGCAACTCATAAAGGAGCAACAAATAAAGCAGCTTGATCAACAGTCTCTGGAGATTATTAGTAAGTCTAGATCATCAAAGAGTGGAGTGGTGCCAAGGAGTTGGAGTGTTGGGATGGGGAAAATTGATGAAGAAAAGCCTTTTGAAGAAGATGAGGAAGAGGAGGAGGGCACAACTAATACAAATACTTTTAAGGGTTTGTACAAGACTGATGTTTTGTATCCAAGAAGTAGAAGCCATGCTGTTAAACAGACTAATGTTGTATTTTAATTTCCTTATTTCCTTATGAGTGGTAGTTCTCTGCAGGATTTAGCTCTTAAATCTTCAGGAACTTCATTAATTTTCAGTTTTATCAAACAGCTATTCTCTCTCCCTCTATCTATATACAAAAGTATATATTGGCATGCTTCATGGTCAATAATACGCCAAACACACTCGCGTAACTCAACTATTTAGCAAAGAGTGCCAACTAGCTAGTTGGGCGAATAATAGTCGAAAACATAGTCCGCCTGATTTGTTTGAACATCTAATATAATATAATATAATATAATATATATATATATATATATATATATATATATATATATATATATATATATATATATATATGGGTTTTAATCCGCGGCAAACGTTTGTTATGAGCACTGGTCAGCAACCAAGTTGATTACCGTTGATCTGGACAATGTAACGATTCAAAGTAATTACCTCCTGCCGCTACAACCTGTAGCATGTGTTACTCGGACTCTTCACTTTGCCCTGAAGTACCCGTGTCCGACACCGTGTCCAAAAATTGGATACTTCACTTGGATACTTCACTTTAGTGTAAAAAATTGGCAAAATTGAGAAGTACCCATGTCGGATACCGTGTCCAACCAGACACTCCATCCGAGTCCGAGTAACACAGCCTGTAGCGACAGTCACCTGACTCCAAAATCCGGATGCTAAATTACTTTATTTCCCCTCTATATTAATTGTAAATATATTTACTCCTCTCTGCAACAGGCTCTAGCGGCAAGGCACATATTTTCTTCTTTTGTGTAAGGTCACCAAGTTGCATTTCTTTTAGTTTAATAATTTTATAGTAATTTTAGTTTACAAATTTTATTAATAAAAATAATTTACGTATCAGTTTAAATAATAATTTTAGTTTAATAAATTTATTAGTAAACATAATTTACTTATCGATTTTAATAATAATTTTAGTTTTACCTTTATTTTAGTATATAATTACATTTTGCAACATAACAATACTGATGAATGTACATTTTTATAGTAATAACATTATATATAATTATAAAATTATTAAACTAAAATTACTATTAGTAATACTTTTATAGTAATTTTAGTTTAATAATTTTATAGTAATTTTAGTTTACTAATTTTATTAATAAAAATAATTTTATTAAACTAAGTTTTGATGGTAAACTAAAATTAGTTTAATAAAATTATTAAACTAAAATTATTATTAAATTGATATTGTTGACGTCGGGATTTTTGGATGTCCCTTTCACTTACTTGTTCTTTGGTGTTCTCATTTTAGATGAGATTTGTTTGAAAAAATAAGTGAAAAAGGTCTGACATGTATAATGTCGACGATGGACTGTTAAGAGTCGCCAGTTAATTTTTTAAATGGTTGTACCAACACAACCGAGAAAAGGTTTGTACATTGACCCAGTGATGTGACACTGCTAAACGGGTCGGTGAAACCGAGATTCATTAGGGTCCGGGGACTTGGTTATGCGGAAGGAAGGTGTTAGGCACCCCCGACATCCGTGTTACCACGGTGACCGCCTCTTTTCAAGAAATTATTATTTGAATGTGTGTGTGTGTGGGTCAATGTGCTGTTATTTAGAAGTAGTGCGAGGCCTCGTTCGAACCTATATACACATGGTTTGATTTTATGTAAAAATTCACTTTGAAGCAAGATATGGTAGTGATGTTTTATAAAAGAGGTTTTTTGAAACCCTGATGTTCAATAGTAATTGAGACCTTTTACACTCCCATTTTATTAAGTGCTTGGCTTGATTGACTTTATTTGACAGATGCGAGGCATCCATATGAAAATAATATACAAAATAATGTCGACTTCCTTGTGGGTATGGAAACCATCTGAGGAAATTCAGACAACGTAGAATAATTTACAAGCTGCTTACAACTGAAAATATCCATCACGGGAACCGAATCTCTCTCTCTCTCTCTCTCTCTATATATATATATATATACAAGCTGTTACGGCTTATAAAAAAAAAAAAAATTCTAAGGTCGGTACAAGCTGTACCGGCTGGCCAAAAAGGGGTTGCTACCCAACAACCGGTTGCTGTGGATGGAGACCCTATATATATATATATATATATATATATATATATATATATATATATATATATATATATATATATATATATATATATATATATAAACTGTGTGTCGAACTTTGTTCGATGAGCCTAGACTTCGGTCTGGTGCGTTTATTGCTTTAATATATATATATATATATATATATATATATATATATATATATAGACGGAAATGAAACCACGGACCGAAGTCCGGGCAAAAACAAGCAACACGACTCTCAACGTGTAAAAGGGTGTGTGCAGAGGTGAAGAGAAAGACTATAATGTGTATGAGAAGGCTTACAGCTGACTGTCAAAGAAGACTTCTATATCTTTAGAGTGGGTAAACACTGACTTTTGTAGGTACAAAATGGGCTATATATGAGCTCACAGGTGTTTAAAAAGGGAAAGTACACTGCATGGGGTGAGTGCAGAGCAAATTGGGCAGGGCTTCCTCGCCTTTTTCTCTTCCAAAATGGGCTGGCCAAGCCCTCTATTTATAGGCAATTTAGCCACTGGCTAGATGACGATGTCGCCCCTCACCGGTGTTATCTCCGGATTGGGCTGATAAAGCAGACGTTGCTCAGACTTCGCTGAGATTGTAGTGCTGCAATTGTTGAAGGTCTTCATTGTCATCTTTGAGTTGTGCCTGTCTTCCCGATGTTATCGCCGGGTTGGTATAGTGTATCTCGTTGTGAGCGTCAAGATTGTAGCTGGTCGCATTTGAAACAAACATTTCCGGGGTTATTGCCGAAACTGCATTCCTTGGGGTTATCACCAAGATTGGTGGCTATTCCCATGGTTGGGACTGAGACTGGATACCTCTGGGTTATCTCCGAGATTAATCGGTCTTCTCCGGTGTGTGTTCCCTTATTGTATATGCATGCCTCAGGGTTATATTTGAGGTTGGAACTGTTACTCCCAGAGTGGGCTCCGGAGTTGATGCTAAGCTTCCGGTAGTATCCGATATGGATTGTCTTTCAGGGTTCTCTCTTAAAAGATGAATCTGTCCTCCTGCAATGTCGACGAACAATATTACAGAAAATTTCGATTGTCTACAGATGCCCCTCTTTATCATACTCATGCATGGCGATGCATGGGTATGATAAAGAATTCTAGACACTTGAAACGAAACAAGACAAACATGGTACTGTATGTAGAAACATGATGCAAATGTATGATGTATGTGTACGGGGTTGTAGCCCAACATGCTGGGGATGATTGCTGAATCCCTGTTGCTTCAACTTGGGATTGGCAATGCTGACCAGATTTGATGTATAAGTCGAATCTATTAGGATGTTGATGTTGGAGTTATCACTAAATTCCCGTGTTCTTGATAACGACTTGATCTTGAAGAGGTACCTCTTATGTGCAAGAGATTTATGGGGATAAAGCTTGGTCTGTTTGAGGATGTGTATAACATATTCCATCATCTATCCTCTTTGATAATATTGACCTTTCCTGGTTGGTATTGCCAGGACATGTCAAGATTCTGTTGGATTTACTGCCAACAGCAAATGCTGTCAAGGATGCCTGACCTTCATTGACGTGTATTTCACCATCATGTGGATCAACGGTTGAAATATCCTGTAGGATATACTGTCAAGGCTGCTTGACCTTCGCTGACGTGTGAATCAACGGCTGAAAAAAAATCCTGTGGGATATACTGTCAAGGTTGCTTGACCTTCGCTGACGTGTGAATCAATGGCTGAGCATGCGTTGTAACCCCCGCTGGGGTACTGCTGGGGAATAAGAGCAATCAAGCATGAAATCCTCGAATAACTCTAGAGCTCTAATAGGTTTAATCACTATCAGTTGAAATAACGTCAAGGTTGCTTGACCTTCATTGATATGTGTGTCAATGGCTTGAATGTACTTTATAATCCCCTGCCAGGGCTTCACGTTGTAACCCCCATCGGGGATATACGTTGTAACCATCGCTGATGTGTGTAGCAGCGGCTGGTCATCGGATGGCTTTCGATGCTCTGTTGGGTTTGCTTCCCCCGATTATCATGATGTTAAGGCTGCTTGACCTTCTCTGATTTGTGTGTCAACGGATGGGCATGCGTTGTAACCCCCGCCGGGGATATACGTTGTAACCCCCGTCGGGGACTCACGTTGTAACCCCCGTCAGGGACTCACGTTGTAACCCACGTCGGAGACTCACTTAGGGTAATGACCTGGAGTTGACGGCATCAGACTTGTAAAAGGTATTGCCGTATGTGATTTGTGACAACTGAGATCATCGGCAGGGTATACCTCTTGTTCGGGTGACTACTAATGAGCGATGTACTGACTCAAAATTTAATTTGAGAAGACCAGGATGGCATGCTGTTTTGCTCAATCGCGTGGCATTTTTATTCCGAATGTGACTTTTCTAGTCCGCAAGAACTCCTTTGTAACTCAAACTGGACCGAGCTGGAGGGGTGGGACCCACATAGGGGTGCCGCAGGTGCACCTGCTGCAGCCGCAGGTGAGCTTGCGGCCAATCGCTATGACAACCCGAGAATTTTGAATTTTTAAAAAAATTTATTAATTTATTTAAATTTCAATATTAGACCCTAGACAAAAAATAAGTGTGTGCGTTTGATATTTTTAAGATAGAATTTTGAGGATTTCAAAATTCTGTGATGGATTTAGGTGAATTATTCAAGATTAAGTGAATACGTGATTATGTTCTGTGGATATGGTATGATATGTGTACATGATGTGGTTAAGGGTCAAGGGTTGACCAGATAATCGATATCTGTAACAAACCCTAAGTATATATTAAGAACGTTAACATTCGGTTAGAAAACCCTAACGATTAACAAGAAACCCTAGAAACCGATTCTGAAAACCCTAATTTCAGTTCCGAGAATCTGAAACCCTAATTCGGTGCATGAGACCCTAAATTGGGAACTTAATGGTGTAAGTGTAAATAATAATAGGATTAATTAGGGTTAATCTTAACAAATTGGTTACAAAACCCTAATTCCAAATTTGAAACCTTAATTTATAAATAGGAAAAAAAACCTAAGTGTTAATTAAATGGTTTTAATGTTAATTAGGATCTATTAATTATAATTTTCAAGATAAGTAATTAGAAAACCCTAATTTAATTACAAAATCTAATTTCTAATTTAGGAAAATTAATTTTCTATTAGAAACCCTAATTTTTGGGTTATAAACCCTAATCCGCGATTTTGACCCTAATTACTTAATTAGCGATTTTAATTAGGAAATACTAATCCTTATTAGCAATATTTAAATTGTGATTAAGAAATTTTAATATAATTAGAAAATTCTAATTATAAGTTAGAAATATTAATTTTCTATTTTTGAAAATCTAAATTGGAAATTTTAGAAAATAAATTACAAATCCTAAATTGGCTCAAACCCTAAATCCTAAAAATTTTCTAAATCCTAAATCCTAAATCCTAACCAAACCCTAAATCCTAAGGGTTTGGGACAATGTTCATAATGCCATTAAAATTAAATGCAAAAAGACTAGAATGCCCTTTTTATTTATTTTAATAAGTTGGTGTTGTAGGTTTTGACTTTTAGGGGGAGTTGCTCACCAAAAACATAGCCCTATCATGTGCATATATCTCAGCAATCAACCATCTAGCCAGCCATATACAATGAATCAAAATATTATAAAGATTAGAAAGAGAAATAATACTCACTTTAGTTTACAAACCCATACAAGACCTTCTCTCTTTAGAAATTCAGGAATATAGAGTGAGAAAGTGAGATAAATTAAGCTAAGATCATACTCTAGTTTGCATATAACAGATCATCAAAGTCAGATTCATGGATCAAAGCTCAAAAGGTATAAGAACCCTAAATTTCGAAATTTTTGAATTTGATGTTTAATGTTGTTGTTGGTTGGTTAGAAATGTGTTAGAGAGTGTCTTTAAGTGATCTGGGTTGATAGATGATGGATCTATAACACTTAGATGCACGAATAAATCATTTTTAGAAGTCTGGAAAAAAGGAGAAATATGGTCTGACAGTCGAATGTCAGAGGCCTTAGATCTTTCTATGTTAATGATTTGGGTTGTTTTAAGTGTTTAACTTGTAGTATGTTGTAATGTCTTTGATCTGGTACTTGAAGAAAGGCCAGATCATGTCTAGATCGTAAGTTATGATGGATTAAAGGTAGTTGACCCGCATTGACCAACTGTTCTGGGTAACCCAGATTTATCCAGAAACCGTCTGACAACGATTTGCAGGGTCTTGATCTTGCTTCTGGTAATGGTTTATGACATGATGTTAGTTTGATGTTGTAGCTGGACATATGGACTACACGTATATGCCCTTATATTACTCAGATCCTTAACTGATTCGTATTTAATGATGGTCAAACGACCGTTGACCGTATGACCTGATGAAGATTCTGCGAAAACCTAGATCTTCAAGTCCCGTTTACTGACCCCTTGTTTGACCGGCCATAATCTCTTTGATTCGGTGATGATATGATGTTATGATTTTATGTCGTTATACCCTGTCATGTGGTCTACAATATTGGACCAATAGGTTACACAAAACAAGTCCAGGATGTTATAATTTAAAGCTGCAAAGTAGGTACCTTGGTTGTTTTTCATTTTTTGGATAATCCAGAAAATGAAGAACAGGCCTGACAAGAGTTTTGGGCGCCCAGATCTTCATGATATGTTCTGTTATGACTCAGATGATGATTAAAACTTGTAGTATTACGTATCTACTACAAGATCAAGGTTTAAAAAGACCCAGAACTTAACACGAACAAAGTTTAAATTGTGGTCAAACCAAGCTCCTCGGTGTCTGACATGCGTTTCTGGGTTTGTTGAAGAACAGCCCAAGAACACCTATAGCGACGGGTCTGTCGCTATAAGCCCCTTTAGCGACAGTTTATTATTATTATTATTTTCTGAAAATTAATTAAAAATTGATTAATATGGTTTTTAATTATTAAAAATAAAAAATAAATTCTAAAAAATTATTTTAAATTCTGAAAAATAGTTTTTAATTATTTTAAGTATATTTCATAAATATTTATTATTTTTGGAATATAAATGGTATTTAATTTATTTAATTACAATATTAAATAAATGATTTAAAAATGATTTTAATACATGAAAAATCATGAAAAATAATATTATGGTAAAAGAAAATATTTTAAGTTATTTTTAGTGACTTTTAATATTTTGTGATAAATTTCATTAATTAAGAATTATTAATGATAATTAGTTTATTTAATAAATATATTAAATAAATTAAGGAAAAATAGAATTAATGTTTTAAAAATCATATAAAAATGATTTAAGTGTTATAAAAATATTTTAAGTTATAACTTGTAACTTTTGATATTTTTCCATGAAAATATTAATATTTTAATATTAATAGCAATTATCGGATAATGAATTTAAGTGTTTAAAAATCATATTTAAATGATTTTAAGGTATTAAAAATACTTTGATATATTATAAATATATTATAATATTATGGCATGTATTTCATTAATATTTGATAATAAATAAATATTGTGGTATTTAATTCATTTAAATACATTATTAATGATTAAAAATACGTGATATATGGTAATAATTATCTGAAAATTATTATAAGTCTTTGAAAAATATTTCGACTGTTATTAAATTATTTGAGATAATTGTTAAGTGTTAGGCAGAGTTTAATTGAACTTAAACTCGATAAAAGTTTGACTAGACCGTCGGGATGTTAGAACTTTGTCGAACTCAAGTCAAACTTAAATAGTTTGACCCGATACTGAGTCTTATGTATGTTATAGACTGATAGGCGTATGTGTTATGTGTTATGTGTGTGTGTATATATATATATATATATAATAGTATTATATTGTGATGATATTATTCTAATATTGGAGATCTATATTACTAATATTAGGTCTTCGGATAAAGTATTATAAATTGTGTTGCGGTAATCAACAGTTCAAGCAAGTTTGTTTTACTTAACTCTACTAAGAGTGTTTCATTCGGATAAGCTTATGGTTAATCATTGCTGATTGCCATATATAATTATACTCTATACATATTGCATGTATAAGTCAGGCATGAAAGGCTGATCACCTTCATTACCAGTTGGTTCAGATATATTTGTTCATGTATAATACTTGTTAAGTCATAAATTTGTTCTTGCTAGTTCATAATTATATTGTTGAATTATAGCCAGCCAATTATTCAAATCATTTCAATCATAATATATCGTTATATTATTGAACTTAAACTTGTTGGACAATCTTTATGATCACCCTTGTTATATCATGATAAAACATTGCAGATTAAGACGAACGTGTCGGATACAAGGAAAGGTTAAAGACAGTTTCAGCTTTAGTTTACTTATGCGATTAGATTTGTAATAGTAATAGTTGTATAGAATGATCGAACCGGATCCGAGGTGCATTAGGACCTAGATTCGGGGCCGTCACAGTTGGTATCAGAGCTGTTGGTTATGAAGCTTAGGTAAGAATACCTGAGACTAATAACCACAGTGATTAGGATAATACTAATTCACACATAGTTAGTTGGTCGGTAAGATTCAAACACGAATCTCAGCGAGTTATAAGATACAGAGTTCCCTAACTCTGATAATAAAGTTGAACAGTAGTGGTGAATAGATAGAGTCTAAAAGACTAAAAGTGTAGTGATAGAAGATCGTAAAACACAACGATCATAGTATAGAAATAAATCGTAACATATACGATGAGATCACTCCGTGATCTGATAAAGTGATAGCAGGGATAAGAATCAATCTGATGATTGAAAAGTTTACAGCAACGATTGCTGTGTCAGTTGTACTATGAATTGGTACAAATTCAGGAAAGGATTATGAATACGAGTTAAATGAAATTCGTATTAAAAAGGGGGTTAGTGTTAAGTGGGGATTCAATTGAGGATTCATGTCGGCAACTAAGTTGTATAATTCTTCGTATGGGAGCTGAATTGTACATGGTGTAAAAACCACTTAGTTTCTGGCAATGATAATCATTGAAATGTTTGTGTCGCGCTATTTGTTATATGCATGTTAAGAGGGTGATTCCTTTCTTATGTGTATAACAGATAGATAGGTCATAGGTAGAGGATATAAGGTTAAGTACGAGTTCTTAAAACTCATACTTATGTGACATACTTGATTCATAGTTATATGAAATGTTTATGAACCCCTCAGCGAACAGACGCCAAAGGTCAGACTAGGATAAGTTCTTAAACTCATATGATTATGGCAATTTATGAACTCATAAGTGTGGTTTGACGAACTAAGTATAGTTATGTGTAAATGGAATATTAAAGATAATAGAAACAAATAGATTGTTAAGCAAATGATTATAAGTGAAGACATAAGTTTTCCAAAAATCCTAGCTATGCTAGACTTCGAAATGACGACATAAGTTTTCCACTATTGTATGATGTGTTATGACAAAGTCATACAATGACGGCATCCGGCCTCAAACGGACTGTTAATACAGTACGGCATCGTGACTTCATTCTCGAAAACTCTAAAGTGTTCATTGAAAAAAATTTCTCGAACCAAATTGTTTTGGTACGGAATCCTATGATAAGACTGAGGTGAACTATGTTGTTTGGATAAATAATCCAATCAAGTAGCGTAAATATTCGCTATATATAATTAATACGTTATGCATGACGTAAGAGTACGATAGGCTGATCACCTAAAGTACTATCAACGGTAGTTTACCTTCTTTGTGATTATAAACATACCAAGTAATGTATTGTTTTGCGGTATGATCACTACCGTTAAAACTACGTGTTCATGGTCTATATGACCCCTCAGTACAATTTGAAAACTTTTACTCTTGTGAGTGGTGTATTGGGTAGAATTTGATGTTGTGTGTGTATGGTGTAAGCAGAATGGTGTATGGTGTAAGGTAAATTTCGGGGACAAAATTTTTAGAAGAAGGGGTGAATGTGACAACCCGAGAATTTTGAATTTTTAAAATTTTTTATTAATTTATTTAAGGTTCAATATTAGAACCTAGACAGAAAATAAGTGTATGCGTTTGATATTTTTAAGATAGAATTTTGAGGATTTCAAAATTCTGTGAAGGATTTAGGTGCATTATTCAAGATTAAATGAATACGTGATTATGTTCTGTGGATATGGTATGATATGTGTACATGATGTGCTTAAGGGTCAAGGGTTGACCAGATAATCGATATCTGTATTAAACCCTAAGTATACATTAAGAACGTCAACGTTCGGTTAGAAAACCCTAACGATTAACAAGAAACCCTAGAAACTGGATCTGGAAACCCTAATTTCAGTTTCGAGAATCCAAAACCCTAATTCAGTGCCTGAAACCCTAAATTGAGAACTTAATAACGTAAGTGTAAATAATTATAGGATTAATTAGGGTTAATCTTAAGAAATTGGTTACAAAACCCTAATTCCAAATTTGAAACCCTAATTTATAAATATGGAAAAAACCTAAGTGTTAATTAAATGGTTTTAATGTTAATTAGGATCTATTAATTCTAATTTTCAAGATAAGTAATTAGAAAACCCTAATCTAATTACAAAATCTAATTTCTAATTTAGGAAAATTAATTTTCTATTAGACACCCTAATTTTTGGGTTATAAACCCTAATCCGCGATTTTGACCCTAATTGCATAATTAGCGATTTTAATTAGGAAATACTAATCCTAATTAGAAATATTTAAATTGTGGTTAAGAAATTTTAATATAATTAGAAAATTCTAATTATAATTTAGAAATATTAATTTTCTATTTTTGAAAATCTAAATTGGAAATTTTAGAAAATAAATTGCAAACCCTAAATTAGCTCAAACCCTAAACCCTAAAAATTTTCCAAATCCTAAACCCTAATGATTTTGGACAATATCCATAATGCCATGAAAATTAAATGTAAAAAGACTAGAATGCCCTCTTTATTTATTTTAATAAGTTGGTGTTGTAGGTTTTGACTTTTAGAGGAGTTGCTCACAAAAAACATAGCCCTAGCATGTGCATATATCTCAGCAATCAGCCACCTAGCCAACCATATACAATGAATCAAAATATTATAAAGATTAGAACGAGAAATAATACTCACTTTAGTTTACAAACCTATACAAGACCTTCTCTCTCTAGAAATTCGGGAATATAGAGTGAGAAAGTGAGTTAAATTATGCTAAGATCATACTTTAGCTTGCATATAACAGATCATCAAAGTCAGATTCATGGATCAAAGCTCAAAAGGTATAAGAACCCTAAATTTTGAAATTTTTGAATTTGATGTTTAATGTTGTTGTTGGTTGGTTAGAAATGTGTTAGAGGGTTTCTTTGAGTGATCTGGGTTAATAGATCATGGATCTATAACACTTAGATGCACGAATCAAGCATTTTTAGATGTCTGGAAAAATGGAGAAATATGGCCTGACAGTTGAATGTCAGAGGCCTTAGATCTTTCAATGTTAATGATTTGGGTTGTTTTAATTGTTTAACTTGTAGTATGTTGTAATGTCTTTGATCTGGTACGTACTTGAAGCAAGGCCAGATCATGTCTAGATCGTAAGTTATGAAGGATTAAAGGTCGTTGACCCGCATTGACCAACTATTCTTGGTAACCCAGATTTACCCAGAAACCGTCTGACAACGATTTGAGGGGTCTTAATCTTGCTTCTGGTAAAGGTTTATGACATGATGTTAGTTTGATGTTATAGCTGGACATATGGACTACACGTATATGCCCTTATATTACTCAGATCCTTTACTGATTCGTAGTTAATGATGGTCAAACAACCGTTGACCGTATGACCTGATGAAGATTCTGCGAAAACCCAGATCTTCAAGACCCGTTTACTGACCCCTTGTTTGACCGGTCATAATCTCTTTGATTCGGTGTTGATATGATGTTCTGATTTTATGTCGTTATACCCTGTCATGTGGTCTACAATATTGGACCAATAGAATACACAAAACAAGTCCAGGATGTTATAATTTAAAACTGCAAAGTAGGTACCTTGGTTGTTCTTCATTTTTTGGATAACCCAAAAAATGAAGAACATGCCTGACAAGAGTTTTGTGCGCCCAGATCTTCATGATATGTTCTGTTATGACTCAGATGATGATTAAAACTTGTAGTATTACGGTACCTACAACAAGATCAAGGTTTAAAAAGACCCAGAACATAACACCAACATAGTTTAAATTATGGTCAAACCAAGTTCCTCGGTGTCTGACATGCGTTTCTGGGTTCTTTGAAGAATAGCCCAAGAACACCTATAGCGACGGGTCTGTCGCTATAAGCCCCTTTAGCGACGGTTTATTATTATTATATTCCAAAAATTAATTAAAAATAGATAAATATGGTTTTTAATTATTTAAAATACTAAATAAATTTCAAAAAATTATTTTAAATTCTAAAAAATATATTTTAATTATTCTAGGTATATTTCATAAATATTTAATATTTTTGAAATATAAATGTTATTTAATTTATTTAATTATAATATTACATAAATGATTTAAAAATAATTTTAATACATGAAAAATCATATTATGGCAAAAGAAAATATTTTAAGGTATTTTTAGTGACTTTTAATATTTTGTGATTAATTTCATTAATTAATAAATATTAATGATAATTAGTTTATTTAATAAATATATTAAATAAATAAAGTAAAATAGAATTAATATTTTAAAAATCATATAAAAATGATTTAGGTGTTATAAAAATATTTTAAGTTATAACTTGTAACTTTTGATATTTTCCCATGAAAATATTAATATTTTAATATTAATAGCAATTATCGGATAATAAATTTAAGTGTTTAAAAATTATATTTAAATGATTTTAAGGTATTAAAAATACTTTGATATATTATAAATATATTATAATATTATGACATGTATTTCATTAAAATTTGATAATAAATAAATATTAATGATAAAAGAATTATGTGGTATTTAATTCATTTAAATATGTTATTAATGATTAAAAATACGCGATAAATGGTAATAATTATCTGAAAATTATTATAAGTCTTTGAAAAATCATATTTAAATGATTTTAAGGTATTAAAAATACTTTGATATATTTTAAATATATTATAATATTATGACATGTATTTCATTAATATTTGATAATAAATAAATATTAATGATAAAAGAATTATGTGGTATTTAATTCATTTAAATACGTTATTAATGATTAAAAATACGCGATAAATGGTACTCCCTCCGTTCCAAATTATCTGTTGTTCTAGAGTCTCACACAGATACCAATATGTATGATAAAAATACTAAAATACCCTTTGTGCTGACTTTTTTATTAATTGAAGAGAAAGAAAAAGTAGCTAATTAATTGAAGAGAGAGAGAAACATTGAAGAGAGAGAGAGAAAGCAGCACATTAATTGAAGAGAGAGCTAGAGAGAAACAATTATTAATTGAAGAGAGAGAGAGGGGCATGAATGTGGATGTTTAAAAAAGAGGAGAGACATTAATGAGAGTAATGATTATCAACAATTAAGATAAAGGGGCAAATTTGGAAAACAAATGGAAAAAATGTATTGAAATCTTAAAAAAGCAGATATTGTGGGACAAATTTTTTTTGCTAAAACAGCAGATAATTTGGGACGGAGGGAGTAATAATTATCTAAAAATTATTATAAGTCTTTGAAAAATATTTCGACTGTTATTAAATTATCTGAGATAATTGTTAAGTGTTAGGCAGAGTTTAATTGAAGTTAAACTCAATAAAAGTCCGACTAGACCGTCGGGATGTTAGAACTTTGTCGAACTCAAGTCAAACTTAAATAGTTTGACCCGATACTAAGTCTTATGTGTGTTATAGACTGATAGGCTTATGTTTTATGTGTTATGTGTGTATATATATATATATATAATAGTATTATATTATGATGATATTATTCTAATATTGGAGATCTATATTACTAATATTAGGTCTTCGGATAAAGCATTATAAATTGTGTTGCGGTAATCAACGGTTCGGGCAAGTTTGTTTTACTTAACTCTACTAAGAGTGTTTCATTCGGATAAGCTTATGGTTAATCATTAATGATTGTCATTATAATTGTACTCTGTACATATTGCATGTATAAGTCAGGTATGAAAGACTGATCACCTTCATTACCAGTTGGTTCAGATATATTTGTTCATGTATAATACTTGTTCAATCATAAATTTGTTCCTGCTAGTTCACAATTATATTGTTGAATTATAGCTAGCCAATTATTCAAATCATTTTAATCATGATATATCGTTATATTATTGAACTTAAACTTGGTGGGCAATCTTTATTCTCACCCTTGCTATATCATGATAAAACATTGCAGATTAAGACGAACGCGTCGGATACAAGGAAAGGTTAAAGACAGTTCCAGCTTTAGTTTACTTATGTGATTAGATTTGTAATAGTAATAGTTGTATAGAATGATCGAACCGGATCCGAGGTGAATTAGGACCTGGATTCGGGGCCGTCATAATCGCGGATGATAAATTCCAGCAGGTTGGTAACACGAGTCATTTTCAACTTGTCACGCGAAGGAAAATCTGTGAGCCTCTTTCAGATCTGCTGAGTTCAGGCTATTTTTTTCAAATTCTGTCACCGTACAAGTGTTCTACACTATCCTGGTAACGTATGCATGTATTTTTTCCAGTTTTTATCCGTTGAATTGTGAGTTATCGAATGAAATGCATCTAAACGCATAGTAGTGATTATGTATACACAAATGACTTGATAAAAAATATTCAACATAGTAAATGTTAGTATTAAACCATGCTGAACATAGTGTTGTGAAAAAATGTGACTTTTGAGACAGTCAAATTGGCACATTTTTCTGCTATTTTTTGTCCTATTTGAGGTCCAATTCGTAAAAGGTAGCAAGGCAAAGTACTCCTAGTATTGAGGTTAACCTTATGCATGATGATTTTGATTTTGAATGCATATATTATGTATATTACTTTGGGGCAGGTGCGCTACTGAATGGCCACCTAGACATGCCTATGTGCATGTGGATAGTCCTATTTTCAAAGGGGACTATGGTAAATTTTTTCCAAATGTAGGCATTGGGTAGTCATGCATTTTAACTCTATTATATGTTAAAGTAAATGTATGCATGCATATAGTCATAAATACATTTTAGAAAGCTCCAGGTAAGGAAATACCACACCATTTCTGAGGTGATTTGGAGACTTGTTGTCCAGATATTATGGATCTGGATCAGCCGAGCAGTTTTCACGGGACCACTTCTGGCATACGGTAGAGGGCTTCCGAAGTGCCTCTTCCTCGTTCTGTCAAACAGCCTCGTCGGTTAGTGGAAGTCGTGATTCGTTCTGTCAGGGTAGATGTGCCAGATGTTGAGGATGAGGAGGCGGATATTCCGATTGAGGATCCCGCTCCTGCTGCACATGTTCCTCATAGGGAGCTCCCGAGTATTCAGGTGGCAAATCCAAAGTTGCTGGGTGATTTGAGTAGACATCACTCGAGGTATTTGAATGCTAACGAGGTATGGCGTTAGACTTTTATCTTCCTTCTTTCCTATTGATGAGGATTAAAGGGTTCTGATGTTGATCTACATTTCATGTAGGTTCCTGGTTTTACACAGCCTCGAGGGAACTGGTTCACCATTCACTCCATGTACCAGGCGTTTCATCCTGACTATAGACCGGTAGTGCACGAGTGGGGATTCGGGGAATTCTTCTCCATCCTTCCTCGTCGTTGTCCCTGAGGTTATCTCAGGGCATTGTTTGAGCGATGGTTTCATCAGACTCAGTCACTCCATCTGCTGGATTGCGAGGTGATGATGATGCCTATGGATTGGCGATTTATCACAAGTATGGAGTTTGGAGGGGAGCCAGTGCCTTGCATGGCGAATATTACCCCTACTGCCATCAAATCCTTGTTAGGAGTTTTGGCAGAGACGCTCAAGGGCAGGACTATCCGTTCTGGTCCTTTGAGCGTAGATGCTATGAGCGGTCTTTTGAGTGAGCCCATGCCTGATGATGTCAGAATTAGGGATCACGTTCTCCGGCGATTGTTACTGATGATCATTCGAGGCTGCTTCATAGCAGATAACTCTTCTATGGTATCTTTCACCTTGATCAGCGCCACACGTGATGTATACCATATTGGAGAGCATAATTGGGGATCTTACACCTTTTCCTATTTCCTCTGGGGCATGCATATGTGCTCACAGGGTTTGACTGAGGCTTGGCTAGGATTTTACCCATTTCTACTGGTGAGTATTTCTCTTGTCTTTTCCCATTCATGGGTGAATAGTGTCTACTGATAGCAGATGTTTTGCCATTGTGTTGGGAGTTTAAGGCCTATGAGAGGCTCCCATGCTTGCGTCCTGTGAGTGTATTAGGTTTAGATACCTATCCACAAGGATGACGATGGCATCATTCCATTTTATCGAAGGTCCCTGTAGCTGAGGGCTTCACTCACTGCCGTATGCAGCTGGAGTTGATGACACCTGGTACCATTATATGGATTCCCTATTCAGGGGAACACTTGACCATCGGCTTTAAGCATGGACACCCGACTGGAGTCGAGTACTTGATTTCCACCAGGAGAGTTCCTCTCTTCACAGATGGAGGTTGGGAGCTCTATTTAGGAGAACGTGCTATTAGTAGCACCACAAGGGAGATCTGTATATCGATCTTGCCTCCTGCCAGGCGTCATTGGCCCGTATCACAGTCACCCGTCACTAATATCCCATTGTTGGGGGTTGACGGTTCTGCATTGTCAGAGGGTCCATGTACTCAGGAGACGTTCCAGCGTTAGTGGTCTCCTCTCACTATTGGAGCCCAATCCCGCGCTACACAGTTTATAGGGGATATGGTTCCAGGATCCTTGATGATGACGGATTGGATAGCTTGTGTCTGAGATCCGACTCATATGATCCAGATTGATAGTTTGACCTGGCAGTTGGACCAGACACATATATTTATCTGGTATTTGGGTAGATATCCAGCAGAGGAGGAGTCATTTGTTCCTTTCAGCTCAGGCGCTGGCCCCTCAGATGACCCATTTGGTTTTGCCGACGCAGATCCTCCTCTTTATAGGCCTGACATCCCTGTTGATAGAGATCCAGTGACTCAAGAGGAGTTACATCAGGTGGACAGGATTGATGATGTGGACATCGACACCTTAGTCTTCTTCTGATGTGTATTCTCATTATATCTTTTGATAGGCCTCTGTTAGATATTGGGTGGCTGTACCCCATTCTCGCTATATCTTTTGATAGGCCTCTGTTAGTACTAGGCCTCTGTTAGTACTAGGGCATCTGTGCCCTATTTCCCTGTATTTTTAGTTGTACAAAGATGATGTATTAGATGATGATATACTTAGGAATGTATGCATAGTTTTTCCATTCCCTATATCATATTGCCATCTATTATCTGCTATGCATGTATCATGTTATGCATATATATGTATGTCCAGAGATATTCGGCATTGACCCCTGGATGGTCTTATGACACGGCCTGCACAGATGTCTTCTTCGATAATTAGCCGTATATATCATACCCCACCATCAGTGGTGGTATTGGGTATGCGATCGTGGTATGGTAGCATGTCACCACTAGACAGGGTGACTGTAGATTAGTTGCTGCAGTATACCATGAATTTATTAATGTTTCAGGTTCTCGCAGGGTTTGTGGACGGGATGCTAGAGCATTGGCTACCGAATAGGCAGGTATTCCAATTCGGTACCCATGAGTTGACTCCTACTCTTGAGGAGTATGCACGATTGACGATGATGCCTTTAGACAGACCTTACGTGCATCTGGCTTTCAGAGACATGAGTAGACGGTTCATGACTCTCACAGGATTGCAACACAGAGTAGTTCAGGATTAGCTGACATCTAGCCACGTGATATCCCAACGTTTTTTGTATGATAGATTTGGCTCGGAGGATAGCTATTCACGATATTCTGGGAATTTCATCGCACCGGAGGACCATTGGCGTTTGGCTAGGGTCGATATACTATTGATATGCGTACTGTCGTATGTCTATATGCCACGTTATATGGAAGAGATAGATATTGGTGTCATCATGGCTGTGAGAGCTCTTAAAGAGGGTCGTACCATTGTACCTATGATTGTAGCAGAGACCCTGCGGTCAGCATCCTACTGCTGCACTTATCTGACAGGAGTGTTCATTGGGAGTTCGGTCATGCTGTATGTGTGGTTTATGTCACACTTGAGACCGATTGGTACTCTTAGACGGCATGGGTATTGGTTTACCCATGATGTAGCCATGTCATCTCCTTTCAGCCATCGGAGTGTATAAATGCTCTGTCTTGGTACGCATTTTTGGCAAATATCAGAGATCCATTTAGCATATTGTTGTGCTCGGGGCTTTGCTCACTATACAAATTCATTACTCACGCTCCGGGCATGGACTTCCTCCCTCTGGCTGGCTTGAGGGGCGTGACTAGTTATCACCCACTGGCCGTGAAGTCGCAGTTCGACCAGTTCCAGGATTTCCATCCTTTTGAGAGGGCGATATGTCAGCGTTCAGCTTCTCGATATCTCTCAGCAGAGGACCAATCTCATGTGTATGCTTGTTGGGATCAGCATAAGATAGCTTCTTTTTCTATCAGTCATCCAGGTTGTTCTGCAGTGTATTCTGCATGGATGGAGACAGAGATTTTGTCAGCTGCGGTACTGTCCACAGTACCGGATAGTGAGTCAGATGATGTAGAGCCCATGGAGGACATCGATTCCTACATCGAGGAAGAGCCCACTGCTGGGTTACCAACAATTTTTCTGGATTCTCCTTGTACCAGTACTGTTGTGATTCAGCACTCGACATAGTACTTAGAGTAGAGTCTTCATTTGATGACCTTTGAAAGAGATTAGGTTCGATCTATGATGTTGACTGCCCTTGATGGGAGAGACGCGGCTCTATTAGATAGAGACAAGGCATTAGCTCACAGAGATGCTACTGTTGTTGAGCGGGATGAGGCTAGATTAGCTAGAGATGCAGTGATAGTCGAGCGGGATAGTGTTATATCTGCCCGGGATGTACCCATCACAGATAGTACTGCAGTGAGGTCCCTTACCACTGTCATGATCATAGAGATGAATGCATATATTGATGATCATATGGTCACCATGCAGATGCTGCAGATCTGTTGGGTCGTGTGGATATTCTCGTACAGGAGACTACAGCTTTGCTTCCTTCTTCTGAGAGGGACGCCATGTTGGGCTTTTTAGCTCGCATATACCCTGACTTGTAGATGAGTTTGTATTTACCTGCACAGACTAGCTTAGCCATTTTGTCATGTACAGTTTACATTATATATATATATATATATATATCAAATAACATTATATATATGACAGGGAAATATATTTTTGGATCACTTCTCTTTTAGATATGCCTTGCTATTTGCTTGATATTTTGTCTGCTGCTTCAGGGCTTGTGGTCTTGATGTATTCTGAATTCCTCCTGGGTGGATGGACATTGAGTTGTCTCTGGATAGTTCAGAATGGATCATCGATCTATGTGTATCCCTACCATCTTTGGTGTCTTGGGACTGGTTTCTGGATGGAAATGTGGAGAGGAGTGTGGCTTTCCTCTCTGAGATTGACCGGACCATAGATGGTCGCCAGTACTTCTATGTAGGAGAAGCCTAGTTAATTCCACCTCTTATATATGGATTGGTGTTGCTCTTTAAGGTATGACCGCAACTTAGATGGTCGCCGAATCTCCTATTTGGGAGGAGTTCAGGTAATTCCATCCCTTTGGTCTGAAGCCAAATGAAATGTAGTGGATTAAAGTTTGATCCCAGTACCAACTGACAAGGGTTTGTGTTTTGGTAGGGGGTGAGACCGCACCATGAATGGCTGCCTACGTACTCCTATTAAATAGGAGATCAGGTCTGCGTAGTACGAACCTGGTGTAAGAGGTTCAACGCTGTATATGGTAGAAATGGTGTAGGAATGTTTTTGGTTGTTTTTGTTTTTGTAAGGGTAGAAATATTTTTGTTGTTTTTGTTTTATTGCGACCGGGCCATATAACATGGTTGCCTACGTACTCCTATTGAAGAGGAGATCAGGTCGACGTAGTTCGCCCCTCAAGGTGAGACGAAAAGTGTAATCCCATGTGCAGGTCAGAGGGAGGGGAGGAGAAAGTTTAATCCTAGGTAGAGGATAAACTGCATGTATGAGAAGTTTGATCCCATGTATGGGTAGCCAAACTGCAAGTGTGAAAGGTTCAATCCGCGATGGGATGACCTAAGTCGTAGAAATGCAAAGGAGAGCCAGGCTGCTGGCTTGAAATGTATATTTCCATGAGGGGCAAAGTATAGGAAAGTTGTAGGTGGTAAAGGGTTAAAGAACCGGAATGATTGGTGATCTGATGGTTCTGCACCAGGGTGTTTGCGAATTACTTCAGACATAGTACTGTTTCATAGTGCCTGAGTTAATGAGTTGTGGAAATTCATCACCGTCCATTTCTTGTAATCTGAGAGCGCTCCCTGTCAATACTTATTTGACAACAAACGGGCCTTCCCAGTTAGGAGCGAATTTTCCCTTAGATTGATCTTGGTTTTCAAGAATCTTCTTCAAAACCAAGTCATGTTGTTTAAACTGCCATAGCCAGACTTTTTTGTTGTAGGATCTGGCGATCCTTTGTTGATATAACTGACCATGGAAGATAGCCACAGTTCGCCTTTCGTCTATTAGAGACAATCGGTGATACCTGTCTTGTACCCATTGGTCTTCATCCAGCTAAGCGTCTATCAACACTCTGAGGGATTCCATTTCAACTTCTATGGGGAGCACTGCTTCCATCCCATAGGTTAATGTGTAAGGGGTTGCCCCAGTGGAAGTACGCATTGAGGTTCTGTAGGCTAATAGAGTCAGAGGCAATAGGTTAGGCCAATCTTTTTGGTTGGCGGACATCTTTTGCATAATCTTCTTGATGTTTTTGTTAGCCGCTTCAACCACACCATTCATCTTTGGATGATAGATGACAGAGTTGAGATGTTTGATGTTGAATTTACTGCATAATTCCTCCATCATTTTGTTGTTGAGGTTCTTGGCATTGTCTGACACAATCACCTTTGGTAGTCCGTATCGACAAACGACATTGTTTCTGATGAAAGCAATGATGACTTCTTTGGTAACCCTGGCGAAGGAGGCTGCTTCTACCCACTTGGTGAAGTAGTCGTTCATGGTGAAGATAAACCGGTGACCATTACTGGCTCTAGGCTCAATGGGCTCGATAACATCCATTCCCCACATTGAGAAGGGCCAAGGTGAACTCATATTGTGAAGTTCCTTTGGAGCGGCGTGTATAACATTCTCATGAATCTGGCACTGATAGCATCTCCTGACGTGGTCATTACAATCAGCTTTGAGACATAGCCAATAATGTCCGGTCCTGAGGACTTTCTTGACAAGGAGGGGGCCACTCATGTGGGGGCCACACACTCCGCCCTGGATTTCATTCATAAGCCTTTGGGCTTGATCTTTGTCTAAACATCTGAGGAGACCTAATCCTGCATCTCTTTTATAGAGCGCATTTCCACTCAAGTAGAATTTCATAGCAAGTCGATGGATCCGCCTTTTTTCAGTCAGGCTTGCCTCAACGGGTGTAGATCCATCTTGCAGATATTCCTTGATATGTTGATACCAAGGATGTTGGATGGGAGGTAGCTCATTCGATAATTCTCCAACGTAATTCCCATAGGCTGGGGCCTTGTGCAGGGAAATTGTGATGCTTGGCAAATGTTCCTTGTCTAATATATGAATCACGGAGGCCAAAGTTGCTAATGCGTCCGTAAAGTCATTCCTATTATGAGGAACATATAGAAATGAGATTTTTTCGAACTCCAAAGTCATCTTCAAAACCTACCGATGGTAAGGCAGCAAATGTAGTTCCTTGGTTTGATAGATTTCGATTGATTATCTGATTACCAGATCTGAATCTCCAAGGACAGTTAATCGTCTGATGCCTATTGAACGGACAAGTTTTAGCCCCATGAGACAGCCTCCATACTCAGCCGTATTATTGGTGCTGCCAAACTGTAACTTGACGGCAACGAGATACTGCTCCCTTGTACCAGATACTAGAACTGCTCCAGCTCCAGAACCTTCTATATTAATAGCTCCATCAAAATACATCTTCCATGATTGGCGCGTATCGCACTGATGGTGTTACTACACTGTCATTACTCCTTCATCGGGGAAATATGTTTCCAAGGGTTTGAAATCCCCTGAAGGTGCGACGGCCAGTTGATCCGCGATTCCTTGACCTTTGATGGACTTTTTAGTCACATATACGATGTCAAATTGTTATAGGATCAACTTCCATCTGGACATCCGTTAATTTAACATGGGTTTATTGAACACGTACTTGAGAGGATCCACGCGGGATATGAGATGGGTTGTGTGACCATGGAGGTAATGATGTAACCTCATGGAAGCCCATGCTAAAGCACAACACGTCTTTTCGATCAGAGTGTACTTGTGTTCACTGCAGCTAAACCTTTTATGGAGGTAATAGATAGCTCGTTCTTGGCCTCTATCGTCCTTCTGTCCCAGCATGCAGCCCATGGCATTGTCACTTATGGACATGTACATAAATAGGGGAACATCATCCATGGGTGGTACCAATATGGGAGCTTTGACTAGCTATTTCTTAATTATAAGGAAGGCCTTTTGACACTCATCATTCCATTTCATGGAGGAGTTCTTCCTTAATAGCTTGAAGATTGGCTGACAGGTTGCTGTGAGTTGGGAGATAAACCTGCTAATGAAGTTGATTCTTCCCAAAAATCCCCGTATTTCCTTCTCTGTCTGAGGAATGGGCATTTCCGTGATGGCTTAGATTTTGGCAGGATCCAGCTTAATCCCTTTGTGGCTGACTAGAAATCCTAGCAACTTGCCCGATTTAACGCCAAAGGCGCACTTGGCTGGATTCAACTTCAAGTTGTACTTACGCAACCTGTTGAATAGCTTCTTGAGATGGTCTATATGGTCATCCTCCTTCTGGGATTTGACAATGATGTCATCCACGTAAATCTCGATCTCTTTGTGTATTATGTCATGGAAAAGAGCCATCATAGCTCGTTGATAGGTGGCTCCGACATTGATGAGGCCGAATGGCAACCGTCTATAGAAAAAGGTTCCCCAAGGTGTGATGAAAACAGTTTTCTCACGATCTTCCTTAGCAACCATGATCTGATGGTACCCCACAAATCAATCAGCAAAGGAGTGCATGTCGTATTAGGCAGTATTGTCAATAAGAATGTGGATAAATGGCACGGGAAAGCTTTCTTTTAAGCAAGTTTTGTTCAAGTCCCAGTAATCCACATAAACTCGTACCTTCCCTCTAGGTTTAGGCACGGGCACGATGTTGGATATCCACTCAGGATATGTAGACACCATGAGGTAGAAAGGAACTAATCCTTCCTTCATTGATTAACATATTAAAAATTTCCTCAATAGGTTGGCCCAGATAGGTGAATTCCCTTTTGTTGGCGAAATCCCGACGGGCTTTGGCATTTGCTCTCTTTGTCACTTTGTCTTCCAGGATTTCATTTTTTGAAAATGACGAGGAAATATTCATGACAAGAGGTAGGAGACTTGCATGCTCCTGGATAATTAATTGACGTGTAACTTGATGCTGATAAGTCACCAGTTCTGCCAATTATTCAATTTGTTTACATAGAGCTTTAATCATTCGTTCCATTATGAACTGAAACTTGGCATAATCCCATTTGTCATCACCATTTTTGAGGGTTTGGGATGATTCACAGCTGAAATTGGAACCCTATCCGTTACTCCAATTTATCATGTTAACCTCTTCTTCTTTGTGTTGAGGAAGAGGGTTGTCTTGAACGTGAGGCTGATCTGGTTTGGTGACCACGATCTCTCCGTTGTCTATCAGGTCCTGGATCTTGTGTTTCAAGGCCCAATAATCCTGAGTATCATGTCTAGGTGCCCAGGCATGATAAGCGCATTTCCGAGAAGCATTGAAACCCCGTCCATTAGGGCTGACTGGTGGAAGAAGATGCGTAATTTTCTTCTGTGTTGTCAGAAGATTAAGAATGTTCTTGAGGGTAAGCCCTAAGGGTGTAAACACTCGAGGGCATTTGACTTCTCCACCTTTTGGTATTGGAGGGTTTACAGACTGTACTTGAAAGGGAGTGTAGTTTCTCCTTTGAATAGGCATGTTCTGATTGCCTTTTTGCCCCTATAGTATCAGGAAAACATCTTCCTCTTTCTTTTTATGGACTCTCCGGGGGTTGTTCCCATAATTTCCAGATTGGATGTGATCAGCAACAACTTTGAGTACAGCTAGGTCTTAAATCTTTTCGGACTTCAATCCCATCTCAGCCATCTCCCATGTTTGACCATTTCAAAAAATGGTTTACCGATGCCGGCTAAAACTCTTTCATAGAAAGGCACTTCTTGTATGTCTATAAAAGTCATGACCATCTCTGATTCTGTCATGAAAGGACTAACTTGGGCAGCCGGGCATCTCCACCTTTGAGCATACTCTCTAAAAGACTCATTAGACTATTTTTTGATCTTGGTAATTTGATACCGATCAGGAGTCATCTGAGACTGAAAGCTATATTGAGTGAGGAAAGCATGTGCTAGCTCTTCCCAGCTATGGAACTTAGAGTTGTCTAATCTTGTGTACCACGAACAGGCTTCTCCAGTTAGACTTTTTTGGAACAATTTTATTCTAAGCTTTTCGTCCTCTACATAAGATCCAAGTTCTCCAATAAACACCTTTAAATGTGTCTAAGGATCTCCTAACCCGTCATATTTTTCAAAGTCAGGAGTTTTAAATTTTTTTGAATAATGAACACCAGGAAAAATACATAGAACAACATATGAAACACTCCCGTGTGTTCTAATTCCTTTAATAGCACGAAGGGTCTCTTCCATTTGGAGGAATTTCTTTTTAATGTCACCAGTGTCTGGATCTCCAGTGGGATGGGCAGCATCATGAGTTTTGTTAGTTGTATCCAACTACAGTTCAGGTATTGTAATGACCTGGGTTCCTCCTTGTGTGGAAGATTTAGCATGTACGGGTATTTTCTGACCCTATGTAGACTGGTGTAATTATTTGAGTAGAACATCCAAATCTGTAATTTGTTTGCTTAATCCGTCGAATTCTTTACGAGAAACTGGATTAAGTTTAGTCTGGTCAGATGATGACATGATTGACTGTAGGCCTGTTGCCTTTTTGGACTTTGACCGGGTAGTAGGTCCGATTGATTCCCTGCGAAAGACTTGCATAGTTTAGTCTTTAGGGAATGTGTATAATAACATGCTATGTGATGTGTCCATTTTAGGAATTTTATCCAGCAAAACGGATGTCAGCTATTTGTAGTATGTATGTGTATACATTTCTTCATATTTCTCATTACTTGGAGATAGATATGGAATGAAATTACAAGTAATTGTTTACAAGTAATTTGAAATGAGAGTATGAAGAGACTTTCCTCCATTTTGGGTTTATCAAAGGCTGACCTATCTTAGGTTACTTTCGCAGTTTTTTGGCATGAAGGTTCCCAAATCATCGCAATCTACTTGACGGGAAGTTAATCCAGTCTTTCAACTGGAGCGAATTTGGGTGGTGCCTTTCCTGAGCCTCGGAGAATTAGTCTTCTCACGAGTCAAGTAATCAAACACCGACGGGATAGCTTCCTGGTGGAGGGACCACACAACATACATTCACATACATCGTGTCTCTCCATATGAAAAATGATGACATGTGCGAAGCACTAATATCACAAGCAGCTATGGTGCGAAGCACTAAGTGCAATAAGGAAATTCATTCTTACACATTCATCAAATTTAAATGAAACATCCACACGCAATAAGAAAACTGTTATGAAAAAATTGAAATAGTGGCTTAAGTCCTCTTATTGGAGTCCCCAGCAGAGTCGCCACCTATCGACGTCGGGATTTTTGGATGTCCCTTTCCGTTACTTGTTCTTTGGTGTTCTCATTTTAGATGAGATTTGTTTGAAAAAATAAGTAAAAAAGGTCCGACATGTATAATGTCGACGATGGACTGTTAAGAGTCGTCAGTTGGTTTTTTAAATGGTTGTACCAACACAATCGAGAAAAGGTTTGCACATTGACCCAGTGATGTGACACTGCTAAACGGGTCGGTGAAACTGAGATTCATTAGGGTCCGGGGACTTGGTTATTGATAAGTAGGATTTACACCTACTTATGGAGTACCAATTCATGAAAACTATGCCCATCTCAAGTACATTTTAGTAGGTTTTAGCTTCATTTCATGATAATTTTCATTTTACATACTTAAAACTCCTTTTGGTGAATAAGTGCAGGAATCAGCCTATTTTGGTGGTGTTATTGAGCACAAGGCGAATGGATGCTTGTGATAAGGCAAAAGATGGGATATGCATGGCTTGAAGGTGCAATGGAGCAAGGAGTTAAAGCATGACTGAACAAGAAGCAGCAGTAGTAGCAAAACAGGAACCAGGATCTGCAGATTGCAAGCCGCGCGGCCGCGCGACAGAATATCCTTGAGAGTGCGCGCCCGCACGATTACCCAGCCAAATCTTGGAGCCTACTGCAAGTTGCGTGTGAGACCCCGAATTTTATGAAATAAAAGTATTCAATTTTTCTATTTTTGTAAATAGTTAAATTGATAAAAGTTTAAAGTTAAGGGTGATATGTGAAAATTTTTCAAAGTAGACAAGTTGTCATAAAATACCTGGTTACTATTTACTCTAGTATTGTTCACTCGAGTATTTGGGGCACTTTTTGTGTCGGAGTACTATTCATGAGTTACTATTCACAGGTTACTATTCACCTAAATTACTATTCACCCGAATATTATTCACTCGGGTATTTGGTGCACTTTTTGTGTCGGAGTACTATTTACGAGTTACTATTCACGGGTTACTATTTACTAAATTACTATTCACCCAAATATTATTCACTCGGGTATTTGGGGTATTTTTCGTGTTGAAGTACTATTCACGAGTTACTATTCACGGGTTACTATTCACCCGATTACTATTCACTCTAGTATTCTTCACTCGGGTATTTGGGACACTTTTTGTGTTGGTGTACTAATCACATGATACTATTCCCAAAATACTATTCACGGGGTACTATTCACCCAAAAATATATTTCTTTTCGGTCCAAATTATTTTTGGGTACAATATTATTCCATGAAGAGATGTACTGATTTTTCAGACCGTTGGTTGAAATTATAACAGAAAAGCTTTTTATATAAAACAGAATACTTTTATAAAGTTATTCTATAAATAGAATATATTATATTCTATTATGCATAGTTTTTTGCATAGTAAAATCTTTTTATATAAAACAGAATACTTTTATAAAGTTATTCTATAAATAGAATATATTATATTCTATTGTGCATAGTATTTTGCATGGCAAAATCTTTTTATATAAAACAGAATACTTTATTAAAGTTATTCTATAAATAGAATATATTATATTTTATTATGCATAGTATTTGCATAGTGCCTGCATAGTGTTTACATAGTAAAAATCTTTTTATATAAAATAGAATATATTATATTTTATTTAAAAGATTTTGCTTTAAATATGGACCGTTCGATTAAAGTAAATCAATCTAGACCGTTCATGGGTTGGTTACTATTCATTCCATTCTTCTATAAATAGAAGTTCATTCTTTCATTATTTCTTACGAAATCACTAAAACTCTAGAGAGAGTTCTTCTTCTATAATCTTGAGCGTATTTCTTTAGAGTTTAAGAAAGCTTTGAGCGTCGTACAAGTTTTCTTCGAGTATATCAGCGCCCTTCAAGTCGGAATACTCTTCTTTTACGATAGGGAATATTATTTGTTGTACCCGTAAGGGTTATTATTTCTTTTGTATTCATGAAGAGAACTTCTGTTATTCCATTCTTTATTATTCTGCTAGAATAATCAGTATACGCGGGCTACCCTATACTTGGTGACATTCTTCTATTATTCCATCTTTATTATTATTCTGTTGGAATATTCTGTCTGTGCGTTTTACGCCGGACCTGGTTCCGTCTTTATTATTATTCTGTTGGAATATCCTGTCTGTGCGTTTTACGTCGGACCTGGTTCCGTCTTTATTATTATTCTGTTGGAATATCCTGTCTGTGCGTTTTACGCCGGACCTGGTTCCGTTATTTAATATTTTGTTAGAATAAGCTGTCTATGCGAAATACCGCATGCATGGTGATTTCTGTTGTTATTCTATTCTTTATTATTCTGTTGGAACATCCTGTCGGTGCGAATTTCACCTGACCTGGTTCCGGTATTATTATTCTATTGGAATAACCTGTCTATACGAAGTACCGCATGCATGGTGATTTCTTTTGTTATTCCATTCTTTATTATACTCAGTTGGTTAAAGTTTTGACTTCTATACTCCATGAAATTAGTGGAATATCCTTTATATTTGCGCTTCATCCAGTATCTTTTCATGGAAATATTATTCTGAGCATTCTTGAACTTTACTCTACAAAGCAGTATCATGTTGACAATTTGGACGTTATTGGTTCTTGGACAAATTAATTCTTGAACTTGTTTTACTGAATTCTTATATCATTGTCATCATCCTCATGTTTATATTTTGTTGAAAGTCATCTGTGGCCTGTAGTGCATAGATGGACTTGGTATGATTGTGACCAGGGATTATTCGGTATAATCATAACCGTAATGTTACAAATGATGTGGAAAAAATCCTCATTGGCCCGTAGTGCATTGATGGACAGTTTTTTGGTATGATTATGGCTATGGATTCTCTTTGGCCGTAGTGCAAAGATGAATTGTTTTATGGCAAGATCAGGACCGTTGATGAAAACATGATTATCTTTAGCCGTAGTGCATGGATAATTTGTGGTCGTGATACAAAAGAATATCCTTGGCCGTAGTACAGGGGTGATTCGATGATGTGGATTATTTATTAAGCTGAGTCCCAGCGATAAAAGTCATTAAAAACCTCTTAAATCATAAAATATAGTAGATTTTATTCTCTACTTGACTCTTTTAATGGATTGCTTGTTCCGCTGCAGTTAAACTTCATATTTATTTTATTTTATCAGTTTAACACTTTTGAAGGCTAACGATAATTTATTTTGCATTATCTTAGTCATAATATTTCTTACTGGGCTAGTTAAGCTCACCCTTCCTTTCACTGTTCTCTTCAGGAAATGAGAATATAGCTGGGACGAATCGGGGAACGGAGTGATGGTTCAGAGGATAGCATTAGTAGTCCTCACTATTCTGTGAAATAGTGTGATAATAATTGTAATGAGGACTCCTTTTGAGTTTGTATAATCTCTAGTAGACAATATTTGTATTAAAACTAACAGTTTATGTTTTGTCGTATTGTACACGACAGTTGTGTATTTAAGATTGTATTTGGATTTATGTCCCATGTAAGTGGCGACCCAAGATGGGTGACGTATACCTAATTTTGAAGGCGTCACATTGCGCGGTCGCGAGAAGTACAAGCCTAGGGAGCGCGCGCCCGCGCGCGAGACCGGCCAAACATACAAACCTACTGCAAGTCTCGCGGCCATGAGAATATCAAGCTGGAGAAGCGCGCGGCCGCACGCGAGGCCTGAAGCTGCTGACTTGTTTATTTTATTTTCAAATTTTAAAGGTTTTAATTGATATAAAAACGATTCCTAACTGGTGTCAGGGATATCACTTGACATTCTATTAAGTTTTTCACATATCTTTAGATCGTAATTACGGTTTACTCTGTGGGAGAGATTCCAACGTAGAAGGAGGCTACAACTCTTTTCTACTCCTTCTTGGTATTTTCTACCATTGTGGATTATTATTATTATTAGTTTTTGCTGGAATCGTATGAGGATTTGAATATTGATTCGTATTCAGCAATTGGGTTTGATAGTTTCATCTTTAATCTTTCAATTGTCGTTTATTGATCATGTTTAGATTTGATCCCGTAATGGCTTTTGGTTCAGTCATGAACTAAACTCCATTATGGGATTCTAACGGATTTTAATATGTAGTTTGATTGCATGCTTAAATGCTGGGTTGTTTTGCATATCATATGGGATGTCTATCATGATTGTTTTGCATGTATGAATGCTTGATAACCATTCGTTTCAGTATTTGTATGGAATTGATAATGAACATGCAAATATGGACTGTAATCGTGATAGTATACGTATATAGTGATGTGTTATATAGCTTATGTATTTCGTGAACTAGATAGACATATACTGTTTCACGGTATAAGTTAGAATAAGGGCTTGAACTTAAAATCAATATAGTTGCAATTTCACATAGACATATAGTGATTTTGGTTGTATTGATGATTACATAGAGTCTATCATCTGTGGATGCTGTGTCAGTAGGTCTTAGTGCATTAAAAAATGGCTAATACTCTTTTAGTGCTCTTGGCTACTTTCTTGTGATATGTGAACAAGTCGTGCATGATGGTGGCGATTGAATGAAATATTAAATGAAGTTAGGATCCCATTAGTTCCAATACTATTTCTTCTATCGTTAATATTGTTTTAGTTGTTATTTGCAATTCAAGAATAAACCAAGTTTAATCATTAGTTTGAGCATATAAATATAGTGATTTAATTAATGAATAGTAGTTTAAGTTAAACAACTTTCTCTGTGGGATCGATACTTTACTTGCTCTGTATTACTTGTTGACGCATGTATGCTTGCATGAGTTAGAGCTCTTTTGTTATTCTTAAAAAAGAGGCAACAAGTTTTTGGCGCCGTTGCCGGGGAAAGGCGTTTAATTTAGTATTATTATCATTAGTTTAAGCTATATTGTATGACCTAGACAATTCTAGTCTTATCTCATTTCAGCTTTTTTTTGTTTTAGGAATTTGGATAAAAAATTTATGCGCACACGGTCAACCAACCCCGATTTAACACATGTTCATGATAATATAAACGGGAGAGGTTGGAAAGCGGG
The DNA here is from genome assembly GCA_020205505.1 of Panax japonicus. NCBI lineage: Eukaryota > Viridiplantae > Streptophyta > Magnoliopsida > Apiales > Araliaceae > Panax > Panax japonicus. The sequence continues at coordinate 30,408,595 of CM035091.1, forward strand.
TTTTCGTAGAAATTTACAAGAACAGTTGGAAAACACGACAGCTAACATGGCAGCCGAGGCACAAGGAGAATATCAAAAGAGAGGAGTATAGGGCTCTGAAGGAGTATTCCATGCCCAATATTAATGGACTACAGTCAAGCATAGTCAGACCAGCGATAGCAGCAAATACATTCGAGATAAAAACTGGCACTATTCAAATGGTGCAGAATACAGTTTAGTTTGGGGGTGCCACTACAGATGATCCGAATGAACACCTGTTGAGTTTCATCAAAATTTGTGATACATTCAGATACAACAGTGTGACGGAAGATTCTATTAGACTAAGGTTGTTCCCGTTCTCATTGAGGGATAAAGCGAAAAGTTGGCTTCATTCTCTGCCAGCAGGATCTATAACTACATGGGAGGATTTAGCACAGAAATTCTTAGCTAAGTTCTTCCCAATGGCTAAAACTGCCAAGATGAGGACATCTATCTCTCAGTTTGAGCAACAACAGGGCGAGTCATTATATGAAGCATGGGAGAGATACAAAGAAATGCTGAGAAAGTGCCCACATCACTGTATGCCAGATTAGATGGTAATCAACACATTTTATAATGGATTGGGATGGCAGTCGAGATCTATTGTAGATGTAGCAGCAGGAGGGGCATTATGGGCAAAGAACTATGAGGAAGCCTATGACCTGATCGAGACAATGGCATCGAATGATTTTCAGAATCCTACATCTCGAATGCCATAAACCAAAGTTGCAGGTGTATTGGAGGTTAATGCTATTACTCAGTTGTCAGCACAGATGGCAGCCATGGCAAAGAAGATAGATACTTTGGCAGAAGGAAAAGTAAAGACAGTTGCCTACGTGTGTAAGATTTGTGCGGGGTCACACTCGACGGATCAATGTGCTATCAGCTCAGAATCAGTGCAGTATGTGAGCAACTATAGAAAAGACCAAGGTCAATTTCAGAACACATACCACCCCAACAACAGAAATCATCCAAACTTTAGTTTTTTGAATAATCAAGGGAATCAGCAGACTCAGTTTCAACCAAATAATCAATTTCAGGCGTAGCCAGCGCAGCAGCAGTTTAATCCTAGACCACCATTTCCACCAGGATTTTCTTAACAACAACAACAACATCACACTCCAGCTGCACCTCAGCAAGAAAAGAAATCCAAAGTGGAGAAGATGATGATGAAATACATGGCAAACACATAAGTTATGATCAAAAGCAAAGAAGTGGCAATAAAGAATCTGGAAACACAAATGGGGCAGATAGCGAACATGCTTACTAACTGTGAGACCCCGAATTTTATGAATAAAGATTTAGTTTTTTCGAAATATTTATTTTTAATATTATAGTGTGGATTTGAGATAATGTTATAGTTATAGGTAATATTTATAAATTTTACAAAGTATGCAAGTTTTCATATTATATTCGATTGGTCGGGGAATATTTTATCAGGGAATATTCGTGCAACGGCACAATCATTTGTGGACCCCACAACGGAATTATTGTCTGATTGAGAAAATGACAAAAATACTTTATGAAAATAACGGCGGAAGTTTTATCGTTAACTGTTGAAACACCCGGTGTTAAAAGTACAGTAATACATGTTGTTGCATAGTGGCACACGATTTTGATTATTGATGCTTATGTGATAAGTCACTCAGTTTTGTTTTATTGGTATTATTAATGTAATAAAACAGAATACTTTTATAAAGTTATTCTATAAATAGAATATATTATATTCTATTATTCATAGTATTGCATAGTGTCTGCATAGTGTTTTGCATAATAAAATCTTTTTATATAAAACAGAATACTTTTATAAAGTTATTCTATAAATAGAATATATTATATTTTATTATGCATAGTGCTTGTATAGTGCTTGCATAGTAAAATCTTTTTATATAAAATAGAATACTTTAATAAAGTTATTTGTTTTATTAGATAATAATTATAATATATTATATTTTATTATGTATAGTGCCTGCATAGTGTTTGCATAGTAAAATCTTTTATAAATTTATTCGTTTTATTAGATTATAAATATAATATGTTTTATTTTATTTAAAAGAATTTGCTTTAAATATGGACCGTCAGATTAAAGTAAATCAATCTGGATCGTTCATGAGTTAGTTACTATGCAGTCCATTTTTCTATAAATGGAAGCTCATTCATTCATTATTTCTTACGAATTCACTGAAACTCTAAAAACAATTATAGAGAGAAAGAAGAAAAGTGTTTTGCTACTTCACTATTTCTATATCCAGTACTCTTCTTTCTAAGGTTGGGAATATTATTTTTTGTACTCGTAAGGGGTATTCTTTCTTTCTTATTCAAGAAGAGAACTTCTGTTATTCCATTTTTTATTATTCTGTTGGAATAACCTGTATACGCGGGCTACCCTATATTTGGTGAAATTCTTCTGTTATTCCATTCTTTATTATTCTGTTGGAATAACCTGTATACGCGGGATACCCTATACTTGGTGAAATTCTTCTGTTATTCCATTCTTTATTATTCTGTTGGAATATCTTGTCTGTCCATTTTACGCCGGACCTGGTTCCGTTATTTATTATTCTGTTGGAATATTATGTCTGTGCGTTTTACGCCGGACCTGGTTCCGTTATTTATTATTCTGTTGGAACATCCTGTCGATGCGAATTTCGCCTGACCTGGTTTCGTTATTATTATTCTGTTAGAATAACCTGTCTATGTGAAGTACCGCATGCATGGTGATTTCTTTTGTTATTCCATTCTTTATTATACTTAGTTGGTTAAAGTTTTGACTTGTATACTCCATGAAATTAGTGGAATATCCTTGATATTTGCGCTTCATCCAGTATCTTTTCATGGAAATATTATTCTGAGCATTCTTGAATTTTAATCTACAAAGCAGTATCATGTTGACAATTTAGACGTTATCATTTCCTAGATAAATTAATTCATAAATTTGTTTTATTGAATTCTTATATCATTTTCATCATCCTCATATTTATATTATGTTGAAAGTCATTTGTGGCCTGTAGTGCATAGATGGACTTGGTATGATTATGACCAGGGATTATTCGGTATAATCATAACTGTAATGTTATAAATGATGTGAAAAAAGTCCTCATTGACATGTAGTGCATTAATAGACAGTTTTTTGTATGATTATGGTTATGGATTCTCTTTGGTCGTAGTGCAAAGATGAATTGTTTTATGGCATGATCAGGACCGTTGATGAAAATATGATTATCTTTAGCCGTAGTGCATGGATAATTCGTGGTCGTGATACTGAATTGTAGTGCAGGGATGATTTGATGATGTGGATTATTTATTAAGCTGAGTCTCAGCGATAAAAGTGATGAAAAACCCTTTTAAATCATAGAAGATAGAAGATTTTATTCCTTACTTGACTCTTTTAATGGATTGCTTGTTCCGCTACAGTTAAACTTGATAGTTATTATATTTTATCAGTTTAACACTGTTGAAGGCTAACGATAAATTATTCTGCATTATCTTAGTCATAATATTTCTTACTGGGCTAGTTGATCTCACCCTTTCTTTCACTGTTCTCTTCAGGAAATGAGAACGTAGCTGGAACTAGTCGAGGAACAGATTGATGGTCCTAAATGGTGCATTAGTAGCCCTCACTATTCTGTGAAATAGTGTGATAATAATTGTAATGAGGACTCCTTTTCAGTTTGTATACTCTCTAGTAGATAATATTTGTATTCAAACTCACAGTTTATGTTTTGTCGTATTGTACATGATAGTTGTATTATTAAGTTGTATTTGAATTCTGTACCATGTATCTGGCGACACAAGATGAGTGATGTATACCAAATTTTGGGGGCGTCACAGTTGGTATCAAAGCTTAGGGATATTATCCCTGGCTGAGATGTGAGACAAGAACTAGGAGGGGAGAGACGGGGAATTCCTTCGCTATTATGACCTACCTAAGTTTATTTGATATTTAATTGGTCGGTCAGAGTATATGGATAATGTGTTACATGTCAATTAACCTTTGTTTTGTGGCAGTATTTGCAAATGGCATCCGAAAATGTTGAGATAAGCAATGAAGCACATGAGGCCGTTGAGACACCTTTAATCACTAACCAGGTTAATGTGATGTCAGACGAAGAAGAAATTAGAGATATCTACGTGGTGCGTGAAGAACTAATAGTTGCACTCGAGCTAGTTGCAGAAGTAGCAGCTGAGAGTGAGGAAAAAGAGGAACTTGAGGAGAATTTATTAGAAGAATTTTATGATCAAAATTTAGCCTTACAAAATCGTATTTATGAGTTAGAAGAGCAGGCTGAAAAACGGCAGGCGGTTGTGGAGCAAAGATATGCAACCATTTAAAATTGTGTTACTCGATGTGCGATGCTTGAGTAGAAGCACTCTTTGGCAGAGTATATGATATTAGAGTTGGAATCTGAGAATGCTATGATCAAAGTTCTGATGAAAGCCGAAACAAATGAACGAAGGAGAATAGATAACGCATGGGTAAAAGCCACATGACGTGTATATATTATAGAAAAAGACGTCTGATTCAATAAAGCCAAAATGGATGAAATGGATTTTTCTTTTTGGAAAACAATTGGGAGAATCCAACATCGAATTCAGAATTACCCTGTGCATAGCGGTCAACCCCAATTCGATATAGATCGGAGAATAATGATTCAAATCATGGATCAGGAATGGGACGAAGCACTTAAGGGTGGAATGTACCCTATAGCAAAGTCAAATCAAGTAGTTTAAGTGAGAGCGTTTGTCGAGGAACCCGAACGAAGTTATTACAGGTAAGTTAATGATAAACTCTTGTGAAGTTTATACCTTATTAGATGCCAGTTCTATCCACTCTTTTATTTCACCTAGTTGTGTTCAATGTTTGAATTTAACTCTGGAGAAGTTAGATTTTGATTTATCTGTTGAAACTCAGTTTTGAGAAACCTTAGTTACATCCACTATTTATAAATCTTGTTTAATTCAAATTGTCACTTTCACGTTACCTGTCAATCTTATCTCTTTGAAAATACTTGCCTTTGATGTGATTTTAGGAATCGATTGGTTAGCTACTCATCATGCTTTTCGTAAGGTTGTTAGTTTTCATATTCCTAACCAACCTGTTATCCGAATTCAAGCAACCATACAACTAAAGTCAATCATTGTCATATCAAGCCATAAGTAAAGAGCCCCGGTCCTTTCGTTGTTGACTTCCTTGAGTGGAATGCACCGAAGCCAGACTTTCTGTAGGCGACGTCGTGAATGACGATGGCAAGTTGATAGGTATCAATGTGACGTACTATCCAAATCTTTGATGAGGATCACATATTTGAATGATATTTCTATTGTTAATAAATTTCCTGACGTATTCTTTAAGTCTTCTTAGCCTACCCCTAGAGCGTGAAATCGAATTTTGTATTGACCCCAATACAAAACCCATTTCTAAAACCCTCAAATATTTCTTCAACTAAAACGAACGTATAACGTGCCAAAGACGTTGACTCGAGCTGTTGAAGATTACGATCATACCATTCAATACCATTATGGGAAAGCGAATGTGGTAGCTAACGTGTTGAGTAGAAGATCGGATGCGTTTACGAGTGCGATGTTGTTAACACAAAGACTCATTTCGTATAAGTTACAAGTGATGAAGATAGAGTTAAAGACTCTAGGGATTCACGTGAAAATAACGAATATACGAGTAGAATCGACTTTAATCGATAAAGTTAAAACCGCTAAAGCTACATACTCAGAGCTGATGAATGTGAAGAAGAAGGTTCAAGATGGCGTTATTCTAGAAGCAAGAATCGACGAAGAGAGGAAATATCTACTCTCGATTTAATTGGCCCATTTGAAATCCTCGATGAAGTAGGAACTATGGCCTATAGACTCGTTTTACCGCCAAGTATGTCGCGTGTTCATAACATTTTTAACGCATCGATATTACGTAAATATGTGGACGACCCGAACCACATTATTAATTTAGAACCAGACGAGATAGCGGATGATTTAACGTTTGAGGAGATACGTGTTAAAATTTTGGATAAGAAGAATCGTATTCAACACTCAAAGGTTATACCTCAAGAGTTAGAATTTGAAGTGAAGTCAAGGTATCCTCACCTCTTCGACATACTAAGTACGTACGTAAATTTTGAGGGCAAAATTTTGTAATGAGGGGAGATTGTGACACCCCAGATTTTATGAATAAAGATTTAATTTTTTCGAAATATTTGTTTTTAATATTATGGTATGGATTTAAGATAATGTTATAGTTATGGGTTGTATTTATAAATTTTATAAAGTATGCAAGTTGGCATATTATATTCGATTGGTCGGGGAATATTTTATTAGGGAATATTCGTACAACGGCACAATCATTGGTGGACCCCACAACGGAATTATTGTTTGATTGAGAAAATGACAAAAATATTTTATGAAAATAACAGCGGAAGTTTTACCGTTAACTGTTAAAACACCCGGTGTTAAAAGTACAGTAATACGCGTGGTTGCATAGTAACACACGGTATTGATTATTGATGCTTATGTGATAAGTCACTCAGTTTTGTTTTATTGGTATTATTAATGTAATAAAAAAGAATACTTTTATAAAGTTATTCTATAAATAGAATATATTATATTCAATTATGTATAGTGTTGCATAGTGTCTGCATAGTATTTTGCATAGTAAAATCTTTTTATATAAAACAGAATACTTTTATAAAGTTATTCTATAAATAGAATATATTATATTTTATTATGCATAGTGTTGCATAGTGTCTGCATAGTGTCTGCAAAGTAAAATCTTTTTATATAAAACAGAATACTTTTATAAAGTTATTTGTTTTATTAGACAATAATTAGAATATATTATATTTTATTATGCATAGTGCCTGCATAGTGTTTGCATAATTAAATCTTTTATAAAGTTATTCGTTTTATTAGATTATAAATAGAATATATTATATTTTATTTAAAAGATTTTGCTTTAAATATGGACCGTCAATTTAAAGTAAATCAATCTGGATCGTTCATGAGTTAGTTACTATGCAGTCCATTTTTCTATAAATAGAAGCTCATTCATTCATTATTTCTTACGAATTCACTGAAACTCTAGAGAGAAAAATGAAAATTGTTCTGCTACTTCACTACTTCTATATCCAGTACTCTTCTTTCTAAGGTGGGGAATATTATTTGTTATACTCGTAAGGGGTATTCTTTCTTTCTTATTCATGAAGAGAACTTCTGTTATTCCATTTTTTATTATTCTGTTGGAATAACGTGTATACGCGGGCTACCCTATACTTGGTGAAATTCTTTTGTTATTCCATTCTTTATTATTCTGTTGGAATAACCTGTATACGCGGGCTACCCTATACTTGGTGAAATTCTTCTATTATTTCATTCTTTATTATTCTGTTGGAATAACCTTTATGCGCGGGCTACCCTATACTTGGTGAAATTCTTCTGTTATTTCATTCTTTATTATTCTGTTGGAATAACCTGTATACGCGGGATACCCTATACTTGGTGAAATTCTTCTGTTATTCCATTCTTTATTATTTTGTTGGAATATCCTGTCTGTGCGTTTTACGTCGAACCTGGTTCCATTATTTATTATTCTGTTGGAATATCATGCCTGTGCGTTTTAAGTCGGACCTAGTTTCGTTATTTATTATTCTGTTGGAACATCCTGTCGGTGCAAATTTCGCCTGACCTGGTTCTATTATTATTATTCTGTTGGAATAACTTGTCTATGCAAAGTACCGCATGCATGGTGATTTCTTTTGTTATTCCATTCTTTATTATACTCAGTTGGTTAAAGTTTTGACTTCTATACTCTATGAAATTAGTGGAATATCCTTGATATTTGCGCTTCATCCAGTATCTTTTCATGGAAATATTATTCTGAGCATTCTTGAATTTTATTCTACAAAGAAGTACCATGTTGACAATTTAGACGCTATCATTTCCTAGATAAATTAATTCTTGAACTTGTTTTATTGAATTCTTATATCATTGTCATCATCCTCATGTTTATATTATGTTGAAAGTCATTTGTGGCCTGTAGTGCATAGATGGACTTGGTATGATTATGACCAGGGATTATTCGGGATAATCATAACCGTAATGTTACAAATGATGTGGAAAAAGTCCTCATTGACCCGTAGTGCATTGATGGACAATTTTTGTTATGATTATGGCTATGGATTCTCTTTGGTCGTAGTGCAAAGATGAATTGTTTTATGGCATAATCAGGACCGTTGATGAAAACATGATTATCTTTAGTCGTACTGCATGGATAATTCGTGGTCATGATACTAAAGAATATCATTGGCTTGTAGTGCAAGGATGATTTGATGATGCGGATTATTTATTAAGCTGAGTCTAAGCGATAAAAGTGATGAAACACCTTTTAAATCATAGAAGATAGTAAATTTTATTTTCTACTTGACTCTTCTAATGGATTGCTTGTTCCGCTGCAGTTGAACTTGATATTTATTTTATTTTATCAATTTAAGACTGTTGAAGGCTAACGATAAATTATTCTGCATTATCTTAAGTCATAATATTTCTTACTGGGCTAGTTGAGCTCACCCTTTCTTTCCCTGTTCTCTTCAGGAAATGAGAACGTAGCTGAGACTAGTCGGGGAACAGAGTGATGGTCCTAAATGGTGCATTAGTAGTCCTCACTATTCTGTGAAATAGTTTGATAATAATTATAATGAGGACTCCTTTTGAGTTTGTATACTCTCTAGTAGACAATATTTGTATTTAAACTCACAGTTTATGTTTTGTCGTATTGTACACGACCGTTGTATTATTAAGTTGTATTTGAATTCTGTACCATGTATCTGGCGACTCAAGAAGGGTGATGTATACCAAATTTTGGGGGCGTCACAGTTGGTATCAAAGCTTAGGAATATGATCCATGGCTGAGATGTGAGACAAGAACTAGGAGGGGAGAGACGGGGAATTCCTTCGGTAGTATGAACTACCTAAGTTTATTTGATATTTAATTGGTCGGTCAGAGTATATGGATAATGTGTTACATGTCAATTAGCCTTTGTTTTGTGGCAGTATTTGCAAATGGCATCCGAAAATGTTGAGATAAGCAATAAAGCACATGAGACCGTTGAGACACCTTTAATCACTAACCAAGTTAATGTAATGTCAGACGAAGAAGAAATTAGAGATATCTACGTGGTGCGTGAAGAACTAATAGTTGCTCCCGAGCTAGTTGCAGAGGTAGCAGCTGAGAGTGAGAAAGAAGAGAAACCTGAGGAGAATTTATTAGAAGAATTTTATGATCAAAATTTAGCATTACAAAATCGTATTCATGAGTTAGAAAAGTAGGCTGAAGAACGGCAGGCGGTCGTGGAGCAAAGAGATACAACTATTCAAAATTGTGTTACCCGATGTGCGATGATTAAACAGAAGCACTCTTTGGCAGAGTATAAGATATTAGAGTTGGAATATGAGAATGCTATGATCAAAGTTCTGATGAAAGCAGAAACAAATGAACGAAGGAGAATAGATGACGCATGGGTAAAAGCCGCACGACGTGTAGATATTGTAGAAAAAGACGTCCGATCCAATAAAGCCAAAAAAGATGATATGACTTTTTCTTTTTGGACAACAATTGGGAGAATCCAACATCGAATTCGGAATTACCCTGTGCATAGCGGTCAACCCCAATTCGATATGGATCAGCGAATAATGATTCAAATCATGGATCAGGAATGGGACGAAGCACTTAAGGGTGGATTGTACCTTATAGCAAAGTCAAATCCAGTAGTTTAAGTTAGAGCGTTTGTCGAGGAACCCAAACGAAGTTATTACGGGTAAGTTAATGATAAACTCTTGTGAAGTTTACACCTTATTAGATACCAGTTCTATCCACTCTTTTATTTCACCCAGTTGTGTTCAATGTTTGAATTTAACTCTGGAGAAGTTAGATTTTGATTTATCTATTGAAACTCAAATGGGAGAAACCTTCGTTACATCCACTATTTATAAATCTTGTTTAATTCAAATTATCACTTTCACGTTACCTATCAATCTTATCTCTTTGAAAATACTTCCCTTTATACGATTTTAGGAATCGATTGGTTAGCTATTCATCATGCTTTTCGTAAGGTTGTTAGTTTTCATATTCCTAACCAGCCTGTTATGCGAATTCAAGCAACCAAACCACTTAAATCAATCATTGTCATATCAAGCCATAAGTAAAGAGTCCCGGTCCTTTCGTTGTTAACTTCCTTGAGTGGAATGCACTGAAGCCAGACTTTCTGTAGGCGACATCGTGAATGACGATGACAAGTTGATAGGTATCAATGTGACGTACTATCCAAGTCTTTGATGAGGATCACAAATTTGAATGATATTTCTATTGTTAATAAATTTTCTGACGTATTCTTGAAGTTTTCTTAGCCTACCCCTAGAGCGTGATATCGAATTTTGTATTGACCCCAATACAAAACCCATTTCTAAAACCCTCAAATTTTTTTTCAACTAAAACGAACGTATAACGTGCCAAAGGCGTTGACTCGAGCTGTTAAAGATTACGATCATACCATTCAATACCATTATGGGAAAGCGAATGTGGTAGCTGACGTGTTGAGTAGAAGATCGAATGCGTTTACGAGTGCGATGTTGTTAACATAAAGACTCATTTCGTATAAGTTACAAGTGATGAAGATAGAGTTAAAGACTCTAGAGACCCACGTGAAGATAATGAATATACGTGTAGAATCGACTTTAATCGATAAAGTTAAAGCCACTCAAGCTACATACTCAGAGCTGATGAATGTGAAGAAGAAGGTTCAAGATGGCGTTATTCTAGAAGCAAGAATCGACGAAGAGAGGAAATCTCAACTCTCGATTTAATTGGCCCATTTGAAATCCTCGATGAAGTAGGAACTGTGGCCTATAGACTGGTTTTACCGCCAAGTATGTCATGTGTTCATAACATTTTTAACGTATTGATATTATATAAATATGTGGACGACCCAAACCACATTATTAATTTAGAACCGGACGAGATAGCGGATGATTTAACATTTGAGGAGATACGTGTTAAAATCTTAGATAAGAAGAATCGTATTCAACACTCAAAGGTTATACCTAAAGAGTTATAATTTGAAGTGAAGTCAAGGTATCCTCACCTCTTCGACATATCAGGTACGTATGTAAATTTCGAGGGCGAAATTTCATAAGGAGGGGAGATTGTGATACCCCAGTTTTTATGAATAAAGATTTAATTTTTTTCAAAATATTTGTTTTTAATATTATGGTGTAAATTTGAGCTAATGTTATAGTTATGGGTTGTATTTATAAATTTTACAAAGTATGCAAGTTGTCATATTATATTCGATTGGTCGAGGAATATTTTATCAGGGAATATTCGTGCAACAGCACAATCGTTGGTTGACCCCACAACGGAATTATTGTCTGATTGAGAAAACGACAAAAATATTTTATGAAAATAACGGCAGAAGTTTTACCGTTAACTATTGAAACACCCGGTGTTAAAAGTATAGTAATACGCGTGGTTGCATGGTAACACACGGTATTGATTATTGATGCTTATGTGATAAGTCACTCAGTTTTGTTTTATTGGTATTATTAATGTAATAAAATAGAATACTTTTATAAAATTATTCTATAAATAGAATATATTATATTATATTATGCATAGTGTTGTATAGAGTTTGTATAGTGTTTTGTATAGTAAAATCTTTTTATATAAAATAGAATACTTTTATAAAGTTATTCTATAAATAGAATATATTATATTTTATTATGCATAGTGTTGCATAGTGCTTTCATAGAGCCTGCATAGTAATTTTTTTTATATAAAACAGAATACTTTTTTAAAGTTATCTGTTTTATTAGACAATAATTAGAATATATTAAATTTTATTATGCATAGTGTTTGCATAGTAAAATATTTTATAAAGTAATTCGTTTTATTAGATTATAAATAGAATATATTATATTTTATTTAAAAGATTTTACTTTAAATATGGACCGTCAGATTAAAGTAAATCAATCTGGACCGTTCATGAGTTAGTTATTATGCAGTCCCTTTTTCTATAAATAGAAGCTCATTCATTCATTCATTATTTCTTACGAATTCACTGAAACTCTAGAGAGAGAAACTATAGATAGAAAGAAGAAAAGTGTTCTGCTACTTCACTACTTCTATATCCAGTACTCTTCTTTCTAAGGTAGGGAATATTATTTGTTGTACTCGTAAGGGGTATTTTTTCTTTCTTATTCATGAAGAGAACTTCTGTTATTCTATTTTTTATTATTCTGTTGGAATAACCTGTATACGCGGGCTACTCTATACTTGGTGAAATTCTTCTTTTATTCCATTCTTTATTATTTTGTTGGAATAACCTGTATACGCGGGTTGGTGAAATTCTTCTGCTATTCCATTTTTTATTATTCTGTTGGAATAACGTGTATACGCGGGATACCCTATATTTAGTGAAATTCTTCTTTTATTCCATTCTTTATTATTCTGTTGGAATATCCTGTCTGTGCATTTTATGCCGGACCTGGTTCCGTTATTTATTATTCTGTTAGAATATCCTGTCTGTGCGTTTTACGTCGGTCCTGGTTTCGTTATTTATTATTCTGTTGGAACATCCTGTCGGTGCAAATTTCGCCTGACATGGTTCCGTTATTATTATTCTATTTGAATAACCTGTCTATGCGAAGTACCGCATGCATGGTGATTTCTTTTGTTATTCCATTCTTTATTATACTCAGTTGGTTAAAGTTTTGACTTCTATACTCCATGAAATTAGTGGAATATCATTGATATTTGTGCTTCATCCGGTATCTTTTCATGGAAATATTATTCTGAGCATTCTTAAATTTTACTCTACAAAGCAGTATCATGTTGACAATTTGGACGTTATCATTTCCTAGAAAATTAATTCTTGAACATGTTTTATTGAATTCTTATATCATTGTCATCATCCTCATGTTTATATTATGTTGAAAGTCATCTGTGGCCTGTAGTACATAGATGGACTTAGTATGATTATGACCGGGGATTATTCAGTATAATCATAACCGTAATGTTACAAATGATGTGGAAAAAATCCTCATTGACCCGTAGTTCATTGATTGGACAGTTTTTAGTATGATTATGGCTATGGATTCTCTTTGGTCGCAGTGAAAAGATGAATTATTTATGGCATGAGCAAGACCGTTGATGAAAACATGATTATCTTAAGTCGTAGTGCATGGATAATTCGTGGTCGTGATACTAAATAATATCATTGGCCGTAGTGCAGGGGTGATTCGATGATGTGGATTATTTATTAAGTTGAGCCTCAGCGATAAAAGTAATGAAAAACCTTTTATATCATAGAAGATAGTAGATTTTATTCCCTACTTGACTCTTTTAATGGATTGCTTGTTCCGCTGCAGTTAAACTTGATAGTTATTATATTTTATCAGTTTAACATTGTTGAAGGCTAACGATAAATTATTCTGCATTATCTTAGTCATAATATTTCTTACTGGGCTAGTTGAGCTCACCCTTTCTTTCACTGTTCTCTTCAGAAAATGAGAACGTAGTTGGGACTAGTCGGGGAACAGAGTGATGGTCCTAAATGGTGCATTTATAGTTCTCACAATTCTGTGAAATAGTGTGATAATAATTGTAATGAGGACTCCTTTTGAGTTTTTATACTCTCTAGTAGACAATATTTGTATTCAAACTCACAGTTTATGTTTTGTCGTATTGTATACGACAGTTGTATTTTTAAGTTGTATTTGAATTCTGTACCATGTATCTGGCGACTCAAGATAGGTGATGTATACCAAATTTTGAAGGCGTCACACTAATAGGCCCAAGGGTTCATTACCGAGTAATACGGAGACAAATCCAAGAAGAGATGGGAAGGAACAGTGTCAAGCGGTCACATTGAGATCTGGGAAAGATTTGTCAGATACTGCAAGTCGCGTGACCTCGCAAGAATGCACTGAGGAGGGCGCACGGCCGCGCGAGGCAGAGGAGCCAGCCACTGAGCAAGAAAATTTGGAGAAATCTGAGGATCAGCAGGAAGAGAAAGATAAAGCAGGTTCAGAGGAGACGGTTAAGAGTCCAGTACCACCAATTCACATTTAAGTTCCGTATCCGCAGGGATTAAATAAGAAAAGGGAAGATAAACAGTTCAGCAAATTCTTGGAGGTATTCAAAAAGCTGCAGATCAACATGCCTTTCGCCGAGGCATTGGAACAAATGCCAAGCTACGCAAAATTTATGAAGGGTATATTATCAAAGAAGAGGAGATTAGATGAGTGTGAGACAGTAGCCTTGACAGAGTAATGCAGTGCAGTGCTTCAGCAGAAACTACCTCCAAAACTGAAAAATCCAGGTAATTTCACAATTCCATGCACAATTGGGAAGATGAACTTCAGCGAGTGCTTATGTGATCTTGGGGCAAGCATAAATTTGATTTCATTGTTAGTGTTAACCAGTTGGGATTGCCGGATCCAAAGCCGACAAATATATTAATACAGCTAGCTGATAGATCGATCACATATTCACCGGGACTTGTTGAAGATGTGTTGGTTAAGGTGGACAAGTTTATTTTTCCAGCTGACTTCATCATTCTAGACTACGAGGAAGACAAAAATATACCAATCATATTGGGAAGACCATTCTTAGCCACAGGAAAAACTCTGATAGATGTGCAAAAGGGGGAACTCACTATGCGTGTTCATGATCAAGAGGTCACCTTTAATGTCTTCAATGCTATGAAGTTTCTAGCAAATGAAGAAGAATGTTTCTTGGTTGATTTGGTGGAGTAGGTCATAAATGATGAAGTACAAAGTCGGGTGGCTGACAAACCTTTGAGGAGTGTAATTACTGAAAATTCAGATTTGGAAGACGAGGAACTTGATGAACTTGTGTAATATCTGGATACCACTCCACAAGTCAGGAAATTCAGGATACCTGTTGAGTCGTTGACAAAAGCAGGAGAAACCTTTGTAAAATTAAAACCATCTCTGGAGACACCTCCAGAACTTGAATTGAAACCACTACCAGATCATCTCAGGTACGCATTTTTACATAATGATTCGAAGCTACCTGTGATTATTTCTTCTGCATTAACATCCTTCCAGGAAGAAAAACTGCTACGAGTGCTTCGAGAGTTCAAATCAGCAATTGGATGGACCATAGCGGATATCAAAGGGATCATCCCTTCATTTTGTATGCATAAAATTCTGATGGAAGATGAAAGTAAACCATCGGTTGAGAAACAAAGGAGACTTAATCCGATAATGAAAGAAGTGGTTAAGAAAAAAGTTCTTAAATGGTTGGATGCAGGAATAATCTATCCAATCTCAGATAGCTCATGGGTGAGCCCAGTGCAGTGTGTACCCAAAAAGGGTGGCATGACAGTAGTAACTAATGAGAATAACGAGTTGATTCCAACACGAACAGTGACAGGGTGGAGAGTTTGCATGGACTATCGCAGGCTTAATAAAGTTACAAGGAAAGATCATTTTCCACTACCATTCATTGATCAGATGTTGGACAGATTAGCAAGTCATGAGTACTATTGCCTACTGGACAGATATTCGGGCTATAATCAAATAATGATAGCTCTAGAAGACCAAGAAAAGACAACTTTCATATGTCCATACGGCACATTTTCCATCAGAAGGATGTCTTTTGGGTTGTGCAATGCTCCAGCCATTTTTCAGATATGCATGTTGGCTATATTTTCAGATATGGTAGAGCAGAATGTGGAAGTATTTATGGACGACTTCTCAGTTTTCGGATACTCGTTTGATCTATGCCTCTAGAATTTGGTGATGGTTTTGAAGCGATGTGTTGAAACAAATCTGGTACTAAACCGAGAAAAATGCCATTTTATTGTACATAAAGGAATTATACTTGGACATAAAGTATCGAAGAAGGGACTCGAGGTAGATAGGGCAAAGTTGGAAACTATAGAGAAATTGCCACCACCTACTTCGGTAAAAGGTGTTCGCATCTTTCTGGGCCACACAGGTTTCTACCACAGATTTATCAAAGACTTCTCCAAGATAACTAAACCATTATGAAGTTTATTGGAGATGGATGCACATTTTATCTTTGATGAAGCTTGCATGTCGGCATTTAAGCATCTGAAAGGGAAATTAACATCAACACCAATTATTACTGCTCCAGATTTGGAATTGCCATTTGAGCTGATGTGTGATGCCAATGATTACACCGTAGGGACTGCACAATTGAACTACACCACCACGAAGATATTTCATGTTATTTACTATGCCAGCAAGACCCTTACAGACGCACAATTGAACTACACCACCACGGAGAAAGAATTATTAGCAGTAGTGTACGCCTTTGTTAAATTTTGAGAATATTTGATCGGCACAAAGGTGATAGTGTATATAGACCACGCTGCTATTCGACATTTAGTGGCAAAAAAGGATGCAAAGCCTCGGTTGATCAGATGGATTTTATTACTGTAGGAATTTGATTTGGAAATCAAGGATAGGAAGGGCACTAAAAACCAAGTGGCGAACCACTTATCTCAACTTGAGAATCCGGAAAGGGAAATAGATGACAAGGTTTTAATCAATGAATCTTTTCTAGATGAACAGTTGTTTGTGGTGAAAGGGAAAGTGTCATGGTTTGCAGATTATGCAAACTATTTGGTAAGTAAGATGCTACCTTCCGATTTAGTGGGTTATCAAAAAAAGAAATTTCTACATGATGTCAAATGGTATATATGGGATAAGCCTTATTTGTTCAAACAATGCTCTGATCAAGTTATACGAAGGTGTGTTCCATATAGCGAGACCGAGGGGATAGCGTATAAAACACCGTTAGGTATGTCACCTTTTCAGCTCGTATATGGAAAAGCCTTCCACCTTCCCATAGAGCTAGAGCATACAGCATAGTGGGCCATTCGAAACTAAATTTTGATGTGACAGCTGTCGGGGAGAAATGCCTATACCAACTCAAAGAGTTTGATGAATTCAGACTGCATGCATACGAGAATTCGAAGCTTTATAAGGAGAAAGTGAAGAAATGGCATGATCAAAAAATCATTGAGAGAGCATTTGAACCAGGACAAAGGGTTTTACTTTATAACTCCAGACTTAAACTTTTTCTTGGAAAGCTGAAATCGAGGTGGTCAGGACCATTCACAGTGAAAACTGTTTTTTCGCATGGTGCAATCAAAATATTTGATATGTCGCCCTACAAGCCTTTTAAGGTGAATGGACAGTGCTTAAAATAGTACTTTGGTGGTGAAGTAGACAGACAGAAAGTCGCCTCAAATCATTCTTCAACATGAACATCAGAGACAGTCAAGCTAATTGACTATAATTTAGCACTAGATGGGAGGCAACCCATTATTTTTCTTCTCTAAAATCTATCTTTCACGCTTTGTTTATTTTTTTAAGTTATTTCAACCAAAGTTAACACATTAACAGAATAGCTGACAGTATAGGGGAGCATGTATATGCATTGTATAAAATGAGAATATACAATAGACATACATGTTTATGTTGTAAACCCTATTATGGTAATGTCTATTGATGAATTGCAGGTGCAATGGAGAGCATACATTTTTTTATCTTTCCGCACCTACAATTAAATATAGCAGTGCATAATGCAGGATCGCGCAGCCACGCGATGTGCACAACACACGACCGCGTGCCCGCGCGATGCACAGATCAGACCAATATAGCCACTCGCGCGCCCGCGCCTGATATCCATTATAAGAATGCGCGGCCGCGCGTTCTCGTAGACGTGGAAATTTTTTTTATATGTCCAAAAGCCGAGTCGCGGTCTGATTGGGTCTTTCCTCTAATATAACAGAAGTGTATCCTTCTGTCTCCTATGTTCCTAAGGCTAATCAACTCTCATCAAAGTTCATACCCACACATCACTTTTTGGGCATAAGTTGGGGTTCTACTTGGGTTGTGTATCCATAAGTTTGGGGGGAACAATCATCAACAGT
Source organism: Panax japonicus (assembly GCA_020205505.1). Classification (NCBI taxonomy): domain Eukaryota; kingdom Viridiplantae; phylum Streptophyta; class Magnoliopsida; order Apiales; family Araliaceae; genus Panax; species Panax japonicus. Next base: position 30,426,603 of record CM035091.1, read on the forward strand.
CCCTCCACATTCTCTCTATCATTCCCACAAGAGCCCAAAACGAGCACGTGCAATATCACTCTCCTCTTCATCCGAATTTTCTTCCGATCACCACGAAGAGTAGGTCTTGGACGAGAGTAGATTTGTCAGTTCGAAAGCCCAGCAAGACTATTATCGGAGTATGGCCAAATATTTTGTGAAGGAACGGGCACTTCTACCGGTAAAGCAGGATGGCCAACTATGACATATGATATGCGAATGAGACTGGTTGGCTTAACTGCATCTCCTATGCCTATCCCCTTTGGGATTATTAGAGAATTTTATGCTAATGCTGCGGAGTTGATAACAAGAGGCATAATGATAGTTTGAGCAAAACAGGTGAATTACCGCCCATCCGCGATCAGAGAAGTATTCAACATATATGATGCACCACCCACTGGGCCTAACAATTGGTTAGAAGACGACTATTTGGAGACAGATCTTGCAATTGTGATTACTGATCTGTGTATTCCGGGCACCAAATGGAAGTATAAGACAGTAACAACTGAACCAAAATCGTTTCCGTCGTCAGCATTGAATCGATATGCCCAGGCCTAGAACCTGTTTATTTGCGCAAAGCTAGTTCCGTCAGCTCATTACAATGCCATAACCACTGAGCATGCAATTATTTTATGGGGAATCATCAAAGGAAAGTACATTGATCTCGGCCTTTTAATCCATAGAAACAGGCTGAGTTATATGTGTGGGAATAGAAATGGGACTATTTCGCATGCATCGGTGGTAGCCATGCTCTGTACTCAACAAGGAGTCCAATGGCATAATGAGCAGCTGCAGTACCCAAACCATGCAATCACTCATGCTGCTATTGCAAATTTTAAAGAGTGGACAGGTGGTGTACCGAACCCACGCGGACTAGGATTCATCCTTCAGACTATTATTCCAGAACCACCACAACAACCTCCGCAAACAGATGAGACGGGTCCATCTACACGCGCACGTGCCACCAATGGTGATCGCCAGCTCCGAAGGTTGGAGCGCAAGGTCGACGCCATGTACGATAACTTGGGCACATTTGCGACGGGACTCACAAGGGCTTTAGCTGAAGAATTTGCGCAACAAGGAATAACACAAGAATGGCCTCAGTTTGGAACCACAGCACCATATCCACCACCGGATTCACCACCCGAGGAGGGTGGCACCACTAATAATTAGGGGAGTTTTCATACCCTTTACCTTCATTCAATTGGGACATTGAATATTTTAAGTTTGGGGGTATTGGGTATTGGGTAGTAGTTAGTATTTTTAATTTTGCATATAGTTTTGCATGATTAGTATAATTTTTATTTGCATGTTTAGATTACAGTTTAGCATATAGTTGCATGTTATAATTGCATACCTCACAGTTCTTACCGTATAGAAAAATTTTGTCTAGCCAATGATGAGAGTGAAGTTTTTAAATGATTTCTGAATATTTTGGATAACATGAGCTGAGATGTAACATTTTATACAATGGAATTCATAATGCTGTTCAAATGCTTTCGGTTTGCACAAATGTGTTAACAAGCACTTATAGGTATAAGAAGTACGTTGTTCCTTGCGCGATAGAAAAATGTAGTCTTAAAAAGAGAAATATATGAAAAGTGACTTTTGGACTGTATAAAACATTGATTTTTAAACTTTAGGAAAACATGGGTATCTGTGTATAAAAAAAAGACAAAAAAAAAAAGAAAAGAAAAGTAGAAATAACAAGGCTAGTCTTATTTTGGGGCCCTGGCTACTTGAGTAAGTACGCCTGAGGGGATTGTCTCTACACCTAGCGCCCTAAGGTCTTTCATGGTCTGGGAGTCGTTGGTCGAAAGCTCGCTAAGGGGTAGCAGTGTGCCTAATGGAGTAAGACATTGCACAGTCATGAAGAAAAAGGTAGAAAAGAAAATAAAATAAAAATAGCAATAAACATCGCGAGAAAGTGCGAAATTCGCCCTCGTGAGTTGAATAAAGCAGTTAAGCCCATTGTTTAACCCTTGTTTATTTTAAGATGTTGGAATAGTCCGAGTCGCATATATATACATAAGTCTTGATTTAAGCTATAATGTTTCTGGTTTAAGCAAGATAGCATGAGCAGTCTACACCTAAATCAAGTATTGGGCGAACACAACTAACACACACACACAACATCTGTATAGTATTTTTGAATTATATAAGTATATGACATTATGCCTGCAGTTTGATTTGAATCTGTATTCTCGAATCTAGAAAAATTTCGCTGACGAAAATTGGACCGAATTTCTATGATGGTTGGGACAATGTGAGAATTAGTTGCATAATAATATAGTTGTTTTTTATTATTCATTAGTATGCATTGCTTGAGGGCAAGCAATGGTTCAAGTTTGGGGGTATTTGATAAGTATGATTTACACCTACTTATGGAGTACCAATTCATGCGAACTATGCCCATCTCAAGTACATTTTAGTAGGTTTTAGCTACATTTCATGATAATTTGCATTTCGCATACTTAAAAATCCTTTTGGTGAATAAGTGCAGGAATCGGCCTATTTTGGTGGTGTTATTGAGCACAAGGAAAATGTATGCTTGCGACGAGGCAAAAGATGGGATATGCATGGCATGAAGGTGCAATGGAGCAAGGAGTTAAAGCATGACTGAACAAGTAGCAGCAGTAGTAGCAAAACAGGATCCAGGATCTGCAGATTGCAAGTCGCGCGGCCGCGCGGCAGAATATCCTTGAGAGCGCGCGCCCGCACAATTACCCAGCCAAATCTTGGAGCCTACTGCAAGTTGTGCGGCCGCGAGAAGTACAAGCCTAGGGAGCGCACGCCCGCACGCGAGACTGGCCAAACATACAAACTTATTGGAAGTCTCGCGGCCACGAGAATATCAAGCTGGAGGAGCACGAGGCCTGAAGTTGCTGACTTGTTTTATTTTATTTCCAAATTTTAAAGGTTGTAATTGATTTAAAAATGATTCCTAACTGATGTCAGGGGTATCACTTGACATTCTATTAAGTTTTTCACGTATCTTTATATCGTAATTAGGGTTTACTCTCTAGGAGAGATTCCAACGTAGAAGGAGGCTACAACTCTATTTTTCTACTCCTTCTTGGGATTTTCTACCAGAGTGAATTATTATTATTAATTTTTGCTGGAATCGTATGAGGATCTGAATATTGATTCGTATTCAGCAATTGGGTTTGATAGTTTCATCTTTCATCTTTCAATTGTCGTTTATTGATCATGTTTAGATTTGATCCCATAATGGCTTTTGGTTTAGTCATGGACTAAACTCCATTATGGGATTCTAACGGATTTTAATATGTAGTTTGATTGCATGCTTAAATGCTGGGTTGTTTTGTATATTGTTGCCTAATTTTTAATAGCACTTTACCACGCAAGTATACGCGTTCAATTGTAATATTCAGCAAGCAAGGATATCGTTCCCACGAGGAAATAGACTAATAATTATCAATTACTAACTGTAATGCAATTAATCCTATTTTAAACTACGAAATTTTGTTTGTGATTTGAAATTTAAACTTAACAAAACTAATGATTAAAATCAAAATTTCACAAGAATAACTGCAGATTTAACAGGTTAAAATTACAACTTCCCTTGGTATTTCATTTAAATCAATTCACTTTCCATTTAAAGCAATTAATTAATATGAATCATTATCCAAGAATGATTTATAAAATTCACACACTTTTTCCAAAACACGTGAACAAATCCTCCTAACTCTGATCCTTAAGACACAAAATTACAAGGAACACCCTACTCAATTGATTCACTATATTCCTATGTGAGTCAGGTTAATTAGGGTTTACACATAAATTCTTTCAAAGGATACAAAAGACACATAGGTATATTCCTATCCTACATGCTAATCATATTAACCTTATTCAGATTATATAAACAGATGTTATCATATCTAGATCTAAATTTATACTCCATCTTCCAATTTTATATAGATTATCATAATAATTGTTGGCCAAATAATTAATCAATAAGCACAAGATATAACAAACAATTTAATAAAAACCAACTTTCATTCAATGGGAAGGTCCAATTTAAACTACATACCAAGTTCCGTTGCAATCTTAATGAAAATTTAGTTCATGATAATAATAAAGAAAAACATCATCCAGATTAATAATCCAAACATCCAGATAATTACAAAAGATAAAACTAGAGAAGAGAAGAAGAAACTCTGAATTTGCTTCAATACTCTCTCTTTGATCTTCAGCCCTTGCAATTCTCCTTTGTGTTTTTTTTCCTTGTTCTCTCTGCAAATCCCTTGAAAAATTCAGTGATACGTCTTTTCTAAAGTCTTCTCCTATTTGCATTGGTCTCAGCCCTCATTCAGACTCCTATTTAGCTTCAAAAACACCCTTGGCAGTAGAAAATCCTCCTTTTTGCCGAACATGAGCGCCTAGGCGCTCAACACAAGCCATTTCCAAGCGCCTAGGCGCTTGACAAGGACCACGTAATTACAAAAATGTCACTCAGCTCTAATTTTCATGATTTTTGACCTTTTTCTTCTCCGAAATGACCAATTTGTCCCTCCATCTCCAACCTACAACAAATAAACACAAAACACATAAAAAGATACTAAAAAATAATTAAAGATAACAATAATTAAGTTTAATAATATCGGATTCATAGGTATAAAACCTACTCATCAAATACCCCCAAACTTAACCAATTGTTTGTCCCCAAGCAACACAACAGAATGCAATAACTAAATATGCAATGCAAATGCAGCTATCTAAATGCCTAAATTCCAGCAGTCAAATAGAACAAAATCTATTCATCAAGCCTCAGAGAAATCACAATAAACATACTAGTACATCATATCAAGACAGATTAATAATGTCCTTGTCAATCATCAAATCTTATCCTGTTATTATTGATATAGTGTGTGTGTGCTCAACTTCCATGCTAACTGATATAATGTTAAATACAACACATAATAGATCTCTTTAAAGGAATAATACAGTGTAAACTCATAAAATTCACGAACAAACTAGATCCAACTAAAGACAAACATCCACCAAATTTAAGAGTCCAATCCGGGATACTTATGCTTTATTGTTCTTTACGGGGGCTTTTTGCTCTTTTTCCGTTTTATTACTTTTTTTTCATATAGTTTTTTTAACCATGATTGTGCAATATCTCATTCCATTAGGCTAACAGTGCTACCCCTTAGCGAGCTTTCGACCAACGACTCCCAGACCATATAAGACCTTAGGGCGCTAGGTTTTAAGATACCCTTTCAGGCGTACTTGCTCAAGTAATAAAGGCCCCGAAACAAAACTAGCCACGGTATTTTTTTTTTCAATTTTTTTTAAGCTTATATATCCCAAATTTTCCCCCAAACTTAAGTTTTTGTCTAAATTCAGTCATCTTCGCCTATTCATGTTTTCATTCATTCAAACTAGCATTATCCTCTAGAAGTCCATTATGTGTCAATTTAAACTCAATCAGTCAACATAGTTGTTTTTACTGTGTTTTCCTTATTATATCAGATTCAAACAGGTAAAGATTCAAATTATGACAAGAAATCACATCACAGTCTTAACAGTCAATACTATACTTGTCTACTCAATTCCAATCTCATCACTGGCCAAAACAAACTTAAACTATCTAACAGCTGGAAATATGCAAATACCTTTTTTTAAAAATTAAAATGAAAACTACATGAAAAATTATTAACTGGATACTATATGAATGCAACTAGATGAATACGACATGAATGAACTGGAGCTAGAAGATTGCACCCCCAAACTTAACCTATGCAATGTCCTCATTGTATATAACAAACAAAATTTAAGAAATTAAGCACTGAGGACTTCCCTGAAAGATAGAAGCTTTATTCCTCATCAGTATCCTCTTCTTCTGATTCTTCTTCATCGGCCGGGGGGTATGCAGACAATGGTAGAAATTGGTAGGGAGCGACAGCTGGATTCATGCGGGCAAACATCTCTAGGAATGTTGTACTAAAATTCTGATACACCTACGTTTGTCGCTGAGCTAGGCTATCCTGATTTCTTTCCATTCGGTCAAAACCCTGCTGAACTCGAGTAGCCACCATGTCAATCCTTCTAGTTTGATTGCTTAAATCTCGACGAATATCTTTAAAAAAAATTTATGGTGGCCCAGAACTTCCAGCTGCAGGAGGATTATCATGTGACTGTTGATTGGGCTCGGCTGCAGGCTCGGGAGGCACAATAATGAACCTTAACCCTCTCGGATGTGGTATACCCCCACCCCATACCTTGTACTTCTTAATAAGCGAGTGGTCAATCGCAGTTAAGGGAGGTTGTCTAGCTTCTTCGACATCCCATTTAACCCCAGCTTGTTGACATAATCCAGTGATCAAAGATGGGTGAGGTAATCCACTTGAGGTCCCTCCTCGAATTGCTTTGTCAATTGAATCATGTATAACTTGGCCCACATCTATAGTTTTCCCTTGTGCAATGCAGAAAAGCAACGCTGCCCGTTGATTTATAACATCACTCATATGCCTACACGGCATCAACTTGGCACAAATAAAGGCATGCCATGCTTTCCCATAACTGCTTAGTGCGGATGCAGGGAACAAAACAGTTTCTTGTTGATCTATTAATTTTCATGTTGTTCCAGGTACACACAAAGCTTGAATGATCTCACTGTAGTCTAGCTCGTGCTCTAAATATTGCATGTAGCCATTATTGGGTATTATTTTCAAGCCGTAGTAGGCATTTATTATCCTAAAACTGACCTCCACTGATTTTCCGCGAACCTAAATTATGTTACCAACAACATCTTTTGCATTGGCATAGAATTCCTTAACAATTTTAATGACTGATGAATCCGGTTGGGATGTAAAGTTCCCCCATCTTCTACTTCCGATCATTTGTAGTAACTCCCCATCTTCTGCCTCTGGCAATAATCCACGCTCAGGAATTAGCGTTTTACTAGAAAGCACATTGTAATATCTTTCGGACGCACTAGCACTTACAAATCTTTTTTTGTCATACTTAGTCGAAGTGCCCGAAGTTTCTCCTCTATGCCTCTTAGTAGCCATGAGTCTTGTGTGATATGTTCTTGCCAAACCAAATGATATTCAGTGGCTTAGGATGGCCAAATCCTCTTTATGACAAATTATCAAACACTTGGTGTGCACAGATTTTGAACACTATTGGTAGGCACTCCCCCAAACTTAATTTGCACCAAATTTGTTAATAACTAAGCACACTAGTCGTCCAATACAACACAAGCAACAATTTAAAGTACCCAAACCCACTTGAGCCAACACAATGAAAGAACTAGCTTCAAAGTACTAACATAGCTATTATCCAAGTGAATCCAAATAATTTGAAATAAAATCTTGTGCACTTACTTGGTTATAGCCAGAATTGATGTTCCAATAAGTTGCAGGAGCAATTTGTTTGAGTTTTGAACACTTACTTCGAATAGATGTGTTATGAATGACAATTGGTACCAGAATTGGTGATGAAGCTTGCCTAGATGGAGTCTAATTTGGTAGGAGACTGAGTGTTCGATTATGCTTAGTCAAGAAGAAGTTGATTATCGTAGGCTAGATTAGAGGAGGGAAGTGATTTGAGTAAGTTTGAGTTGGTGTAGGAGAGCAAGAAAGTGTTTGATTTGGGTTTGGAGTAGTTGTGCCCGATTAGGGCTTTTATTTTTATTTTTTTCGCTGCAGTAGGAGCGCCTAGGCGCTAGGGATTGCCTTGTCTAGACCGCCTAGGCGGCTGGCTGCAGAATGCCTTAAAAACTTGGAGCGCCTAGGCGCTTGGTTTGGCTTAGGAATGAGCGCTTAGGCGTTTGTGCTGTGTTTATGCTACTGACTTAGAGCGCCTAGGCGCTTGACTTGTGCTTGGCTTGGGCGCCTAGGCGCTTGTGCAGTGTACTTTGCCTATTTTGGTGTTTTGTGCTTCTTGTATGCAATACCCCCAATAACTTGTTTCCTTCCACACTAAAACTGAAAGAAATGATTAGAAATGTGAAATTTTGACAAATGGACATTCATCTATTAGGCTCGTAAATGCTTGACTTCCAGGGGGCGTTGCCCCCTTGCAACCCCCGCCAGCTCACCGGCGAGTTGGGCAGCCGCTCGCTCACCGGGGAGGGAGACCCCCGACTGGGTAGTCGTAGTGGCCATTAGTCAAATCCGCCAAATAAGAAATCTTGTTTCCTATCCTGAAATCAATTAAATACCATGTTAGAGAACATCAGGGGTGTAACAAATACTAAACTAGAAAAGTTTAACAACTAAATAAACTAACAGTAAAGCAATTTAAACAAAATAAAAGTAAAAATAGAAAATAACAATAAAAATTCCTGGGTTGCCTCCCAGTTAGCGCTTGGTTTATAGTCTTCAGCCTGACTTTCGCCTCTGTTCTAATCATCAAGGTTGACCGATGTCTTTTCACGATCAACACAACCCCCATAGTAGTGCTTTAATCTCTGACCGTTGACTTTGAAATTACGTTTAGCATCCGGGTCTTCCACCTCCACTGCTCCGTGGGGATAAACTTTAGTAATAATAAATGGCCCTGACCAACGAGATTTCAACTTTCCTGTAAACAGTTTAAGCTTCGAATTGTATAATAACACTGTTTGCCCTGCTTCAAATTTTTATCCAGAATTTTCTCATCATGCCACCTCTTAATCTTTTCTTTATATAACTTTGCGTTCTCGTATGATTGGAGTCTGAATTCATCCATTTGGTTCAATTGTAAGAGGCGCTTCTCTCCCGCAGCAGACATATCAAAGTTTAACTTCTGAATTGCCCAATAAGCATTGTGTTCTAGTTCAACTGAAAGATGGCATGCCTTTCCATATACTAACCTATATGGAGACATCCCTATCGGAGTTTTATAAGCTGTACGATATGCCCATAAAGCATCATCCAACTTACTAGCCCAATCTTTCCGACTAGGGTTCACTATCTTCTCGAGGATTCGTTTCACTTCTCGGTTAGAGACCTCGGCTTGACCACTTGTTTGTGGATGATAAGCAGTAGCTATCTTATGAGTGACTCCGTACTTAGCGAGAAGAGCTGAGAACTGCTTATTACAGAAGTGTGTGCCTTCATCACTAATGATTGCACGAGGAGTGTCGAATCTAGAGAAAATATTCTTCCGAATGAACTTAACCACAACCTTAACATCATTGGTGGGCGATGCTATAGCTTCTACCCACTTTGAAACGTAGTCCACCGCTAAAAGTATATAAGAGTTGCTAAAAGATAATGGAAATGGTCCCATAAAGTCGATGCCCCAAACATCAAACAATTCGACTTCTAAGATCATGTTTAGTGGCATCTCTTGTCGCTTTGATATATTACCCACTCTTTGGCATCTATCACATTTCAATGAAAACACACGGGCATCCTTAAAGAGTGTTGGCCAGAAGAATCCACATTGAAGCACCTTAGATACCGTTCTTTCTCCCGCAAAATGGCCACCATAGTCCGATGCATGACATTGGTAGAGAATATTTTCCATTTCAACTTCTGGAACACACCTTCTTATTACTTGATCTCCACACTGTTTAAATAAAAACGGAACATCCCATAAATACTGTTTCACATCATGGAGAAATTTCTTCTTCTGTTGACTTGTTAAATCTGGCGGAAGCACCTTACTTACAATGAAATTTACATAATCTGCATACCATGGAGTATCCATCCTTACCGCGAATAGTTGTTCATCCGGGAAAAATTCATTGATCACTGTTGTGTCATCTTTTTTTAGTTCTGCATTCTCTAATTGTGATAAATGATCAGCAACCTGATTGTCTGTTCCTTTTCGGTCTCGGATCTCCAAGTCAAACTCTTGTAGCAATAATACCCATCTAATTAATCTCGGCTTCGCATCCTTCTTTGCTATTAAGTACTTAATTGCCGAATGATCTGTAAACACGATCACTTTTATCCCAATCAAATATGATAGGAATTTATCAAATGCATAAACAACTGCTAATAGCTCCTTCTCGGTAGTGGTATAATTCAGTTGGGCATCCGTTAATGTCTTACTAGCATAGTATATAACATGAAAAATTTTATCCTTTCGTTGGCCAAGAACTGTGCCAATCGCAAAGTCGCTAGCATCACACATTAATTCGAACGGGATACTCCAATCTGGCGCTATGATTACAGGTGCGGTAACAAGTTTCTTCTTCAACACATCAAAAGCTTCCAGGCATGCTTAATCAAAATTGAATGGGACATCCTTCTCCAAAAGATTGCAAAGTGGTTTCGTGATTTTGGAGAAGTCTTTTATAAATCGTCTATAGAAACCAGCGTGTCCCAAAAAACTTCGAATACCCTTTACTGAAATAGGTGGTGGCAGGCTCTCGATGGTTTTGATCTTAGCTCTATCAACTTCAATTCCTTTTGATGACACTCGATGACCCAAGATTATCCCCTCTTGCACCATAAAATGACATTTCTCCCAGTTTAAAACCAAATTCGTTTCCATACACCGTTTGAGCAGGAGAGTGAGATTTTCCAAACAATAATCAAATGAATCCCCAAAAACTAAAAAATCATCCATAAATACCTCGAGATTTTGTTCGACCATATCGGAGAAAATAGCCATCATACACCGTTGAAATGTTGTCGGCGCATTACATAATCCAAAAGACATTCTGCGAAAAGCAAAGGTACCATATGGGCATGTGAATGTCGTCTTCTCCTGATCCTCGGGTGCAATGGAAATCTGGTTATAACCTGAGTATCCATCCAAAAGACAATAATACTCATGCCCTGCAAGCCTGTCAAACATTTGATCTATGAATGGTAGACGAAAATGGTCCTTACGAGTGGCATTGTTCAACTTTCTATAATCCATACACACCCGCCAACCTATAACTGTTCGGGTCGGGATCAATTCATTATGCTCATTTGCAACTACTGTCATTCCCCCTTTCTTTGGCACACAATGAACTGGACTTACCCATGAGCTATCTGAGATAGGGTAGATAATTCCCACATCCAACCATTTAATGATTTCTTTTTTATAACTTCCTTCATGATGGGATTGAGTCTTCGTTGTTGTTCAATAATCGGTTTCGCTTCATCTTCCAATAGAATCTTATGCATGTAAATTGATGGGCTTATTCCCTTGATATCCGCAAGAGTCCACCCAAGAGCAGTCTTGAATTGCCGAAGTACCCTTAGTAGCTTTTCTTCTTGAACCTTATCAAGTGATGCAGAAATAATAACTGGAAAGGTAGAAGAAGAACCAAGGTAGGCATACCGTAGATGGTTAGGCAATGGCTTAAGTTCCAAGGTGGGCGGTTCTTCTAAAGATGATTTCACCTTTTCATCCGGCTTTCCCCAAAAAATCCAGAGGTTCAAATTTTTGCAAACATTGTGTGAACTTCGGTGCTGAATCTAACATTTGAACCCATTCTAGCACAGTTGAATCATCAAATAAGTTTTCATTAACCATTGCAGTTTCAAGAGGGTCTTCATTCACAAATTCACTAAATACCTCTCTAGTTGCTTTTTCAATCAGATCAACTCTAAAGCACTCTTCATCTCCCTTCGGGAATTTCATAGCCTTGAAAACATTAAAAGTTACTTCTTCATCTTGGACTCTCATCATTAACTCTCCCTTTTGTACATCAATTAATGTCCTTCCAGTGGCTAAAAATGTCTTCCAAGGATAATGGGTATGTCTTTATCCTCTTCGTAGTCCAACACAATGAAGTCTGCTGGAAATATGAATTTGTCCACCTTCACTAATATGTCTTCCACAATGCCCCTAGGGTATGTCACTGATCTATCTGCGAGTTGTAAACAGATATTTGTTGGCTTTGGTGCTGGTAATCCCAACTGAGTGTAGATCGAAAGCGGCATCAAGTTAATACTAGCACCCAAATCATACAAACATCTGTTAAAGAACTGGGGCCCAATCGTGCACGGTATGGTGAAGCTACCCGGATCCTTAAACTTCGGTGGTAACTTTCTTTGCAGAATTACGCTACATTCTTCTGTCAATGCTACAGTCTCGAACTCCCATAGCTTCTTCTTTCTTGCTAAAATATCTTTCATGAATTTTGCATAGCTATGCATTTGTTCTAAGGCATCTGCGAATGGAATGTTGATTTGCAGTTTTTTGAACACTTCTAAAAATTTTGAAAATTGTCTATCTAATTTCTGCTTTTGAAATCTTTGAGGAAACGGCACAGTTGGTACGACTGTTGTTTGCTTATCTTCTTGTTATTTTTTCACAACATTTTCCCCATATTTACTTTCTGAATTTCCCCTCTCTTTTTCACCATCCTCGGCAGAAATTATTTTCTTTTGTCCGTCTAAATCTGTAGTCAACTCCTTCCCACTTCTGAGTATAACTGCCTTATAATGTTCATTTCCATCATTCCTTGGATTTTTCTTCGTATCACTAGGTAAAGAACCTGGAGTTCTAGTATTCAAAGCACTAGCTATCTGCCCAATTTGGTTCTCAAGATTCTTTATTGCAGCTGATTGGTTTTTCGTTGTGGCTTCAAACTGAGTTGCCAATCTTGCCAACAATTCTTCCATTTGTGATAGCTTATCAGGTTGATGAGGTTGTGGTGTTGTTGAGATTGTTGATGTGGCTGAAATCCAGGTGGATATGATTGCCTTAGAGCTTGGGCTTGAGCATGTGACTGATTATTACTCCAAGAAAAATTTGAGTTGTTTCTCACTCCTGGATAACTGCCCTGCTGCCTGTTATAATTGGAAACAAACTGGACTGACTCAGGATTTATTGTACATTGATCACTTGAGTGGCTACCCGCACATATTTCACAAATCGTTTCCATTTTCTGAACTGGTTGTACCCCAAGTGCATCTATCTTCTTTATAAGGGCAGAAATATGAGCTGTCACTTGAGCTGACAATGATGTCATCGCATCCACTTCATACACCCCGATTGTCCTTGGCTGAGCCGTTCTTGCTGTTGGCCATTTGTAATTATTAGCTGCCATGGTTTCAAGCAACTGATATCCCTCATCAGAATTCTTGGCCATAATAGCTCCTCCCGCTGCAGCATCTATACTCGATCTCAATGTGCTGAATAAACCGTTATAAAAAGTCCTGCACTTGAAGCCATTTAGGAATCCCATGGTGTGGACATTTTCGTAATGAGTCTTTAAATCTCTCACATGCTTCATATAGTGATTCTGAATCGTGTTGAACGAAAGAGAATATATCGTTCCGCAACTTTGCTGTTTTTGCAGGCGGGAAAAACTTTGCAAGAAATTTCTGGGCTAGGTCATTCCATGTAGTAATCGAGCCTGGTGGTAGTGAATGGAGCCAACTCTTAGCCTTATCTCTGAGAGTAAATGGAAACAGTCTTAGCCTTATTACATCCTCTGACACATTATTGTACTTGAAAGTATCGCAGATTTCTATAAAGCTGACTATGTGATCGTTCGGATCATCATTTGGTAACCCTCCAAACTGACATGAATTTTGAATCATCTGTATTGTCCCCGGTTTTATCTCAAAACTTGTAGCACTAATGGCAGTCCTCATAATACTCGACTGAATTTCAGTAACTCGCGGCGTAGCATAATCCCGCAGTGCTTTTTGCTCTTCTTCAGCCATAGTATCTTTCTTATCAAGTGCCTCTTTGGTTTCTTTAACCCACTTACGCAACTGCTGAAATTTTTTCTCGATGTCGTCCTCGTGAGGTAATAAATTTGGCTTCTTCGATCGCGTTTGCATACACTAGTCAAGAACACCTGAATAGAACAGAAAAGAAAAAGTTTAAATTAAGATTAACGCTATAAAAATCAATAATGACAAAATATTAAACTAATTTTCCCGGAAACGGCGCCAAAAACTTGTTGCCTAATTTTAATAGCACTTTACCACGCAAGTATACGCGCTCAATTGTAATATTCAGCAAGCAAGGATATAGTTCCCACGAGGAAATAGACTAATAATTATCAATTACTAACTCTAATGCAATTAATCATATTTTAAACTACGAAATTTGTTTGTGATTTGAAATTTAAACTTAACAAAACTAATGATTAAAATCAAAATTTCACAAGAATAACTGCAGATTCAACAGGTTAAAATTACAACTTCCCTTGGTATTTCATTTAAATCAATTCACTTCCATTTAAAGCAATTAATTAATATGAATCATTATCCAAGAATGATTATAAAATTCACACACTTTTTCCAAAAAACGTGAACAAATCCTCCTAACTCTGATCTTTAAGACACAAAATTACAAGGAACACCCTACTCAATTGACTCACTATATTCCTATGTGAGTCAAGTTAATTAGGGTTACGCATAAATTCTTTCAAAGGATACAAAAGACACATAGGTATATTCTTATCCTACATGCTAATCATATTAACCTTATTCAGATTATATGAACAGATGTTATCATATCCAGATCTAAATTTATACTCCATCTTCCAATTTTTATAGATTATCACAATAATTGTTGGCCAAATAATTAATCATAAGCACAAGATATAATAAACAATTAATAAAAACCAACTTTAATTCAATGGGAAGGTCCAATTTAAACTACATACCAAGTTCCGTTGCATCTTAATGAAAATTTAGTTCGTGATAATAATAATAAGAAAAATATCATCCAATTAATAATCCAAACATCCCAGATAATTACAAAAGATAAAACTAGAGAAGAGAAGAAGAACTCTGAATTTGCTCTAATACTCTCTCTTTGATCTTCAGCCCTTGCAATTCTCCTTCGTGTTTTTCTTCCTTTTGCTCTCTCTTGAAATTGAAAATTAGTGATACGTCTTTTCTAAAGTCTTCTCCTATTTGTATTGGTCTCAGC
>CM035091.1:30445922-30523321 GCA_020205505.1 Panax japonicus
TTACAAAAGATAAAACTAGAGAAGAGAAAAAAAAACTCTGAATTTGCTTCAATACTCTCTCTTTGATCTTCAGCCCTTGCAATTCTCCTTTGTGTTTTTTTTTCCTTGTTCTCTCTGCAAATCCCTGAAAATTCAAGTGATACGTCTTTTTCTAAAGTCTTCTCCTATTTGCATTGGTCTCAGCCCTCATTCAGACTCCTATTTAGCTTCAAAAACACCCTTGGCAGTAGAAAATCCTCCTTTTTTGCCGAACATGAGCGCCTAGGCGCTAAACACAAGCCATTTCCAAGCGCCTAGGCGCTTGACCAAGGACCACGTAATTACAAAAATGTCACTCAGCTCTAATTTTCATGATTTTTGACCTTTTTCTTCTCCGAAATGACCAATTTGTCCCTGCCATCTCCAACCTACAACAAATAAACACAAAACACATAAAAAGATACTAAAAATAATTAAAGATAACAATAATTAAGTTTAATAATATCGGATTCATAGGTATAAAACCTACTCATCAAATACCCCCAAACTTAACCAATTGTTTGTCCCCAAGCAACACAACAGAATGCAATAACTAAATATGCAATGCAAATGCAGCTATCTAAATGCCTAAATTCCAGCAGTCAAATAGAACAAAATCTATTCATCAAGCCTCAGAGAAATCACAATAAACATACTAGTACATCATATCAAGACAGATTAATAATGTCCTTGTCAATCATCAAATCTTATCCTGTTATATTGATATAGTGTGTGTGTGCTCAACTTCCATGCTAACTGATATAATGTTAAATACAACACATAATAGATCTCTTTAAAGGAATAATACAGTGTAAACTCATAAAATTCACGAACAAACTAGATCCAACTAAAGACAAACATCCACCAAATTTAAGAGTCCAATCCGGGATACTTATGCTTTATTGTTCTTTACGGGGGCTTTTTGCTCTTTTTCCGTTTTATTACTTTTTTTTCATATAGTTTTTTTAACCATGATTGTGCAATATCTCATTCCATTAGGCTAACAGTGCTACCCCTTAGCGAGCTTTCGACCAACGACTCCCAGACCATATAAGACCTTAGGGCGCTAGGTTTTAAGATACCCTTTCAGGCGTACTTGCTCACGTAATAAGGCCCCGAAACAAAACTAGCCACGGTATTTTTTTTTTCAATTTTTTTTAAGCTTATATATCCAAATTTTCCCCCCAAACTTAAGTTTTTGTCTAAATTCAGTCATCTTCGCCTATTCATGTTTTCATTCATTCAAACTAGCATTATCCTCTAGAAGTCCATTATGTGTCAATTTAAACTCAATCAGTCAACATAGTTGTTTTTACTGTGGTTTCCTTATTATATCAGATTCAAACAGGTAAAGATTCAAATTATGACAAGAAATCACATCACAGTCTTAACAGTCAATACTATACTTGTCTACTCAATTCCAATCTCATCACTGGCCAAAACAAACTTAAACTATCTAACAGCTGGAAATATGCAATACCTTTTTTTAAAAATTAAAATGAAAACTACATGAAAAATTATTAACTGGATACTATATGAATGCCAACTAGATGAATACGACATGAATGAACTGGAGCTAGAAGATTGCACCCCCAAACTTAACCTATGCAATGTCCTCATTGTATATAACAACAAAATTTAAGAAATTAAGCACTGAGGACTTCCCTGAAAGATAGAAGCTTATTTCCTCATCAGTATCCCTCTTCTTCTGATTCTTCTTCATCGGCCGGGGGGTATGCAGACAATGGTAGAAATTGGTAGGGAGCGACAGCTGGATTCATGCGGGCAAACATCTCTAGGAATGTTGTACTAAAATTCTGATACACCTACGTTTGTCGCTGAGCTAGGCTATCCTGATTTCTTTCCATTCGGTCAAAACCCTGCTGAACCTCGAGTAGCCACCATGTCAATCCTTCTAGTTTGATTGCTTAAATCTCGACGAATATCTTTAAAAAAATTTATGGTGGCCCAGAACTTCCAGCTGCAGGAGGATTATCATGTGACTGTTGATTGGGCTCGGCTGCAGGCTCGGGAGGCACAATAATGAACCTTAACCCTCTCGGATGTGGTATACCCCCACCCCATACCTGTACTTCTTAATAAGCGAGTGGTCAATCGCAGTTAAGGGAGGTTGTCTAGCTTCTTCGACATCCCATTTAACCCCAGCTTGTTGACATAATCCAGTGATCAAAGATGGGTGAGGTAATCCACTTGAGGTCCCTCCTCGAATTGCTTTGTCAATTGAATCATGTATAACTTGGCCCACATCTATAGTTTTCCCTTGTGCAATGCAGAAAAAGCAACGCTTGCCCGTTGATTTATAACATCACTCATATGCCTACACGGCATCAACTTGGCACAAATAAAGGCATGCCATGCTTTCCCATAACTGCTTAGTGCGGATGCAGGGAACAAACAGTTTCTTGTTGATCTATTAATTTTCATGTTGTTCCAGGTACACACAAAGCTTGAATGATCTCACTGTAGTCTAGCTCGTGCTCTAAATATTGCATGTAGCCATTATTGGGTATTATTTTCAAGCCGTAGTAGGCATTTATTATCCTAAAACTGACCTCCACTGATTTTCCGCGAACCTAAATTATGTTACCAACAACATCTTTTGCATTGGCATAGAATTCCTTAACAATTTTAATGACTGATGAATCCGGTTGGGATGTAAAGTTCCCCCATCTTCTACTTCCGATCATTTGTAGTAACTCCCCATCTTCTGCCTCTGGCAATAATCCACGCTCAGGAATTAGCGTTTTACTAGAAAGCACATTGTAATATCTTTCGGACGCACTAGCACTTACAAATCTTTTTTTGTCATACTTAGTCGAAGTGCCCGAAGTTTCTCCTCTATGCCTCTTAGTAGCCATGAGTCTTGTGTGATATGTTCTTGCCAAACCAAATGATATTCAGTGGCTTAGGATGGCCAAATCCTCTTTATGACAAATTATCAAACACTTGGTGTGCACAGATTTTGAACACTATTGGTAGGCACTCCCCCAAACTTAATTTGCACCAAATTTGTTAATAACTAAGCACACTAGTCGTCCAATACAACACAAGCAACAATTTAAAGTACCCCAAACCCACTTGAGCCAACACAATGAAAGAACTAGCTCAAAGTACTAACATAGCTATTATCCAAGTGAATCCAATAATTTGAAATAAAATCTTGTGCACTTACTTGGTTATAGCCAGAATTGATGTTCCAATAAGTTGCAGGAGCAATTTGTTTGAGTTTTGAACACTTACTTCGAATAGATGTGTTATGAATGACAATTGGTACCAGAATTGGTGATGAAGCTTGCCTAGATGGAGTCTAATTTGGTAGGAGACTGAGGTGTTCGATTATGCTTAGTCAAGAAGAAGTTGATTATCGTAGGCTAGATTAGAGGAGGGAAGTGATTTGAGTAAGTTTGAGTTGGTGTAGGAGAGCAAGAAAGTGTTTGATTTGGGTTTGGAGTAGTTGTGCCCGATTAGGGCTTTTATTTTTATTTTTTTTCGCTGCAGTAGGAGCGCCTAGGCGCTAGGGATTGCCTTGTCTAGACCGCCTAGGCGGCTGGCTGCAGAATGCCTTAAAAACTTGGAGCGCCTAGGCGCTTGGTTTGGCTTAGGAATGAGCGCTTAGGCGTTTGTGCTGTGTTTATGCTACTGACTTAGAGCGCCTAGGCGCTTGACTTGTGCTTGGCTTGGGCGCCTAGGCGCTTGTGCAGTGTACTTTGCCTATTTTGGTGTTTTGTGCTTCTTGTATGCAATACCCCCAATAACTTGTTTCCTTCCACACTAAAACTGAAAGAAATGATTAGAAATGTGAAATTTTGACAAATGGACATTCATCTATTAGGCTCGTAAATGCTTGACTTCCAGGGGGCGTTGCCCCCTTGCAACCCCCGCCAGCTCACCGGCGAGTTGGGCAGCCGCTCGCTCACCGGGGAGGGAGACCCCCGACTGGGTAGTCGTAGTGGCCATTAGTCAAATCCGCCAAATAAGAAATCTTGTTTCCTATCCTGAAATCAATTAAATACCATGTTAGAGAACATCAGGGGTGTAACAAATACTAAACTAGAAAAGTTTAACAACTAAATAAACTAACAGTAAAGCAATTTAAACAAAATAAAAGTAAAAATAGAAAATAACAATAAAAATTCCTGGGTTGCCTCCCAGTTAGCGCTTGGTTTATAGTCTTCAGCCTGACTTTCGCCTCTGTTCTAATCATCAAGGTTGACCGATGTCTTTTCACGATCAACACAACCCCCATAGTAGTGCTTTAATCTCTGACCGTTGACTTTGAAATTACGTTTAGCATCCGGGTCTTCCACCTCCACTGCTCCGTGGGGATAAACTTTAGTAATAATAAATGGCCCTGACCAACGAGATTTCAACTTTCCTGTAAACAGTTTAAGCTTCGAATTGTATAATAACACTGTTTGCCCTGCTTCAAATTTTTATCCAGAATTTTCTCATCATGCCACCTCTTAATCTTTTCTTTATATAACTTTGCGTTCTCGTATGATTGGAGTCTGAATTCATCCATTTGGTTCAATTGTAAGAGGCGCTTCTCTCCCGCAGCAGACATATCAAAGTTTAACTTCTGAATTGCCCAATAAGCATTGTGTTCTAGTTCAACTGAAAGATGGCATGCCTTTCCATATACTAACCTATATGGAGACATCCCTATCGGAGTTTTATAAGCTGTACGATATGCCCATAAAGCATCATCCAACTTACTAGCCCAATCTTTTCCGACTAGGGTTCACTATCTTCTCGAGGATTCGTTTCACTTCTCGGTTAGAGACCTCGGCTTGACCACTTGTTTGTGGATGATAAGCAGTAGCTATCTTATGAGTGACTCCGTACTTAGCGAGAAGAGCTGAGAACTGCTTATTACAGAAGTGTGTGCCTTCATCACTAATGATTGCACGAGGAGTGTCGAATCTAGAGAAAATATTCTTCCGAATGAACTTAACCACAACCTTAACATCATTGGTGGGCGATGCTATAGCTTCTACCCACTTTGAAACGTAGTCCACCGCTAAAAGTATATAAGAGTTGCTAAAAGATAATGGAAATGGTCCCATAAAGTCGATGCCCCAAACATCAAACAATTCGACTTCTAAGATCATGTTTAGTGGCATCTCTTGTCGCTTTGATATATTACCCACTCTTTGGCATCTATCACATTTCAATGAAAACACACGGGCATCCTTAAAGAGTGTTGGCCAGAAGAATCCACATTGAAGCACCTTAGATACCGTTCTTTCTCCCGCAAAATGGCCACCATAGTCCGATGCATGACATTGGTAGAGAATATTTTCCATTTCAACTTCTGGAACACACCTTCTTATTACTTGATCTCCACACTGTTTAAATAAAACGGAACATCCCATAAATACTGTTTCACATCATGGAGAAATTTCTTCTTCTGTTGACTTGTTAAATCTGGCGGAAGCACCTTACTTACAATGAAATTTACATAATCTGCATACCATGGAGTATCCATCCTTACCGCGAATAGTTGTTCATCCGGGAAAAAATTCATTGATCACTGTTGTGTCATCTTTTTTTAGTTCTGCATTCTCTAATTGTGATAAATGATCAGCAACCTGATTGTCTGTTCCTTTTCGGTCTCGGATCTCCAAGTCAAACTCTTGTAGATAATACCCATCTAATTAATCTCGGCTTCACATCCTTCTTTTCTATCAAGTACTTAATTGCCGAATGATCTGTAACACGATCACTTTTATCCCAATCAAATATGATAGGAATTTATCAAATGCATAAACAACTGCTAATAGCTCCTTCTCGGTAGTGGTATAATTCAGTTGGGCATCCGTTAATGTCTTACTAGCATAGTATATAACATGAAAAATTTTATCCTTTCGTTGGCCAAGAACTGTGCCAATCGCAAAGTCGCTAGCATCACACATTAATTCGAACGGGATACTCCAATCTGGCGCTATGATTACAGGTGCGGTAACAAGTTTCTTCTTCAACACATCAAAAGCTTCCAGGCATGCTTAATCAAAATTGAATGGGACATCCTTCTCCAAAAGATTGCAAAGTGGTTTCGTGATTTTGGAGAAGTCTTTTATAAATCGTCTATAGAAACCAGCGTGTCCCAAAAAACTTCGAATACCCTTTACTGAAATAGGTGGTGGCAGGCTCTCGATGGTTTTGATCTTAGCTCTATCAACTTCAATTCCTTTTGATGACACTCGATGACCCAAGATTATCCCCTCTTGCACCATAAAATGACATTTCTCCCAGTTTAAAACCAAATTCGTTTCCATACACCGTTTGAGCAGGAGAGTGAGATTTTCCAAACAATAATCAATGAATCCCCAAAACTAAAAAATCATCCATAAATACCTCGAGATTTTGTTCGACCATATCGGAGAAAATAGCCATCATACACCGTTGAAATGTTGTCGGCGCATTACATAATCCAAAAGACATTCTGCGAAAAGCAAAGGTACCATATGGGCATGTGAATGTCGTCTTCTCCTGATCCTCGGGTGCAATGGAAATCTGGTTATAACCTGAGTATCCATCCAAAAGACAATAATACTCATGCCCTGCAAGCCTGTCAAACATTTGATCTATGAATGGTAGACGAAAATGGTCCTTACGAGTGGCATTGTTCAACTTTCTATAATCCATACACACCCGCCAACCTATAACTGTTCGGGTCGGGATCAATTCATTATGCTCATTTGCAACTACTGTCATTCCCCCTTTCTTTGGCACACAATGAACTGGACTTACCCATGAGCTATCTGAGATAGGGTAGATAATTCCCACATCCAACCATTTAATGATTTCTTTTTTTATAACTTCCTTCATGATGGGATTGAGTCTTCGTTGTTGTTCAATAATCGGTTTCGCTTCATCTTCCAATAGAATCTTATGCATGTAAATTGATGGGCTTATTCCCTTGATATCCGCAAGAGTCCACCCAAGAGCAGTCTTGAATTGCCGAAGTACCCTTAGTAGCTTTTCTTCTTGAACCTTATCAAGTGATGCAGAAATAATAACTGGAAAGGTAGAAGAAGAACCAAGGTAGGCATACCGTAGATGGTTAGGCAATGGCTTAAGTTCCAAGGTGGGCGGTTCTTCTAAAGATGATTTCACCTTTTCATCCGGCTTTCCCCAAAAAATCCAGAGGTTCAAATTTTTGCAAACATTGTGTGAACTTCGGTGCTGAATCTAACATTTGAACCCATTCTAGCACAGTTGAATCATCAAATAAGTTTTCATTAACCATTGCAGTTTCAAGAGGGTCTTCATTCACAAATTCACTAAATACCTCTCTAGTTGCTTTTTCAATCAGATCAACTCTAAAGCACTCTTCATCTCCCTTCGGGAATTTCATAGCCTTGAAAACATTAAAAGTTACTTCTTCATCTTGGACTCTCATCATTAACTCTCCCTTTTGTACATCAATTAATGTCCTTCCAGTGGCTAAAAATGGTCTTCCAAGGATAATGGGTATGTCTTTATCCTCTTCGTAGTCCAACACAATGAAGTCTGCTGGAAATATGAATTTGTCCACCTTCACTAATATGTCTTCCACAATGCCCCTAGGGTATGTCACTGATCTATCTGCGAGTTGTAAACAGATATTTGTTGGCTTTGGTGCTGGTAATCCCAACTGAGTGTAGATCGAAAGCGGCATCAAGTTAATACTAGCACCCAAATCATACAAACATCTGTTAAAGAACTGGGGCCCAATCGTGCACGGTATGGTGAAGCTACCCGGATCCTTAAACTTCGGTGGTAACTTTCTTTGCAGAATTACGCTACATTCTTCTGTCAATGCTACAGTCTCGAACTCCCATAGCTTCTTCTTTCTTGCTAAAATATCTTTCATGAATTTTGCATAGCTATGCATTTGTTCTAAGGCATCTGCGAATGGAATGTTGATTTGCAGTTTTTTGAACACTTCTAAAAATTTTGAAAATTGTCTATCTAATTTCTGCTTTTGAAATCTTTGAGGAAACGGCACAGTTGGTACGACTGTTGTTTGCTTATCTTCTTGTTATTTTTTCACAACATTTTCCCCATATTTACTTTCTGAATTTCCCCTCTCTTTTTCACCATCCTCGGCAGAAATTATTTTCTTTTGTCCGTCTAAATCTGTAGTCAACTCCTTCCCACTTCTGAGTATAACTGCCTTATAATGTTCATTTCCATCATTCCTTGGATTTTTCTTCGTATCACTAGGTAAAGAACCTGGAGTTCTAGTATTCAAAGCACTAGCTATCTGCCCAATTTGGTTCTCAAGATTCTTTATTGCAGCTGATTGGTTTTTCGTTGTGGCTTCAAACTGAGTTGCCAATCTTGCCAACAATTCTTCCATTTGTGATAGCTTATCAGGTTGATGAGGTTGTGGGTGTTGTTGAGATTGTTGATGTGGCTGAAATCCAGGTGGATATGATTGCCTTAGAGCTTGGGCTTGAGCATGTGACTGATTATTACTCCAAGAAAAATTTGAGTTGTTTCTCACTCCTGGATAACTGCCCTGCTGCCTGTTATAATTGGAAACAAACTGGACTGACTCAGGATTATTGTACATTGATCACTTGAGTGGCTACCCGCACATATTTCACAAATCGTTTCCATTTTCTGAACTGGTTGTACCCCAAGTGCATCTATCTTCTTTATAAGGGCAGAAATATGAGCTGTCACTTGAGCTGACAATGATGTCATCGCATCCACTTCATACACCCCGATTGTCCTTGGCTGAGCCGTTCTTGCTGTTGGCCATTTGTAATTATTAGCTGCCATGGTTTCAAGCAACTGATATCCCTCATCAGAATTCTTGGCCATAATAGCTCCTCCCGCTGCAGCATCTATACTCGATCTCAATGTGCTGAATAAACCGTTATAAAAAGTCTGCACTTGAAGCCATTTAGGAATCCCATGGTGTGGACATTTTCGTAATGAGTCTTTAAATCTCTCACATGCTTCATATAGTGATTCTGAATCGTGTTGAACGAAAGAGAATATATCGTTCCGCAACTTTGCTGTTTTTGCAGGCGGGAAAAACTTTGCAAGAAATTTCTGGGCTAGGTCATTCCATGTAGTAATCGAGCCTGGTGGTAGTGAATGGAGCCAACTCTTAGCCTTATCTCTGAGAGTAAATGGAAACAGTCTTAGCCTTATTACATCCTCTGACACATTATTGTACTTGAAAGTATCGCAGATTTCTATAAAGCTGACTATGTGATCGTTCGGATCATCATTTGGTAACCCTCCAAACTGACATGAATTTTGAATCATCTGTATTGTCCCCGGTTTTATCTCAAAACTTGTAGCACTAATGGCAGTCCTCATAATACTCGACTGAATTTCAGTAACTCGCGGCGTAGCATAATCCCGCAGTGCTTTTTGCTCTTCTTCAGCCATAGTATCTTTCTTATCAAGTGCCTCTTTGGTTTCTTTAACCCACTTACGCAACTGCTGAAATTTTTTCTCGATGTCGTCCTCGTGAGGTAATAAATTTGGCTTCTTCGATCGCGTTTGCATACACTAGTCAAGAACACCTGAATAGAACAGAAAAGAAAAAGTTTAAATTAAGATTAACGCTATAAAAATCAATAATGACAAAATATTAAACTAATTTTCCCGGAAACGGCGCCAAAAACTTGTTGCCTAATTTTTAATAGCACTTTACCACGCAAGTATACGCGCTCAATTGTAATATTCAGCAAGCAAGGATATAGTTCCCACGAGGAAATAGACTAATAATTATCAATTACTAACTCTAATGCAATTAATCATATTTTAAACTACGAAATTTTGTTTGTGATTTGAAATTTAAACTTAACAAAACTAATGATTAAAATCAAAATTTCACAAGAATAACTGCAGATTCAACAGGTTAAAATTACAACTTCCCTTGGTATTTCATTTAAATCAATTCACTTCCCATTTAAAGCAATTAATTAATATGAATCATTATCCAAGAATGATTTATAAAATTCACACACTTTTTCCAAAAAACGTGAACAAATCCTCCTAACTCTGATCTTTAAGACACAAAATTACAAGGAACACCCTACTCAATTGACTCACTATATTCCTATGTGAGTCAAGTTAATTAGGGTTTACGCATAAATTCTTTCAAAGGATACAAAAGACACATAGGTATATTCTTATCCTACATGCTAATCATATTAACCTTATTCAGATTATATGAACAGATGTTATCATATCCAGATCTAAATTTATACTCCATCTTCCAATTTTTTATAGATTATCACAATAATTGTTGGCCAAATAATTAATCAATAAGCACAAGATATAATAAACAATTTAATAAAAACCAACTTTAATTCAATGGGAAGGTCCAATTTAAACTACATACCAAGTTCCGTTGCAATCTTAATGAAAATTTAGTTCGTGATAATAATAATAAAGAAAAATATCATCCAGATTAATAATCCAAACATCCCAGATAATTACAAAAGATAAAACTAGAGAAGAGAAGAAGAAACTCTGAATTTGCTCTAATACTCTCTCTTTGATCTTCAGCCCTTGCAATTCTCCTTTGTGTTTTTCTTCCTTGTTCTCTCTGCAAATCCCTTGAAAAATTCAGTGATACGTCTTTTCTAAAGTTTTCTCCTATTTGTATTGGTCTCAGCCCTCATTCAGACTCCTATTTAACTTTAAAAGCACCCTTGGCCTTGGCAGTAGAAAATCCTCCTTTTTGCCGAACATGAGCGCCTAGGCGCTCAACACAAGGCATTTCCAAGCGCCTAGGCGCTTGACCAGGACCACGTAATTACAAAAATGCCACTCAGCTCTAATTTTCATGATTTTTGACCTTTTTCTTCTCTGAAATGACCAATTTGTCCCTCCATCTCCAACCTACAACAAATCAACACAAAACAAATAAAAAGATACTAAAAAACAATTAAAGATAACAATAATTAAGTTTAATAATATCGGATTCATAGGTAAAAAACCTACTCATCATATATCATATGGGATGTCTATCATGATTGTTTTGCATGTATAAATGCTTGATCACCATTCGTTTCAGTATTTGTATGGATTTGACAATGAACATGCAAATATGGACTGTAATCATGATAGTATACGTATATAGGGCTGTGTTATATGGCTTATGTATTTCGTGAACCAGATAGACATATATTGTTTCACCGTATAAGTTAGAATAAGGGTTTGAATTTAAAATCAATATAGTTGCAATTTCACATAGACATATAGTGATTTTGGTTGTATTGATGATTACATAGAGTCTATCATCTGTGGATGCTGTGTAAGTAGGTCTTAGTGCATTGAAAAATGGCTAATACTCTTTTAGTGCTCTTGGCTACTTTCTTGTGATATGTGAACAAGTCGTGCATGATGGTGGCGATTGAATGAAATATTAAATGAAGTTAGGATCACATTGGTTCCAATACTATTTATTCTATCGTTAATATTGTTTTAGTTGTTATTTGCAATTCGAGAATAAACCAAGTTTAATCATTAGTTTGAGCATATAAATATAGTGATTTAATTAATGAATAGTAGTTTAAGTTAAACAACTTTTTCTATGGGATCGATACTTTACTTACTCTGTATTACTTGTAGACGCATGTATGCTTGCATGAGTTAGAGCTCTTTTATTATTCTTAAAAAAGAGGCAACAAGTTTTTGGCACCGTTGCCGGGGAAAGGCGTTTAATTTAGTATTATTATCATTAGTTTAAGCTATATTGTATGTCTTAGGCAATTCTAGTCTTATCTCATTTCAGTTTTTTGTTTTTATTTCAGGAATTTGGATAAAAATTTTATGCGCACACGGTCAACCAACCCCGATTTAACACCTGTTCAGGATAATATAAACGGGAGAGGTTGGAAAGCGGGTGTTCATAGAAATTTACAAGAACAATTAGAAAACACGACAGCTAACATGGCAGCCGAGGCACAAAGAGAAGATCAAAGAGAGGAGCATAGGGCTCTGAAGGAGTATTTCATGCCCAATATTAATGGACTATAGTCTAGCATAGTCAGACCAGCGATAGCAGTAAATACATTCGAGATAAAAACTGGCACTATTCAAATGGTGCAGAATACAGTTCAGTTTGGGGGTGCCGCTACAGATGATCCGAATGAACACCTGTTGAGTTTCATCGAAATTTGTGATATATTCAGATACAATGGTGTGACGGAGGATGCTATTAGACTAAGGTTGTTCCCGTTCTCATTAAGGGATAAAGCGAAAAGTTGGCTTCATTCTCTGCTAGCAGGATCTATAACTACATGGGAGGATTTAGCACAGAAATTCTTAGATAAGTTCTTCCTAATGGCTAAGACTGCCAAGATGAGGACAGGTATCTCTCAGTTTGAGTAACAACAGGGCGAGTCATTATATGAAGCATGAGAGAGATACAAAGAAATGCTGAGAAAGTTCCCACATCACGGTATGCCAGATTGGATGGTAATCAACACGTTTTATAATGGATTGGGATGGCAGTCGAGACCGATTGTAGATGTAGCAGCAGGAGGGGCATTATAGGCAAAGAACTATGAGGAAGCCTATGACCTGATCGAGACAATGGCATCGAATGATTTTTAGAATCCTACATCTCGAATGCCACAAACCAAAGTTGCAGGTGTATTGGAGGTTGATGCTATTACTCAGTGGTCAACTTTGCATTTACCCATATAATATATTGTGTAACTCTTCAAAAAGTCTACGGAATTAAATTTTTTATTATTTTAACGATATTTTAAACATGAACAAATGAAATGTTACATGAGATTAAAACTAAATTGTATGTAGATAATACGGTTATATATATATATATATATATAAAAGTTACTCGAATACAAATTTCAAATAGGAATACGAATTCGAATATATTTAAAGTTTTTCTTTTTCATTGGTATTTTTATTTGTGCATCATAGATTCATTTGTAATAACTTATCAAATTCATAAACTTACTATAACTTCTCAAATTCGCAAACCAAATGCATATATGGTGTCCCTTTTTTCAAATTCTTATTCCAATTAAAGTGATATATTATAATGATATCACTTAAAATTAATTAAATTATTATTATAAATATTGTCATTAAAATATGTCATATTTAAAATTTATCTAATAAATTATTTATAAATTTATAAATTGTACTTATAATTTGTTCCATATTATTTAATTTATTTTTTTGCTAAATTTAAATGTATACAAAATAAAAGAGATACATATACTTAGGGGCATTCCCCAGATCGATACAAAATGTCAAGAAAGGAAACTCAATATGTGTGAGACCCCAGATTTTATGAATAAATATTTAATTTTCTCGAAATAATTTTTTAAATATTATGGTGTGGATTTGATATAATGTTATAGTTGTGGGTAATATTTATAAATTTTGCAAAGTACGCAAGTTGTTATATAATATTCGATTTATCGGGGAATATTCTTTTTGTCAGGAAATATCCATACGACGGTACAATCATTGGTGGACTCCGCAATGGAATTATTCTCGGATTGAGAAAATGACAAAAACTACTTTATGAAAATAACGGCGGGAGTTTTACCTTTAACTGTTGAAACACCCGATGTTAAAAGTACAGTAATACGCGTGGTTGCATAATAACACACGGTATTGATTATTGATACTTATGTGATAAGTCACTCAATTTTGTTTTATTTGTATTATTAATGTAATAAAACAGAAAAAAAATTTATATAAAATAGAATACTTTTATAAAGTTATTCTATAAATAGAATATATTATATTCTATTATGCATAGTATTTGCATAGTGCCTACATAGTGCCTGCATAGTGTTTGCATAGTAAAATCTTTTATAAAGTTATTCGTTTTATTATATTATAAATAGAATATATTTAATTTTATATTTTAAAAGATTTTGCTTTAAATATGAACCGTCAGATTAAAGTAAATCAACTTGGACCATTCATGAGTTAGTTACTATGTAGTCCATTTTTCTATAAATAGAAGCTCATTCATTCATTATTTCTTACAAATTCACTGAAACTCTAGAGAGAGAAATTATAGAGAGAAAGAAGAAAAGTGTTCTGCCACTTCACTACTTCTATATCCAGTACTCTTCTTTCTAAGGTAAGGAATATTATTTGTTATACTCATAAGGGGTATTCTTTCTTTCTTATTCATGAAGAGAACTTCTGTTATTTCATTCTTTATTATTCTGTTGGAATAACCTGTATACGCGGGATACTCTATACTTGGTGAAATTCTTCTGTTATTTCATTCTTTATTATTCTGTTGGAATATTATGTATGTGTGTTTTACACCGGACCTGGTTCCGTCTTAATTATTATTCTATTGGAATATCCTGTCTGTGCGTTTTACGCCGAACTTGGTTCCGTTTTTATTAGTATTCTGTTGGAATAACCTGTCTATGTGAAGTACCGCATGCATGGTGACTTCTGTTATTATTCCATTCTTTATTATTCTGTTGGAACATCCTGTATATGCTTTATGCATGACCTGGTTCCGTTAATTATTATTTTGTTGGAATAACATGTCTATGCAAAGTACCGCATGCATGGTGATTACTTTTGTTATTCCATTCTTTATTATACTCAGTTAGTTAAAACTTTGACTTCCATACTCCATGAAATTAGTGGAATATCCTTGATATTTGCGCTTCATTTAGTATCTTTTCATAGAAATATTCTTCTGAGCATTCTTGAATTTTACTCTACAAAGCAGTATCATGTTGACAATGTGGACGTTATTAGTTCCTGGATAAATTAATTCTTGAACTTATTTTATTGAATTCTTATATCACTGTCATCATCCTCATGCTTATATTATGTTGAAAGTCATATGTGGCCTGTAGTGCATAGATGGACTTGGTATGATTACGACTAGGGATTATTCAGTATAATCATAACTGTAATGTTACAAATGATGTGAAAAAAGTCCTCATTGGCCCGTAGTGCATTGATGGACAGTTTTTGGTATGATTATGGCTATGAATTCTCTTTGGCCGTAGTGTAAAGATGAATTGTTTTATGGCATGATCAGGACTGTTGATGAAAACATAATTATCTTAAGCCGTAGTGCATGGATAATTCGTGGTCGTGATACTAAATAATATCATTGGTCGTAGTGCAGGGGTGATTCGATGATGTGGATTATTTATTAAGTTGAGCCCCAGCGATAAAAGTAATGAAAAACCTTTTAAATCATAGAAGATAGTAGATTTTATTCCCTACTTGACTCTTCTAATGGATTGCTTGTTCCTCTACAGTTAAACTTGATAGTTATTATATTTTATAAGTTTAACACTGTTGAAGGCTAACGATAAATTATTCTGCATTATCTTAGTCATAATATTTCTTATTGGGCTAGTTGAGCTCACCTTTTCTTTCAGTGTTCTCTTCAAGAAATTAGAACGTAGCTGGGACTAGTCGGGGAACAGAGTGATGGTCCTAGATGGTGCATTAGTAGTCCTCACTATTTTGTGAAATAGTGTGATAATAATTGTAATGATGACTCTTTTTGAGTTTGTATACTCTCTAGTAGACAATATTTGTATTCAAACTTACAGTTTATGTTTTGTCGTATTGTACACGACAGTTGTATTTTTAAGTTATATTTGAATTCTATATCATGTATCTGGCGACTCAAGATGGGTGATGTATACCTAATTTCGGAGTAAAATTAATAGTATTGTATAACAATAATTTTAAAATAATAATAATTCTTTTTAATAATAGTAATAATAGTATTAATAATAATTTTAAATAATAATAATAATAATTAATTTTATAAAATTAATTGTATTTGGGGGTTTGTTCCCTACAGATTTGTACGTATGAAAATTGTTTTTTTTATTTTAATGGAGAATAAAAAATTATTTTTCAAATTTACTCTTGCCCAAATAATTTAAATTAATAAAATAATAAAAATATTATTTTTTAAATACACATCAGCTTCATATAAAAATATTTTTATAATTTATATAAAAAAAATTTAAAATTTTTAAAAATTATTATCGTTGTTATTGTTATTGTTATTATTTTGAAATTATTATTAATATTTTAATTTTTATTATTTCAAAATTATTATTATTAATATTACTATTATTTTGAAATTATTATTATTATTTAAAGATAACCGAATATAGCTAACGTAAAATAATAATAGTCTATTAGTCCTAATTAGTCTCAACTCTCAACTCTCATTTAGGGAGGTGTATTCAATTAAGATTTTTAAAGACTTTTTTAAGTAACAGACTTTTGTAGAATTTGTGTGATTTTAATGACTTTTAAAGACTTTAAAGACTTTTTTAAAATGACTTTTATAGACTCTATGAAATAAGTAACATACTTTTATAAACTTTGTATCAAGACCGTGATAGACTTTTGTATACTTCTAATATATCTTGCAACTTATATTAATTGTTAATTAGCCTATGTGTACAACCTCTCCCTTTTTTTCATAAACTGGTGTAAATCTCTTTATATTATTGTGGCATGAGATTTTATATATGTTGAAAGTGTTCATATTATTTTACTCATTTCATGATACATTTGAATACTTGGATACCAATAAAACTTTAGAAACTACAGACGCAATACAAAAATTAACTCACTTTTCATTGAGCTATATATACTTTATGCATATGCGTACGCTTTTTAGTAGGAATAAAAAACTCTGTTTTTCACAAAATAATATGACAATAAAAATCTATATGATCAAAAGTTGCAAAACTTCATACATGTGAGTAAATTGCCACCAAGTTATAGAAAATGTATCACAATTGGGTACCAAAAATCACCCATCTTTGTAATCACTAAAATAAACTCAAAATAATTCAAAACTTCTAAGAATTTCAAAACTATTACCCTTGTTACCGGCCATTGTTATTAATATGATCGACGTCTCTCCATATGTTAGAAGCTATACTAGTTGTGATGCTCCCAAAACATGTATATATCACCCATCTTGAGTTGCCAGATACAAGGTACTGAATACAAATACAACTTAATTATACAACAGTCGTGTAAAATACGACAAAATATAGGCTGTGAGTTTTAATACAAATATTGTCATCTAGACAATATTCACACTCAATGGAGTCCTCATTACCTTTATTATCACACTATTTTACAGAATAGTGAGGACTACAAATGCACCATCTAGGACCATCACTCTGTTCCCCGACTAGTCTCAGCTACGTTCTCATTTCCTGAGAGAACAGTGAAAGAAAGGGTGAGCTCAACTAGCCCAGTAAGAAATATTATGACTAAGATAATACAGAATAAATTATCATTAATCTTCAACAATGTTAAACTGATAGAATATAATAGACAACAAGTTTAACTGCAACGGATCAAGCAATCCATTAGAAGAGTCAAGTAAGGTATAAAATCTACTATCTTCTATAGTTTAAAAAGTTTTTCATCAACTTTATCGCTGGGACTCAACTTAATAAATAAAATTGAATCATCCCTGCTCCACGGCCAAGGATATTCATGTAATCATTAATGGTCATGACTATACCGAATAATCCCTTGTCATAATCATACCAACAACTGTCCACCAATGAACTACAGGCCAATGATGACTTTTACCACATCATTCATCACATTACGGTCATGATTATACCGAATAATCCCTGGTCAGAATCATACCATGTCCATCTATGCACGTAAGTCAAAGATGACTTTCATCACAATATAAGCATGATGATGATGACAATGACATAATAATTCAATAAAACAAGTTCAAGAATAAATTTTAAAGATTTATAAATTAATTTATCTAGGAACCAATAACGTCCAAATTGTCAACATGATACATCTTTGTAGAGTAAAATTCAAGAATGCTCAGAAGAATATTTTCATGAAAAGATACTAGATGAAGCACAAATATCAAGGATATTCCACTAATTTCATGGAGTATAGAAGCCAAAGCTTTAACCAACTAAGTATAATAGAATATATGAAACTGCAAATGGATTTTCGCCAGTCATGCGGTAATCCACGTAGACAGATCATTTCCACAATTTAATAAGGAATGAATACGAAGGATCATTCACCATGCATGTGGTAATCCACATAAACAGGTTATTCCAACAGAATAATAAAGAATGGAATAACAGAAGGATTCGCCATGCGTGCAATAGACTGCATAGACAGGTTATACCTGAGTGAACAATACTAGAGTAAATAGTAACCGGGTGAATAGTAACCCGTGAATAGTACTCTGACACGAAAAGTGTCTCAAATACCCGAGTAAACAATACTAGAGTGAATAGTAACTCGTGAATAGTACTTCAACACGAAAAGTACCCCGAATACCTAATTTGTCAATATAACCTCCAAACATCAATTATTATCGAAATAAATGTCGATTTTTACTAACACTAATAATCCCAACACAATGGAACTATCAATTTCATCTTTAATCAACACGAACTTATTCATCATTAATATTATAACTCATAATATTTAACAACCAGGTTGTTCCCAGGAAAGAGGGGCTTTCCGATAAGGATTTCTCCTTATTGGCGCGCAATTAGGTGACCAAACCTCTCCTTGACAGAACTTGTAGACATTATCAATATTGCAAATAATAATATGAAACTTTGTCGTCTCAATTATTGATTTAATAATAATAAATATTATGCAGATGATACTGTGACAATAATTGAATCAATAATATGAGAGATATGATGCAGCAATTACTGTAGCAATAATTTAGTAAAACTGAGTGACTTCTTACGTAAGCATCAATAATCAATACTGTGTACTACTATGCAACCACACATATTACTGCACTTTTACTACCGGGTAGTTCAACAGTTTTAACGGTAACACTTTCGCCGTTATTTTTATAAAATGATAATTCTGTCGTTTTCTAACTACGACAATACTTCCGTTATGGGGTCCACCAATGATTGTGTCGTCGTACGGATATTCCCCGACCAAATGAATATTTTATAACCACTTGCATACTTTGTAAAATTTATAAATATTACCCACAACTATAATATTATATCAAATCCACACTATAATATTTAAAAAATATTTCGACAAAAATTAAATTTTTATTCATAAAATTTGGGGTCTCACACTAGTCCTCTATTCATTAGCATTCTCTCGTTGTTGCTCTTGAGTTTCAAAAACTTGTTCCAAATTATCTCCTTGATTGAGTGGTAACGATGAAGATAGTGAAAACTCGTTATCTAGTTCAATAGGATATTCATCTGAACGACACTCCTTACGAAGAAAATTGTGGAGTCCTACTCAAGCTAGCTAGTACAAGCTCTGCTTGAGTTTTATAAGGAAATGGAGGTGCAGACTTGAAAATTGTGAATCGCAATTTAAATATACCAAATATTCTCTCAATTACATTCCTTAAGGAAGCATAACGAAGATTGAACAACTCGATTGCATTTTCGGGGTCACGACCCTGGCTAGCAAAATCTTGAAAATGATATCGAACACCTCGAAAAGGAGTTAAAAATTGGCGCCAATTTGAAAATCCACAATCTACAAAGAAAAATTTGCCTAATTATATGTCATTTAAAAAATTACTATGAAATGTATGATCATAATATATGATATGTAGTATATACTGTATGGATCATATTATTATTGTTAAACAGTATATATATACATCATATATACATACACATCATATATTGTTTATTATTTTTGCAAACACATCATATATATATTACATTTTAAACAAAGGAAATTAATAATTAGTTATTAATTTGGTAAAAGGAAATTAACAATGATCATAATATATACTGTTTAAAGTGAAAATAATATATATTATATACTGTTTAATGATCATAATATATGATATATAGTATATATTGTTTGGATCATATTATTATTGTTAAACAATATATATATACATCATATATACATACACATCATATATTGTTTATTATTTTTTTCAATTAGTGTTAAAGTGTCTCAAAAATTAACAGTAATTTCCATCGGTTAAAATGTCAGAAAACTAAAAAAAAATATACACATACACATCATATATTTTCTATTTTCATATATTATACTTACATAATCTTTACAACTGAACAACTGATATGAGAATTTCATGATCTCACCTTTGTTGAACAAATCTCTTTCTTCTTTTTATTGGAAGCTTTCGAACGACTGCTTTTTCTCTCACCAATTCAGATTAGGTCTACTTATTTTTTTACTTATTAATATATCTTGCTAATTCTCTTATTATAATAAATCCAATTATTTTTATGGCCCAAATTTTACCAAATTATTTATCCATCACATATTAATATTTATTAGCCCATATAAAATAAATAACTAGTTTGATTTAATTAAAGACAAAGTCCAATTAATAACTAGTTTTATCCAATTTTGTGTTTATTTGAAAGTCTTTAGAAATTTTTAGAGATGAGGTAAGATTTTGGATATGAGTTGATAGTTATAATTCTTCTTTTAAAGTCTATCAAAGTCTATCATTTGATAGAAATCTTTAAAATCTATGATTTTTTGAATACCAAAATATTTTTATATAAGTAAACTTTTAAAATTTTAAAAGTCTTTTAAATATCGTAATTGAATGCACCCCCTTAATTTCTCAGCCCCGATTTCTCTCGATCTCTACTCTCGATCTCTTCTTAGTTCTAACATCTCTCAACTCGATCTCTCATCCGATCATTCCTCGACCCTCAGATTCTCAGATCTCGATTTCTCATCTCTGTTTCTACCCTAACCTAAGCCCTTAACCCAGAAGCCAGAACCCTAGATCTCAATTTTTCATCTATGTTTTTGCCCTAATCGCACGTCGGACCAAAATCTGGACGGAACCTCATCTCCGACTCCGAGCCAGGATGGAATCTTATCACTACTTCTTGTTCCTTAAATTGTGAGTTCTAAAGTCTTTAATTTGTGTAATTTAATACAGGGCCAAATATTTGTCTTCAATTTTCTCTCTAAATACATTGATATATACATGAATACACGAATGGTGGTGTTGTTATTTTTGACAATTTCTAAACAATTTTGAATGGCTTGGCAATGTCTAAGTTTTTGATTAATTTCGTACCCATTTAAGAAAATGACTGCTTGTAATTTTAAAACTTGTATTTGCCTCTTTATGAATGTAGTTGACTGTTTTGATGTATTTATGTCTACCCTTGATGTAAAATTCCGGTCAAATTGTTGTAAATATTTCCCCTTTTGTGTTTGGTGTTTTGAGAATTGTTATTTCTTTATTCTGGGTGATAATTAGAACTGGTATGATGTGGTGTGGATAAACTCTGTGGATGTTGATTTTGATGTTTAAGTTTACATTTTTGGCTCTTTTCCAGTATGTTGTTCATTTTTAACTCATAAACATTACATAGATTGATTAGTATCTGAATTATCATTGATTTCAATATATTATTACCTCGGTTTGACTAAAAGATTCCACTTTTATGTTTTTATTTTTCTTCTCAAAATGATTCAATGATTTCATTATATTATTACCTCCGTTTGACTAAAAGTTTCCACTTTTATGTTTTTATTTTTCCTCCTTTCTTTACTAATATTTGTCCTTTTTGAAAAACATCTCAATTGATTATAATTGTCAGTTTTGTATTTAGAAAAGAATATTTCGTTGAAAATAGATTGCAACTATGAACTGCAGATTCCATTGGGGGTTGTTTTAGCCATACCACCCTTCAACTATCCAGTTAACCTTGCTGTCT
This sequence comes from Panax japonicus, assembly GCA_020205505.1. Taxonomy (NCBI): domain Eukaryota; kingdom Viridiplantae; phylum Streptophyta; class Magnoliopsida; order Apiales; family Araliaceae; genus Panax; species Panax japonicus. The sequence goes on from CM035091.1 coordinate 30,467,660, forward strand.
CCAAAATTGCCCCTGCTCTGATTGTTGGAAATTTCCCTATATTTGTCCAAAATGAGGTTAACCTAGCTTGATTAACATTCTGTTTGGGAAATTTAATAACCATTTCATAGCCTTTGTCTTTGGCAATGATAATGTTTTCCCCTCGAGGGGCCTTTTCTATTGTTTTTACTTTCCCCCCTATTTATATTAAACTTTATTTGTAAAATAAACAAGTTTACTATTTGTATTCTAAGAGTTGTCACCAAAATAATATCCTTTATTAGTTCTTGGTAGTGAGAAACTGGTAGTAAGTGTGTGATATTAGCATTTACTCATAATGGTAACACCAGAGTAAAATCGGGTAATGAATCTTTAATGCTTGATTGGTACTAGTAAATAATTATTTGACATCATAGTCAATACTCTTCCACGTGTGCATTGACTCCTGAATTCAAGTCTGTCTCTGTGTGGTTGTAACTACGCTTTGAAAATAATCAATTTGTGAGTTTTGATTATTTTCTAGACGAAAGAAGTGGCATTCCATAAAAATTATTTGTAGCAATAGTAGTTCATATTAAAGTCTGGGCTCTCAAGGGTAACATTTGATTCTGAAGCACTTTTCATAATTCTGGAAAATATATTACCAGGACACACTGTCTGGAAGCTCAACAAGTATAAGCTCCTTCAGCTGTCAATATAGACTTTCCATGTACTTGTATATTAATTCGTTACCTGCAATGTAAATATCAAATAATGTTCTGGTCTGGCTGCTCTTGTCTTTACCGTTGAAAATTATATATAAACTTGTCATTGATGACGTATATCTCACGCTATTCTCCATTCTGAAAGTTGTTATGCTGAAGTCATATGCAAAGGCGTGATCAAATCCTAGCCACAAGATTATACCAAGAGACAATTCATTCACCGAGTCGGCTATAATTGAATTTGAATAGAATTGAGTAAACTTAGAATTTCTCTTCAAATAGAGTCAGGAATCCCCGGGAGAAGAAAACAAAGCAATGTTTGAATCATTAAGAAGCACATGTGGCAGCTGTTATATGAGGCTGCAGCTCGGGTTAAAACACATCATCTTGAAGTTGGGTGAACAACGGAGAGGAAGGGAGGAGCTGCCAACTTTTCCCTACTGTTTTGTAGCGGACAACTTGATCAACAAAAATGATAGCTAACTTAACAGTGGATTTAGTGCATTCCTTGTACAGGTACTTGATAATTTCTTCTGCCATGTATACCTCCATTGGCTGTTTTGTTCTTGTAGAGATTCAATTACCATTCAACTTTTATGTTATTTTGTTTATAGATATTCATACCATTAATAGGTTATTAAATGTAAGTTATTGTGCACAGTAAAAGCCTTGAAGCTTTAATTACATGCATCACATCTCTAATTCTGAAGTTGAACATCGTAAAGAAACATCCAATACATATTGCTAGCATTGTAAGGTCTATAGGATAGATATATGCTCCCCACTCACTTTGTGATTGAGAAGGGATTGTTGTAAACTTTATATAGCAACCTTATAGTAAATGGGGATAGCTATCAGCATAATATTCATATGCAGAATTATTTTGGTCTTTGACTTTTCTTGATAATTATAATCGACTGATATGCTACCAGTTGAGAAAGAGTTATCTACTTGTCTTGCAAAACTTGCAGCGTTTGGCTAAGCATTAAAGTTTGAACATTCAAGATTTATAGTCTATCCTCTACCTCCATGTTAGCTTTGGTAAAGCTTCTATCAGTTTACAATTATAGGATGTAAAATACTACACATAACTACAGTGAATATGTTTCAAAACAACTACTTGTGCTGTAATTAGGCTTATCGTCATCAAGGGTGAGTTAGAGGCACCTATTGTAGTTACACCAAAATGAAGCTTATCGTCATATTCAGTAGAAGTTCTTGTAAATTACCAGATTTACAATAAACACCTACTTGTGCTGCAACATCCCTTGTACTTCATTTTTATCATTTGGGGTTAAAAATTATTAGCATTAATTTTTTTTACAAAATAACCATAATATCGTATTCTATATCTTTCTATCTCTTTTTTTGTCGTCACAATTCATTGCTATAACGATGATAATGGAGGGAAGCATTGGACATGTACTCATATATAAAAGTGCAGGCCACATGTTCATAGATTTGTATCAAACTGTTTGAGCATGTCTCTGCAATAACCAAATTCCTATAATGTTCTTTAGTATAAAATTTAATAATGTTGGAATCATCATTGAAAAGATTAGTGGATGGTTGTGTTCTCGTACACAAAGCTGGATAGTGTAGTAAAAGATAATTGTTGTTATTCCTACATGAGATATGATGTTGCCTCTTGTATTCATTTTTTGTTGCTTCATCTCTTAAGCTATCTTTTACAGCATGTGCTGGGGCATGGGAAACTGCATGAACGTTCAACTATAATCCATGAATTAGTTGGGAATATAGTTCAAATGAGCTAGCAGAAGTTTGCCTCAAATGTTGTTGAGAAGTGTTTAACTTTTGGTGATCCTAGTGAATGTGAACTCCTGGTGCATGAGATGCGTGGTACTACTAATGAAAATGAGTCTCTTCAGGTATGCCAATGCTCCCATTTTCTATTAACAGCTCAACATATGAAATGAATATCTGTGAACAATATATTATATTTGCCTCTATACTTGTAATTACCATTCAAGTTGTTTTATTTGCCATTATCATTATAGTAATGAAAGTCTGGTTTATCAAAGAAAAAAACGTTATGGTAAACACTGAAAATTTTGGTACTTTTTTTTAGCTCACCACAAAATTATATTGCAATAGCATGATTGTAGACAACATTATAGGTCATGTGGACAATAGCCAAAAGTAGAAGCTCCCTAGACATGCACACTGGTATGCGTTGTAAACTAATGCTGCAAGGCTGCTTTTATTAAAATTTGTTCTCCCACTATCCAGAAGAATTGCCAGGACATGGACTGTTAGATGTAATCCTGAGTATGAAGTGCTGATTGCGGTCTCTTTCTCTCTCTCAGTAATCTATTTCTTTAACTACATAATTGTAGACACTACATAAATTTTTGGAAGTATGGTCTTTAATTTTTCTTGGCTTACATGATCTATAGATCTGAGTCGAGGTTCCTTGCTCCCTTTGTTTTTATTAAAATAATTTTTTTTACTGCATTGCATCTTTTATTCCCAAGTATTCTCCAATGAAGGTTAATCATAGATTCACCATTGTGAACCATCTAATTTATTTTAGAAGTAAACATAATATTGTTTTTTGCACAAGATTATTCAACTATTTTTTATTTTGTACTACTTTTGTAGGTGCTACTGATGACCTTACAAAATGCACCCCCAGGACTTGAGGGACGAGATTTTCAAAGGTCGAGGCTGATGTTTTAATATTGGCAGAATACCTGAAGAATGAACCACGGTTGAAACTCTTGTGTAAGCTTAAGTATTGTTTTCTATTATAAACATTTCTTTCTTGATTTTTTTTCATATATGGCACTAATGTTAAACCTCTTGATGGCAGATAGTGTCAACTAAGACGGGTTTTGTAGTTTTCAGTCGTACGAAGTTTGATTGTAAAGATGATGAATGATTATTGTATCAGATGATTTTATTTAATAATATTTTAGTTTTTTTTAATTAATAATATTTTAGTTTTTTTTTTTTTGCATTTCTGTCATAATTTGTTATGGGGTTATTGAGACAATTGTTTTTGTTTATAAAATAATTTTGAACAAGTTTTAATATAACAATAATTTTTTATATATTTAGCAACAAATTTTTGTTGTTAATGGCATTAAAAATATAATATTTGACAACAAAAAATTAACCTAATAACAACGGAGAGGATATTGTTGCTAATACTAATATAAAAGACAACATTTTTTTATCGTTGTAAATTATATCAGCTTTCGTTGCACATATAAAGAAACGGTAATATATAATGTCGTTGCTAATCGACGATTTTCGTTGCTATTAAAAAATAACCAGGAACAAACATTTTTGCTGCTGATTTAGCATAATGTCGTTGCCAAATAATATAATCAGCAACGAAAATCGTTGCTAAAAAGTTTACATTCCGCAACGAAAGCAAGCTTTGGCAACAATTTTTCGTAATTTACTGCAACGAAAAATGTCATTGCAAAATGGTGTCAATTGCAACGAAAATGCATAGTCGTTGCAAAAAAAGAGAGGTTATTTCGTTGTCGATTAGCAAACTTTTGCAACGAAATGGGGATTTTAGCAACGAAATTTTAATTATTCTGCAACAATACATTTTATTGCTAAAGGATCGATGTCTATGTACGAAAATCAAATTTCGTTGCAAAATGTATTACTTTTGGCAACGAAAAAAAAACGTTCGTTGCGAAACAATTAGCAACGCTCATTGCGCAACGAAAGACGCAACGATAGTAAAGTCGTTGCCAAAACCCTTTTACAACGAAATTTGGCACTTTTAGCAACGAAAATAGGTTGTTGCTGAAGCCCTATTTTTTCGTAGTGTATATATATATATATATATATATATATATATATATATATATATGGGGTTCCATCCACAGCAACTGGTTGTTGGGAGCAACCCATTTTTGGCCAGCCGGTACAGCTTGTACCGGCCTTAGAATTTTTTTTTTATAAGTCGTAACAAGCTGTACCGGCTGGTCAAAAAGGGGTTGCTCCCCAACAACCGATTAATGTGGATGGAACCCCTATATATATATGTTACTAAAACTGAATAGACAAAGACTATATATATAAACTTATGTCAAGTAAACTAAATTGCAAAAGTAAATTTGTCAATGTTAATACTTGATACTATGTACTTTAAGAAAATCATGCCGATCAAATCATTTTTTCACACATGCTAAAGATATTTAATTGTGAAACAAATAGTCATGATCATGCCAATCAACAATTCATCTTTGCACCCAAGTCAAATATATTCAACTGTAACACCAATGGTCAGATCATGTCATTCAACAATTAATATTTGCACCAAGACTAAAGAAAAATTTCACCATAATTTAAATATGATGATTATAACAATGATATGAAGGGTGAATAAAAATAAAAATAACAGTAAGATCAAGAATAAACATTAGATATTTGCAATTTAATTTATCCAGTCCAAATTGTCAACACGATATCTAGAAAATCGATTAGAGTTCTTGATAAAATATAGAGTTCAAGAAATGTTTGGTTCACCGTTCAAATATAACGATTAAAATTTAATGGGAAGATTCAGGTAAAACGTATTACATGAAGCACAAACTATTTAGAATATTATAACTATTTCAGGAATTTTCATCATCCAATGGTAAGACTATAGAAACGAATAATAATTTTTTATCATAAATTTAGGAGTATAAAAGAAAATGATATCATTTATCTTAGCACGTGACTAGATGTTACTTTCTATAAAGTTGATTAACTTGAACAATTCTTGCACTTTAACTAAAACTCGAGGTAGCCTTAATAAACTCAAAGAGATACTTACATTAACAAATTTTCAAATAGTGAGAAGGAAGAATAAGTAAGAAGTTATGAAACTCCTTATGTTAAGCACCCTATTTATAGCCAAACATCTACCATATTTTATCAATATATTATTCATCTAATATCATTATCCTCAATTTATTTATTAATAATGACTTGTACATATTAATCCATTATCATTATCTTTAATTTATTTATTTATAATGATCTGTGTTGGGAGAATGCATGTTATGATTTGATGTTTTAATGTATATGTTCATGATTACTTGTAAAGTCCTTCAAGTAATATATGTACAAGGACTTAATGATAGATCAAATTTGTTAGGTTGATCTAAGCTCTAAACGTGTATCATTCTGTAATAGAATGTATAAATAGAAAGATCAAAGCTGTTAGGTTGATCTTGAGATGTAATAGATAGGCTTCGAAGAAATCGGAGTGTATAAATCTGATTAACATTGCAGAAGTCAAGGCAGAAACGTAGAGCTTCAAAGATTGTATTGTACCTGCCTTGAACGGCCTCTTCGGAAATCGTAGAGTGGTCCCAACATTTGCCGAGCCAACTCAACGATCGTAGTGTGCTAAAGGAAACGTGGAGTTTACAAGTCAACGATCGTAGAGTGATCTCGGAAACGTAGAGTTTACGAATCAAGCAAGTAAAGATTGTAGTGTGCAAAGACTTAAGATAAATCGTAGTGCTCTCGGCTGAAAGCATCAGACCATGCACCAAGACGACAAGTCACCAAGATCTTAGTCGTAGAGTACCACGATCTGAATCGTAGAGTATCATCTGTCTTGTGTCAAAAAACGTCGAGCCTCATGATTTGTGTGGAGATAGGCTCCAACATAAGAGGAATGAATTCTAAACGCTGCAGTACTCACCAGTCCCAAAGTCATAAGAAATATCCTTAGTATTCAATAAAGAAGCGTATTGAAGAAGCTAAGAAAAGTACCATTGGTAAGGGGGAAATACATTTTTAGGTGTTAGGTGAGAAAACAGTCTGCCGTGTCAGTGGGCCAGAATGCAGTTCAGAAGATATGCAGAAATGTCTCCATAAAAGATCAAAAAAGTCAAACGCATTTAATGCCTTAACGGATGGATCCAACAGATAGTTTTCAAGATCACATATATGCAATTCAAGCATATAAGAGAGAAAAACAAGCAAGCATTGAACAAACAACGTGAACAACTCTCAAAGCTCAACTCTACGATCTGAGAATTAGCAAAGCTTGCTCAGCTACTCAGTTCTTTCGAACAAGTGCTTAAATAGCAACTGAGTAGCAACCATTAAGAACTCAACATCTATCAATCAACTGAAGAAGAGTACCAAGTCTGCTGGACTTGAAGAGTTCTAAGTGAACTGTAAGAGAACCAAGTCTGCTGGACTTGAAGAGTTTAAGAGTGAACTAAGAAGTTCCTAGACTGCTGGTCTAGAAGGAATCTTTGTGATTCAGAAGTTGTAAAAGACATCCTTAGTGGATTTCCTACTCGTTGAGTAGAAGAGTGGACTAGGAGCTTTAAGTGCTCTGAACCACTTAAAACAACTGTGTCTTTTATGTTCATACTGTAACTGCTATATCTGCCATAACTGCTATAACTGCCTCACTCTCATAACTCCACTACTTTGCAAAAGATATTAAAACAAACATAAATTCCGTTAAGTTTTAATCATCATTAACAAACAAGTTTAAAAAGAAAAGATTTTTTAAATATCTATTCAACCCCCCTTCTAGATAACTATTGTGCCTACTAGGAACTAACAATTGGTATCAGAGCAGGTTCTATTATATACAACTTATAAGCTTTAGTAGATCCAATGGCACACGTACCAAGCGAATCTAGGACTGGAGGAGGCAGCGAGCCACCAATGTGCAACAAGGATAAATTTGCAAACTAGAAAGTCAGGATGCAAGCATACATGGCTTCAATAGATGAAGATCTATTTGAGACCGTTCAGAATGGGCCCTTTATTCCAACAAAGCTTGCACCAACCACTGACGATCCAAACAGAATACAAATCAAAGTTAAAGAAGAGTGGACAAACAACGAGAAAAGAGCTGTCCAACTTGACAAACAGGCCAAGAACATCCTGTTCCAATCCTTAGAAGACGATCTGTTCGAAAATGTTGTCAACAACAAAATAGCTAAGGAGGTTTGGGAAGCACTGGTGATCATGCACGAAGGAACTGAAGAAGTTAGAGAGAACAAACAATCACACCTGACACAGCAGTATGAGATGTTTGCTCATGTTCAAGGAGAAAACGTAACTGCCACCTATGGGAGATTCAACGTTCTGTTCAACTCTCTACGAGCATATGGGAAGATCTATCCTAATAAAGATCTGATCATAAAGTTCATGAAAGCTCTACTGAGCAGGTGGGATGCCAAAACCACTGCTATAAGAGAGTCAAAGAATCTTCACGAGATGACAGTTCAACAACTATATGGCAATCTCCTGACATACGAACTGGGGTTGACTCAACGAGCTGAAACCTTATCAGAAGGAAGAAGGAAGGATAAGGGTGTTGATCTCAAGGAAACTGAAGGTGAATCAAAGGTCAACACTGAGATTGACTCTGATTATGATGAGGACGATGATGAAGATCTTGCTATGATGGTAAAAAGACTAAGAAGGTTCATGCGTCAAGGCAAAACCAGCAAGACAAAGAAGGTCATCAACTACAGCAACCAGGAGCAAATAAATGATCTATGCTACAACTACAAGAAGCCTGGCCAGTTCATTGCCAACTGCAACAAACCTCTAAGAGAAGAACTAAAGGCCTCAGAAGAGAGACAAAAGCCTAGTAGCTGGAGTATCGTGGAGTAATTCAGACAATGACTCCAATGCTGACTCCGGAGATGATGAAGAACCACAAATGGCTAATCTATGCCTAATGGCCAAACATGCAAAGGACAAACAAAACCTCAACATACATGATGTAAGTCTCGATGAGGTATTTGACTTCAACTCACCTGATGTAGACATAAATGATTTAAGAACTTCTATGCATGGCATAACCACTGATCTATATCAATACATGAAGTGGTTCAGAGTTTTGTCTAAGGATCATTCAGTTCTTCAAGAGGATAAGAAGAAAGTTCAAGAAGAGCTTAAAACGGACCTTCTAAGTACTAATCTTCTCTCCAAGCTTGAGGCTGAGAATGAGACCTTAAAACAAACAAACACACTCAATGCACAAAGAGAGTCTAATCTAACCTCTAAAATTGAGGAACTAGAAAAGACTATCTCTGTATGGAATAAATCCTCATCATCCATGGACTCCCTGCTCTTTAGTCAGAGAAGTACATTCGATAGAACAGGCTTAGGCTTTGGGGAATCCATCTCAGAGCCATGTGCAGAAAAGATAAAGGAAACTAACACTAGTAATGCCTCAAGTTTTAGTAGAAGCATTACCTCTGTGAAATCCTCACAGAAGGAAGAACAAGTTCAACCTTGTTCTACTGTCTCCATTCACACTCAAAGGAGTAAAGGGTCTCATGCTGGCCTGGGATTCATAAAAGAGAAAATTAACCTAACATCTACTCACCAACCTCGAAGAATCGTAGAGTCAAGCAAGACCAACTCTACGAATCAACTGGGAAGGTACAGTAGAGGTAAGGCACACTCATCACTATTTATGAAATCCAAGGACACATGGAAGAATGAGAATCAGTTTAACAGAAGGACAACTAAATAACCACACAAGTCTAAATGGAGGATGAATCATCATACACACATAGGCATGCATCATACTAGATATTTTATATGCAATAAATATGGTCACAAGGCTGCCAAGTGTTATTATAATTCCATGCATGTAAGACCCAAGATTAAATAGATTTGGGTCCCCAAAGGCTTTAACAAAGAAGGACCCATGCAAATATGGGTACCAAAATGAAGGTTCAATGTTTTGACAGGAAAAGAGCTCCACGATCATTACATGGTATCTGGACAGTGGATGCTCAAGGCACATGACCGGGAACAAAGCCCTTCTATCTAACTACATAGAGAATGAGGGTCCCTTAGTCATCTTTGGAGACAACAGCTCGGGCAAGACAAGAGGATATGGCTCTGCTGGCAATGGTGCAGTATCGTTCAACAAAGTAGCATATGTGGAAGGTCTCCAACAAAACCTTCTAAGCATCAGTCAACTCTGCGACAAAGGTCATCAAGTAACATTCCTCAATAACCAATGTCAAGTCAGAGATTTGAAGACATATGCTGTAAAGCTAACCGGGACAAGAGAAGAAAATGTCTACAAAGTGAATCTTGGTCAACTTAGCTCAGACGAGACAATATGTTTTCTGGCAAAAGCATCTAAAGAAATGAGCTAGCTATGGCACAGACGGTTGTCTCACTTAAACTTCAAAAGCATGTCCAAACTGGCATCAAAAGATCTCGTTGCTGGCCTACCTAAGTTCAACTTCATAAAAGAAAGGTCATGCAATGCCTGTCAGCTTGGAAAGCAAACTAGAAGCTCATTCAAGAGCAAAACTGTAAACTCTATCGACAAGCCCCTGTAGTTGCTTCACATGGATCTATTTGGGCCAATCCCAACAACTAGTCTTGGAGGAAAAAGATACTCTCTAGTTATAGTCGACGATTACACCAGATTCACATGGGTATTCTTCCTAACTTCAAAGGATGAAACGAGCTCCCAATTAATCAAGATGTTCAGACTGGTGATGAACGAGAAAGGAGAGAAAATCAAGGCCATAAGGAGTGATCATGGCAGAGAATTTGCCTTTTCAGAAATGGACTAGTTCTGCACAGACAATGGCATCAGTCATAACTTTTTAGCTCCACGAACTCCTCAACAAAATGGAATTGCTGAAAGAAAGAACAGAACCTTGATAGAGGCTGGAAGAACTCTACTAGCAGCAGCTCATCTGCCTGAATATTTCTGGGCAGAAGCTGTCAACACTGCATGCCACACGCAGAACAGATCACTAATACACTCTACGATCAAGAAGACGCCCTACGAACCGTGGAAAGGAAGAAAGCCAAGTGTCAGCTACTTTCATATTTTCGGCTGTGCATGCTATATTTTCAACAATGAAAAGCAAAAAGCAGTACCTGACAAAATTTCAGTCCAAGTCAGACGAAGGAATCTTTCTTGGATATGCCACAGACAGTAAGGCCTATAGAGTGTTCAATAAAAAGACACTGAGTGTTGAAGTCTCGATTCACATCATCTTTGATGAAACAGACTTAGACAACACAGTGCTTCAAGACACTACGATCGATAATACAGACACTACAAATGAAATCGTCGAGCCCAACACTACGATCGTAGTGCCAGATAGTGAAATCTTTGAGCAACAAAATGAGATCATAGAGAGGTCTATGCAAGACAATGAACCTCCACATCAAGAAGAAGAAATAGATCTTGAAGACTTAAGACAAGAAGGCATCAGGACAGATGTCCCAACCGGTAACAGATGGGCCAGAGATCACACTTAGGATCTAATCATTGGAGATCTAAGTGCTAGAGTCAAAACAAGAGCTGCCACTCAAAATTAATGCTTTTATCTAAGCTTTCTATCCCAAATAGAACCAAAGAAGATAGAGGATGCTATGGAAAACTCCAGTTGGATAGAAGCCATGCAGGAAGAACTCAACCAATTTGAATGAAGCAAAGTATGGAGATTGGTACCAAGACCAAAGAGTCATCCTATCATTGGAACCAAGTGGGTCTTCAGAAATAAAATGGATGAAGATAGAGTTATAACCAGGAACAATGCAAGATTAGTGGCAAAGGGATACTCTCAAGAAGAAGGCATTGACTACGATGAGACATTTACACCTGTTGCCAGACTAGAAGCCATCAAAATCTTTCTTGCATTTGTTGCTCACATGAAGTTCAAAGTCTTTCAGATGGATGTCAAAAGTACATTCCTAAATGGAGAACTCCAAGAAGAAGTCTATGTAGAGCAATCTCTAGGTTTCATCAATTCATCTCTTTCTAATTATGTTTATAGATTAGACAAAGCCTTATATGGTCAAAAAACAAGCACCTAGAGCATGGTATGAAACACTAACTAACTTCTTAATTGAAAATGGGTTCACTAGAGGTAGAGTAGATATCACACTATTTCTTAGAAAGCATAAAGACAAAGTCTTATTAGTTCAAATATATGTTGATGATATTATTTTTGGTTCTACTTACGAAAAGTTATGCAAAAGATTCTCTAAGAAGATGCAGAGCAAGTTTGAAATGAGCATGATGGGTGAGCTGAATTTCTTCCTTGAACTGCAAGTAAAGTTGACTGATGAAGGAATTTTCATAAACCAAGCCAAGTACATCAAAGACTTACTTAAGAAGTATGATATGAAATTAGCCTCTCCCATGAAAACACCAATTGCTCCTGCAACCAAGCTTGACAAAGATGAAAAAGGTAAAAGTATTGATATAACTCAATACAGAGGTATGATAGGTTCTCTTTTATATCTAACTGCTAGTAGACCAGACATAATGTTTGCAATATGCATATGTGCTAGATTTCAGGCTAACCCTAAAGAGTCACATTTATCTGTTGTAAAGAGGATTTTCAGGTATCTCAAGGGTACACCTTACTTGGGGGCTTTGGTACCCCAAGGAATACTCATTTGAACTAACAGGATACACAGATGCTAATTTTATAGGATGCAAAATAGATAGAAAGAGTACCAATGGCACCTGTCAATTGCTAGGAAACAGACTTGTGTTCTAGTTTAGTAAAAAACAAAACTCAGTGTCTACTTCAACTGCAGAAGCTGAATACATTATTGCTGGCAGCTGCTGTGCTCAAATCCTATGGATAAAAAATCAGCTAACTGACTATGGGTTTATTTCAAATCTATTCCCATTCACTGTGATAACACAAGTTCCATAGCAATAACTCATAATCCTGTTAAGCATTCTAGAACTAAGCATATATAGATAAGGTATCACTTCATTAAGGATCATGTGTAAAATGGAACTATATCTTTACAATATATCCCTACTGAAAATCAACTTGCTGATATTTTTACAAAACCTCTAGATGAATCAAGATTTAATAAGTTAATAAGTGATCTAGACATGCTAAATCTATAACCATAAAATATATGCTCTAGATTATGCTTACCATAATAGATACAAAGGCTAAACTCAAAATCGTAGACATGATCAAGGGAAGTCCACGATCGTAGAGTTGAAGAGACAAAACCACCTCAACAATCGTAGCAAAGACACAACAATCATAGTGCAGACTCAACAATGACAAAAGCCTCATCAACAAATCAAGAGTGCATCATGTGATGATAAGATTTAAAACGCAACAATCCCTCTGATAAGCGCTTCAGGAACAAACCTAACCCTTGACTCACTCCAAGAGGTTGGCCATTCCTAAGTTACCTTAAAAGAATGCTATGTCAAAAACTCATCACAAGGATCTGGTCAAACTCGACGATCGTAGATCAGACACGACGGTTACTGAACAGACTCGACAAATGCTGAACAGACTCGACGATCGTAGATCAGACTCGACAAATGCTGAACAGACTCGACGATCGTAGATCAGACTCGACAAATGCTGGACAGACTCGACGATCGTAGATCAGACTTGACAAATGCAAAGCACTCAACAATCATAACACTACCTCAACGATCGTAGTCCTCCTTAAGGACACCTCAGTCTGCAGGAGCCAAGGGCAAATCAATACAATCCTTATCAGTCAAAGTCGTAGAGCCAAGTAAAAGTCGACACCTGTCCCATTAAGCAAAAAGGAGAGAGGGAAGTTACATGTACTACTTGAAATCATATTTTTGAAATCAGAAGTTCAAAAGATCATCTCTCTCATCCTCTCTCAAAGCAGAAACCCTAAATCAGAAGAAAGTTTAGTCAAATCTCACTTCCAGCTAAAAAATCAATGGCATCATCCAGTGTTATCTCAGGCTACAGACTTTGTTTTGACGAGTTCAAAACTGCTCAACCCAAGTTCCACAAGACTCTAGCCTTACTGAAGAAGGCAGGTCTCGAAGAAGCCTTGAGCACAGACACATTGATCTATCCCATGTTAGTGAAAGAGTTCTACCGGAATGGTGTGTTTGAAAACAACACCATCACTACAAGAGTAAGGGATAAGGAAATCAGACTGAAGGTCGAAGACATCAACCTCACCCTAGGTCTCAAAAATGAAGGGCATCCATTCTTAAATAGCATAGACATCCAAGAGGGACTTAGAAGAATGCATCACAAGAAATTCCCCTCTATGAAAGGGTACAAGAAGAAGGAGTTCCCATAGAGGTATGAATTTCTAGCCGATATAGTTGGGAAATGTATATGTTGCAAGAGCTCAGGTCATGACTCTGTGAATGAAGTTCAACTTAAGCTCATGACTGCCATGAGTTATGGAATACAACTCAACTATGGAGCCCTATTGCTCGATTGGATTGGTAAGTGGCTCGTCAACTCAAAGAAATCAAAAAGCCCTCAGAAGATGCTATATTGGAGATTCATAAGTATCATTCTTCAGTCAGCCCTAGGTGACAAGATTGGGAATGAAGAAGGAGAAGCTATCAACACAAATAGACCAATGACCCAAAAATTGTTTGAAAATTAGAAGAGGAACCCATCTGAGTATGTTCGAATGATGACCGAGTCCAGTGGAAGAACTGGGGATCTGAAGGACTCAGGCCTTCCAGGAAACATGTTTGTGGTTAGGAAAATCGAAGAAGAAGAAGAAACCAACAGAGGAGAACCCTCTATCCTTACCAAAAAAATTAAGGGCAAGAGAAAGCTAAAGGCTAGACTGGTAGAAGAGCCTCAAGGATCTACCACTGATATACCTATAGAGTCCTCTAATATAGAGACTCTAAGGATGCTAAGAAGGAAGCAGCAGCAAGATTAAGCAGATGAGGATCAAGCTACCATATCCTAGATCCTGAAGAAGAACAAAGTTGGTCATAAGACCAAAAGGCCATTAGTCTCCTCAATCGTAGAGTCTCTACTGTTCGTAGAGACTCTACTGTTCGTAGAGACCAGACCAAGCATGGCAGTCAAGGAAGTAGCTGCTTCAAGCATAGTGGCTATTGAACAAGACAATAATGAGGTTCAAGAAAGTCCTGAAGCTGTGACTAAGCCTAGCGAATCAAGGAGAAAGCTGGTCAAGAAGTACATTCTTGAGAATGAAAAAGTGCTCAAGAAGGAAGACAAGAGCATGGTTGTCAAAGAGGACAGTGCTCCAGCTGAGGGGGAGATCCCTGAGATTCTCATGATAGAGAATACACCAGCTGGGGGGGGGGGAGATGCCTGAAGCTCAAGAAGATGTTCCAATTGAGGGGGAGTTTATGAGCTTACAAGAAGATGATCAAGTCGAGGGGAAGCCTCAAGATATCTCCATGGTAGAAGAAGAGGTCCCTGCCAGAAATGAAGAGGAACAAGTAAAAGATCATCAAGAGCCCATTGAGATAATGGAGTCTTCCAACGATGACAAAGAAGAGGAAGAAGATGATGACCTTTAGATCACTGGTGTGGGCAGAGATGGGTATAGAAGCTATCTCTACAATCAGATGTTCTCATACCTACCCATGATGCCATATCATCAAGCCAAAATCCTAAACTCTTGGGATCACATGTTCTGGAGCTTCAAAGAGTATCCAAACATCTTAGTACTGGCTCATGGATTTCCAGGGAGATTCAACTTTGCCAAGAAATTGCTTACCAACAACTCTTCCTTAAAGGATAAACTTGAGGTACTGTCTATCCCAAACATCTTCAGAGTTAATCACTTACCATCATCCTCATTTAGCTATTTTTATGAATTCCCACGATGGTTGGAAGTGATACTTCATCCACTAAGCCAATTTCCAGTTGCAGAATCCCAAAATTCTGTAACTGAGGAGCCAAATAAAGTCAACTTCATATTGCTCCCATAAATCACCATCTCTACTATTCCTAATTCTAGCCCCGTCGTAGAGTCCCACATAGAAATCGTAGAGCCACATATTCCAAACATAGAAACTCAGGTCCCGCCATCAGACATACCATCCTCCTCCTCCAATGACTATTTTAGTCTTGATCGTGCTCTCTACTCCCTGGAAGAATAATCCCAGAAAAGATCTCCTCCATTCAACAATCCTCAAACCAATGATACTCTTCCAAATTTGCCCACAAAAGATGACTTGAATGAAGTGTCCAAGAATATGGTCAAGAACATTGAAGAAAGCCTGGACACTCACTCAGACCTCATTCATCTCCGGCTGAATCAAATGATCATTGCTGCAAATAATATCTCTGGCACTCTAAATGCTGAGCTTATAAAGAAGCTGAGGGAAATTATCCAAGAAATTCTTCAAAGCATGAAGGACAGAGATGAGATTCACTTCCAGATAGCCACCAAGCAAAGAGAGGTTGTTCTTGAAATGCAAAGAAATCAAGAAGTCCAAAATAAACTAATGCTGGAGAACATCATAAACCTGAAAGCTTCAGTCAAAGAATTCCAGAAAGCTTATGTGAATTAGGAACAACAGATTGACATTGTTCTCACTGCCCTCCGAAATAAAGAAGCTAGATCTGAAATCCAGATCAAGGAAAGTCGAGAGGACATTGCTCAAACACAAAGCCAACTAAACGAGCTTGTCCAAGGAGTAAATCAAATTTTAACAGACATTCGAACCCTTGATGCTGACATAAAGGGGGAGAATAAAGGGAAAGGAGTTCAAGGAGCACAGGGAGATCAGGGCAGAGGCAGAGGAGGTCAAGGAAACCAAGAAAGGGGAATAGGACAATTTTCACGAAGCCCTCCTGTAAGATAATTCCACCAACAGACTCCACGATCAAGCAATCAGACTCAACGATCTGATTAGCAGGAAGTCTTGATGGCTCAACCTTTAAGAAATCAAGGGCCAACTACCAGCTCATCAAATGTGACCACCACAAGCCTAAGAATGCCAATTGGAGATCCAACATTCATGAATAGGCATGATCACAACCCGATAGTTAGTCCAAATGAGCTGGAAGAGTTAGCCAGAAGGGATGAAGCTAGCAGGAAAAGAAGGGCTGAGGAGTATACCAATCCTCCAAGGAAAAGGTCAAAGAAATAGAGATAATTTGAAACTTTAAATTCTTATTGATGTAAAGCTAAACTGCAATATTTCTTGAACATCAATAAATTCATGCTTATTCTCTAGAAATTTCTGCTGCTCACTGAAATACTAAGTCATGTTTAAATTTCCTGCAAATGCATCTAGACACTAATAATCATGACAACAAATCTCCTTGGTTATGTCAACATCAAATAGGGGGAGATTTTTGGGAGAATGTATATTATGATTTGATGTTTTAATGTATATGCTCATGATTATTTGTAAAGTCATTCAAGTAATATATGTACAAGGACTTAGTGATAGATCAAATTTGTTAGGTTGATCTAAGCTCTTAACGTGTATCATTCTATAATAGAATGTATAAATAGAAAGATCAAAGCTGTTAGGTTGATCTTGAGATGTAATAGATAGGCTTCAAAGAAATCGGAGTGTATAAATATGATCAACATTGCAGAAGTCAAGGTAGAAACGAAGAGCTTCAAAGATCTTAGTGTGTCTGCCTTGAAAGGCCTCTTCAGAAATTGTAGAGTGGTCCCAACGTTTGCCGAGCCAACTCAACGATCGTAGTGTGCTGAAGGAAACGTGGAGTTTCCAAGTCAACGATCGTAGAATGCTCTAGGAAATGTAGAGTTTACGAATCAAGCAAGCAAAGATCGTAGTGTGCAAAGACTTAAGATAAATAGTAGTGCTCTCGGCTGACAGCATCAGACCAGGCACCAAGGCGACAAGTCACCAAGATCTGAGTCGTAGAGTAGCACGATCTGAATAGTAGAGTATCATCTGTCTTGTGTCAGAAAATGTCGAGCCTCATGATTTGTGTGGAGATAGGCTCCAACATAAGAGGAATGGATTCTAAATGCTGCAGTACTCACCAGTCCCAAAGTCATACGAAATATCCTTAGTATGCAACAAAGAAGCGTATTGAAGAAGCTAAGGAAATACCATTGGTAAGGGGAAAAAATATCTTTTCAGGTGTTAGGTGAGAAAGCAGTATTCCCTGTCAGTGGGCCAGAATGCAGTTCAAAAGATGTGTAGAAATGTCTCCATCAAAGATCAGAAAAGTTAAATGCATTTAATGCCTCAACGGATGGATCCAACAGATAGTTTTCAAGATCACATATATGCAAATCAAGCAAATAAGAGAGAAACAAAAAAGCATTGAACACACAATGTGAACAACTCTCAAAGCTCAACTCTACGATATGAGAATTAACAAAGCTTGCTTACCTACTCAGTTCTTTCGAACAAGTGCTTAAATAGCAACTGAGTAGCAACCATCAAGAACTCAACATCTATCAATCAACTGAAGAAGAGTACCAAGTCTGCTGGACTTGAAGAGTTCTAAGTGAACTGTAAGAGAACCAAGTCTGCTGGACTTGAAGAGTTCAAGAGTAAACTAAGAAGTTTCTAGACTGCTGGTCTAGAATGAATCTGTGTGATTCAAAAGTTGTAAAAGACATCCTTAGTGGATTTCTTACTCGTTTAGTAGAAGAGTGGACTAGGAACTTTAAGTGCTCTGAACCACTTAAAACGACTGTGTCTTTTATGTTCATACTGTAACTGCTATATCTGCCATAACTGCTATAACTACCTCACTCTCATAACTCCACTACTTTGCAAAAGAGATTAAAACAAACATAAATTCCGCTAAGTTTTAATCATCATTAACTAACAAGTTTAAAAAGAAAAGATTTTTAAAATATCTATTCAACCCCCCCTTCTAGATAATATTATGCTTACTAGGAACTAACAATTTGCATGTATTCATCCATTCTCATTATCTTTAATTTATTTATTCATAATATCTTACACATATTCATCCATTATCTTTATCTTTAATTTATACCAATCATCAATTGTAATTATATTATCCGTCTTTTACATTATTGACCTAATGTATTAATATGACATATATTAGCGTTCTTCAAATAATAAGTCTGTCTAACTACTTAATACACATGACTTTTAATTACGTAACTTTTCATTATTACCCTTGCTACGATGACAATTATTGCTTCAATAATATGAGTTGTTGTGACAATTATTGGTTCAATAGTATAAAATGCTATGACAATTATTGTGATATCCCTCAATTCATGTACTAGTTATACTAGACTGTTGTTCACTATCCAACCTTAATTTCTTCTGAGTATAAATATTATAGACTCATAATACTGACAACCAAAATGTTCCCAGGAAAGAGGGATCTTCCATATAAATGGTGCGTAATCAAATAATCTCTTTTCTCAACGGAACTTATAGAAATTACCAATATAATGCTAACTATTTAATTATATTATTTCAACTATTGAGTTAATATTATGAAATATTGTTCAGTTCTTACTGTAATACTTATTGAGTCAATAATATGAAATATTATGCAATTACTATTGTGGCAATTATACGAAATACTTTGCAATACTGTGTATTACTTTGGAATGGTGTGTGCTACTATAGATTATCGTGTGATACTTTAGAGTACTGTTTGCTACTGTACTTTTATCACCTGGTATTTAAACAGTTTAAAGTGATAATATCGTTGATAATTTTTTATTAAAAAGGTTATTTCTGTCATTTTTGGTATCACACAAATATGTTGTTATGGTGCCCACCAATGATTGGTTTTTCGGCACCGTCGTACTTTACCGAATTTCTCGACAGAACAAATATTCATTGATAGAATGAATATTCTCCGATATACTTTTATCCTATAATTTTCACATATCACCCTTAACTTTATCATTTTACCAATTTAACACCTTACTATTTAGAATAATAATAATTATAACAAAAATAAAATTCTATTTATTAAAAGTCGTGGTCTTACAATCTTCCATGCTTATGAAATTTCATCCCCGAAATTGACGTACGTACCTGACATTTCAAAGAGGTGAGGATATCTAGTTTTTATTTCAAATTCTAACTCTCATGTCGTTTCTCTTGTATCATGGTTTCTCTATTGCCCATCTTCTAGTTTTTAGATATTATTCTTAAATGTGGCCACAAAACAAAGGTTAGTTAAAGAAATTGACATGTCACATCTTGTCCCTATATCCAGGCTGACTAATTAAATAACAAATTTAACTTAGGTAAGACACGCTAGTGAAGGATTCTATGTACTCGACTCTCTCCTCCTAGTTCTAATCACAGATCTCCGTCAAAGATCATCTCCCTAAGTTTTGATACCAACTGTAATGCCTCCAAATTCACATCCCCAAATTTGGGTCTACACCACCCAATTTGAGTCACCAAAATACATACTACAAACATAAATTCTCCTATTTAAAATTTATTACGACAATATTCACACCCAAAACCAATAGTACCTTACATATAAGTACAACCAATGACTAATTTTAGAATCAAAATCTTTGGAAAATGATTAAAGAAACCCTCGTATATTAGAGGCCATGCTTTTAGGTTTTAATAAATATCATAAGACTGAAAAAGTAGCCTTGGTTGACCCATTAGTCCCAAAAGAAATACGATAAGATTATTATCATGTTCGTTCTAATGGTCTGTATCTTCTTGCTATATAATTATCTTCTGCGTCAAATTGAGGATTATATTCCAACCATACTCCAAGATTATATAGATAGTGCTAAAAAATATAGTCAAAAAGCGGATACACACAATATATCTTATGGTAAAATGATTTTGTACGTGGTAAGATATCTTGCATGATAAGATATTTTCATACTGATGAAGAAATGAAAAACAACTGGAGATATAAACTAAATTAAATTTGTTAACATTGAATTCTATCCGCTTGCCAAATCCCCTAATATCGAACTTAAAACTTTAAGTTCTCAATACAATTATTGTCACATTATTTTATGATGTATTGAGAACTAGTACTGCTACTAACTCAATCCATCACTTCATTTTCTTATTCTCCCCCTGCCATAACCAGCTACATTTTTATTCCCTAAAAGGAATTATGAAACAAAAGGGTGAACTAAAATAGCCTAGTAAAGAATATCATGACTAAGATAACGAAGAATAAGTTATCATTAGCATTCAACAGTGATAAACCATATGTTTAGTACATATAATAAATTATATAAGTTATCAATTAATAACTACAGCGGAATGAATAATCCATTAAAAGAGCAAGTAGAACATAATGTCTAGTATCTTCTCCAATTAATAAATTCATCATCAATACTTTATCCATGTAACAGCAACCAACATTTCTTATTCAGTAATATTATGATTTGGAGATGTAAAGGTATTAGAACCTTGGATTTACAGTGATATATTGTAATAATATATTAATTACATTTATGTCTTTAAGATTAAGTTGACTGGGTAGTACCGTGGAGCGCCGAACCCAGAATTAAAGGCAGACCCTGGATTTGAAGGCTTTACAGTTGATATCAAAATAGTAGGTTATAACTCTAGGGTAAGAATACCTTAGGATATGACTGAGAGAAATTAGTTAAGATAGTAAGGATATAAACTCAGATAGCGTTTTAAGAGATGAATTGAGGCATTCATCGTGAGAAAATAATAATGAATATATTGTTATTTTGAGGTGTTAATTAAGTTATTAAGCTTGATTTTAGAATGTCAGAAAAGACGGAGATAACATAGTACTCTAGAAAATTTGATTGTAAAATAAGATCACGACATGATAAGATTGAGTTATGAAATGACAAATGATTTGTTAAATGGGTGAAAAGATATAGCATGATACTATAAAGAAATGTCACTATGAAATAGTACAAGGTAAACTCAATACGAGTTGTAGAAGATAAAATTTGAATTAAAGAAAATTCGTATTGAGCAAAGGGAAAACTAGGAATTTGTGAGAATTCAATTAAAGACTCGTGTGGTAACTGAGTTGTACAAACCTTTGTATGGGCAGAGGTTTTGTGCTTGGTTTAACGACCACTTAGTTTATCGCATGGATAATCGTTAAAATGTTGGTGTCACACTATATATATATATATATATATATATATATATATATATATATATATGATGAGAAGATGATTCCTTTCTCATATGTATATTTGATATTTAGTGAATATTAAGATTAGGTGCGAGTTCTTAAAACTCATGCTTATGGTAAGTTTGTGACTCATGATTGTATGGTATGTTTTGTGCCCCTAAGCGTATGTACAGTCCCTGATTTGTTCTTGGACTACGTATTTCTAGGACAAGTTTCTAAACCTATATTATTGTGGCAAGTTCTTAAACTCATAACGTGTGGTAAGTTTGAGGAACTACCCAAGGTTATGGATTGAGAACTAAAAATTCTCGATATAATTAGCATTGGTGATGTTAAAAATAAATAAACTTATTAAATGGTAGAGCAATGGAGAAATATGGATATTTTAAATCTTCTGGCTATGTTAGATTTTGAAATTTATTTACTTCTTGCTAATATATGTACTTTGTGTCCCCGAAGGATATTGGATGAAATTATTGAACCAATGAGTTTTAAAATTTTTATTATTTATATGTCTATGCTAATTGTTTTGGCTAAAACAAAAATGATTAGAAAATATCAAAATGTATTTTACATAGTCGTTGATGCATCATTAAACATGGTGTAGATAGGACAGACGATGGAGTCATAAATGCAGTCTAACCTAATGTTGGATGTGATCATAGAATCGTCAACCCACTATGGTATGTTGTAGTATGACAAAGTCATAAAATGACGGAATCCTCAACGCACTGTTAAGATGGTGCAATATCATGGCGTTATAAAATTATTTTCAGTGTTTTGAACTATTTAAAAAAAAGTTTGCCAGTTAAGCTGGCTAAAAATATTTTGATTGATGCCTGAACTGTTAATGAAAGTCTAAGCTATGTTACAATCCGTTGATGAAATTCATACATTTTTTTGAGAATTTATGCCAAACCAAATTGTTTTGGTACGAATATTTTTACTATGTCTGAGAAGAATAACCCCAATATTGGGGTATTTTACGTCGAACAAAATCCCGACAGACCATTGAGGTGGTAAACCAAACGCATATAATTTTAGCCAGAATGTTGTACAATATAGGGTACAATGAGCTGATCACCTAACGTGCCCGTAAGCCAGACGGTTCATATTTTAATTACTAATGAACCATTACGAGAAAAAAAATGTTCAAGGTCTTTTAATTGCTCAGTATGTCATTTCAAAAATATGAAACTAAAGGAATCTTTTATTTCCTGTTTGCTCAAGTTACTTCATAATTATTGAACAATTGTGAAGATTCCTGAAAGATATTCCTTTATTCTGAAAATTGGATGTATAGAAGGTATGAATTCTTTAGGGAAAAATGATGATAGAATGCAATGATTGAAAAAGAAATCCTCAAAGGAGGAAAGAGTTGAGTAGTCATATAAAGGTTGTTTTGAAGACCTAATTTTGATGAGTATGATGAATTTAGTAAATTATGATGTTTGTAAGACCCCAACTTTTTATAAATAAAATTGAATTTCCTCTAATTATTATTTTGAATAATAAGGTGTTAATTTGATATAATGCTTTGGTTATGGATGAAAGGTGTAAATTTTGCAAAATAAACAAGTGGTTATAAAATATTTATTGTTGTCAGGGAATATTCATTTGGTCGTGGAATATTCTTGTTGTCGGGGAATATTCGTACGATGGCGCAGTCATTTATGGGCCCCATAACGGAAAACGGTCGGATGTAGAAAATGACAAGAATGAGTTTTTTTTATAAATAACGGCGTAGTTGTTACCGTTAACACTGTTGGAATATCAGGTGGTTAAACTACAATAATACGCGTGGTTGCACAATAGCACACGATATTGCATAATATTTTTGGATTATTGATTCTTATGTAAGAATGCACTACTCAATAATTGTTACAGTAATTACTGTTCACTATTTTATTTTATTGATTCAATAATTGCTACATTGATATTTTATATTATTGTTAATTCAATAATTGTCAGTGAACAATATTTCCCATTATCAGATCAATAATTTATATTATTTGAATAATATTATTAGATAACATTATTGGCAATGTCTAAAGAAGTTCTGTCTAGGAAAGGGGTTTGGTCACCTTATCAGAAAGCCCCCTCTTTCCTGGAAACGACCTGATTATCAGTATTGTGATTCTGTAATATTATTTATGAATAATTAATTATTAATTTATATGATAATGAAATATTTATTTTATGTGGATATGAATGAAGAATTTAATGTTGAGGTGTTTTATCAGAATTTTGTCGGAATGAAGGTATTAAAAATCATCCATATGTAGATTTCGGTCATTTTTTGTTTAGAATTTGGAAAAACATTCTTCTACAAAGTTGTAGAGAATTAAATTTCCTATGGAATGGACATAAAATTCGTATTTTTATTATAAAAGGGCTATTTATTATGAATTATTAAAGTTTCGGAAATAAATATTTTTATTAAAAACATGGGTGGACCCCACTTTATGTTGTTGTGGAAAATTCTGATTTTGGTGGGCCACGCTAGTGGCGTGCTGATATTTTGTTCAAGGAGGTGTGCGTAGAAATTTTAAAAATATTATTTTATTAAATTTAGTCTGCTTTGATGTTCTAGCATTTTCCTATAAATAGGGTGCTTAGTTAAAATTGAAAATCACATTAGAAACTGAAGTTTTCTCTCTATAATATCGAGCGTATTTTTTGTGAGTATTTAAATATCTAGAGTATTGCTATTCAGTGCAAGTTTTCGTCAGTGTTATACCCGATATTCAGTCTGAGGTACTATTCTTTTGAGGTAAGGAATGTTATTTTCTTCGTACATGATATTATTTCGTTCAATATCATTATGCCGAAATATTGGTATGAATTTTATTATGAAATTTTTACCTTTTTATGTCGAGGTTACTATTTACGTATACGACACTATTCACGAATATGATACTATTCACGAAGTATGATTTTTCTTGTGAAATTTCTACCTTTTCATGTCAGGGTTACTATTCACGTATACGGCACTCTTCACGAATACGACACTATTCACAGAAAAATTAAAAATTTCTTTTCTCTGTCCAAGTTGTCTATTATGGTTACTATCTTTGATTGTATCCATGTTTTGATCTTCATTCTTGAATTTTGCTCTACAATTGATTATTATGTAGTATTTTTGAACTTGGATAAACTGAAGTACGAATCCCTAATCTTTGTCCTTTTATCTCACTGGATTCGTTTCTTTAAGATATTATTTTATCATCCTCAATCTTAAATGGTGATACTTGATGAATATCTTTGGCCTGTAGTGCAAAGATGAATGATTACCTAATGAAACTGGTGATACAAATGAATATCTTTGGCCCGTAGTACAAAGATGAATATTTGGTTCAAGATGTATATTGATTGATGTTACAGGGATAAAATATTGATGATGGACTTTTAAATCATAGAAGATTGTATATTTCATTCTCTACTTAACTCTTCTAATGAATTGTTACTTTCGCTGCGAATATTGATCTAAAACTTGTTGTCAATTATATTTTATCAGAATTATTGAAGGCTAACAATAATTTGTTCTACATTATCTTAGTCATAATATTCTTTACTGGACTAGTTGAGCTCACTCTTTTACTTTTTGTTCTATTTTTCTTCTCAAGAGGCGAGAATATAACGGGAACTAGTCGGGGTGTGAAGTGATGTTTTAGGGCAGTTGTTTTAGCAGTCCTCACTATTTTGTAAAATAGTGTATCAATAATTGTATTTAAACTCACAGTATATGTGTTGTAGTATTTTGCACGACAATTGTAATAATGAAGTTGTAGTTGTTTTCTGTACCATGTATTTGGCGACTCAGAATGGGTGATGTATACCTATTTTGGGAGCATCACAATGTTAAACTACTATGACGATGTGGTATATACGATGATCCTTAGAAAATAAAATTTATGGGATAATACTTGGAATATAATTGAGTTTAATAAAGGTTATGAAATAAAACATACAAGGATTTGTTGAGGAAATAGAATAAACAAGTAATATAACACCTAAGTGGAAATAATATATTGAAATTATTCAGCGATAGAATTCCAAAAGAAGATGGACGAAGACCGAGTAAGAATGTTTTGGTGATTATGATTTCAGGGATGGAATCCTTAAAAGGGGGGAGAATGTGACGACCCGAGAATTAGGATAACCGTAAAATTAGGTTTTTCGATGAAAAAAATATCTAATAAATAAAATTTTATTGATATTATTATATGTTATGTGATTTAGGTCGATTAATGATCTAGTTTACGTGGTTATGTACGAGTGTTAGGAGTTTTTGGGAAAAAATAATTTTTTCGAGAAAACGCTAAAACAATATTCATAAAACGCAAAAAAGCTAATAAAAATACTTTTTCGAGAATTTTTAATTACGTCCTAGCTTTTATTTGAGAAAGAGAGATGAAATTTCTAATAAAAAAATTTTTAGAAAAAAAACTGTAAAAACACTATTCACGCTAAAAATGCAAACTTGTTTTTTAAATTTTCGAATCACGATATAACATTTTTTTCAAAAGAGGGGGAACGTTGGTGAAATCAATTTTTCAAAAATCGAGCGTGTTAAGAAATCTTAACTGAAAAAGTACTTAGGAAATCTAACTAAAAAGAAAATGAGAAATTTAATTTAATTTTGGGCTTACCAAGTCCTAGAGTTTGGAATTGTTTGGTTAAGGTTAGATTATGCTTGACTAGGGTTGAGCCAAGGGTTTAAAGTGGCTTAGTTAGGGTTGAGTCTAAGGTTAAACCCTAGTTTCTTGGAGCCAAAGAGTGGAGCCATGGCTTGGAGTTGGAGCCAATGTTTGATTTGTCTTCGAGCCAAAGTTTTGAGGTTAAATGACTAAAATACCCTAGCTCTTGCAAATCATTTAAATAGGAATCCATTTTCTCTTCATTTATCATTAATTCATCAAATCCAACAAGGAAGACTCTAGCAAATTGGAGAGAGAATGGAGGGAGGGCCAGGATCAAGAGAGAGAGAGGGTGAAGAGCAAGGATCAAAGTTTTGATCAAGGCTAAGAAGAAGAAGATCCAGGAAAGTAAGAAAAATAAACCCATCTACTTCATCTCTTTCTTTAAATACTTTTTAGCTTGATATAGAAGTGTTTTTTTGGTGGTTGGTTGTGATGAGAGATCATAGAAGAATCTTGGAGTGAATAAGGTTTAAGGAATTATGAAAATATTCCAAGTGGAATGGAGGAAAAATACGCTATAACGAAGTTATGACGAAATTTTTCTTAAATGTTGTTAAGTGTGAGAAAACCTTAGCTTGCTACTTTTTTGTGCCAAGTGTTAGGGTATTTAACATTTCCTGAAAATTATTTCTTTCTGAGAGATGTGTAGTAGAGTGAAAACATGAGATGTAGGCTCAAGAACGAGCTCAATCCAACTTCAGATGAGTAAGTTGTGATGTATAGAAAATTTGACATTAAAAAATCTTTCGATGACAAATAGCTCCCAAAGGGGTTTTGAGACAATTTCCAGATAAGTTAGAGAACTATGAAAATTTTTCTGTCCGGGGGGGGGGGGGGATTGGAAGAATTTGTTATAAGAGAAAAAAAGGCCTAAGAAAGAGCTCATTCCGATATCGGGAGAGCAAGTTATGAAGGTACGAAGTAGGTACGATGGAAATGACAAAATAGTTAAAATTAACAAACTAAGCACTAAGTGCACTGTCGGTTGGGCACGGGGAGCGCCACTAGCAAGGCAAACTAGGTGCGGGGTGCACCAGAACAGCAGTAGGCTGGACATCTTTAACAGTCTTCAGTAAATGGACATAACTTTTTTGTCTGAACTCCGATTGAGGTGAATAAGGATGATTCGAAAAGCTATGAAGTAGATATAAAACTTTAATTTAATAATTTTTGAGATTTGAGGTCGGGATCAAGGTTGAAAATGAGCATCTTTAGAGCTTTTGTGTAATCGTAGGCAAACCGTGGTGTTTCTTCGGAATGTCGTGGTGCCAATCTGTGTTTAACTAGTATTTCTGAGTTCTAAACATTGGACTTTAGAAATATAGTCTAGAGTGATGTAGTTGAATTGGATGTGTCAATAGTATGCAATAGCGTTTCAGTTAGGCGTTTGGGTTAGACAAGTCGGGCATACGACGTACGGATGTAGAAATGCTAATTCAAATTTTAATAAACTTAAATAATGTTTTGATTCTTATGAAACATACATTATAAAACATGGAATAGAGTTAACGTAAACCATGAGTGAAGTATATATATGACTAGTTGGTATAATGTTCTTATGTGATATATAAGGCGTTCGAAGGGCGAATTAACTTAAAGTTGTAAGCAGCGCTTAAGGCAAGTTTCCTAACCTTTAAAAGATAATTGTTTTATGCAAGTTTCTAACTCTTATATAAAATTTATGTTATTTAAGTTTCCTAAGCTTACTCGAATTTTATTGAGCAAGTTTCCTATCTTGTGCAAATGTCTATATTTGTGCTAGTTTTCTGTATGATGTATAACTTATGTGCTATGCAAATGTTATATGATTCTTATATATATTATTTTGCTATGCAAGACATGTCTTTAAATGTTGGAATTTCATTTGTTATATGAAATTCATTCTATGATGTATGAAAAAGAGTTACGAGCCATTTGATTTGATTTAACTCATTTTTTGAACTATTCTGAATAGAATACTTGTTGTTGGAGAAATTATAGTTAATAATTCTAGTAAGTAGGAAAAGTTGTTTGTGCCAATCAAATATTTAGGAATATGATGGTGTTATTTTGCATTCCATGGAAGAATGTGTGTTATGAGCAAAATATTTATTTTATGTGTTAAGTATGCTAGATGAGCAGTCAGAGATAAGATTTCACTTTGTTCAATATGATAGTTGTTGATTGTAACGCCCAAGAATATCGGATTTTTATGACAATTAAATTTTTATTTGATTATGTGGATTAAATGAATTTAATTGGTTTCTTTGTGAGTAAGCTATGTGAAGGTCGTTCTATGACCTAGAATGTGCTAACATGGTTAGTATTCTGGCTACGTGTTAGAAATAGTTGTTTGGAATTTCCAAGACGATAATAATTATTTTCTGAGAAATTTTCGTAAAAATACTATTCATCCGTTTCTGATCGGGGAATTATTTTGAAATTCTGGGAAACGCATAATAATAGAATATCATGATGAGTTGGAATATCTGATAATATTTCATTTATGCAAAATGCAGTTTTCGCCTGCGAACTTAAAACCTAAGGGTTGAGTATATTGATTTCTGAGGAGGAAACAATATGCGTAGAAGGAATGACGTTAGGGTTAAGGCGAGTGTTATACCTTTGGTGATACTATTTATTATCTATGTATAATACGTTGAGTAAATACGAAGTACAATATGATTATTGTACGAGTAGTATACGGAGATGATACGTAAATTGTACCTATGTGATATGATTCGAATTATAGAATTAAGCTAAGACTTAATGACTAATTCATTTAAGTTGGATTATTAATTAATCCAATCATTTAGATGACCAAGGCCCAATGTTAATTTAGTTAAGCCCAATTCATTAAAATCGAACCGTGGGTCGAACCGGTGGGTCACCAAATGGGTAAAACCCATGGGATATCACAAAAAGGAGGTGAGTCGGCCACCTTGGTGTGGAAGCCAAGCTTAAAGCTTGGTCACCAAGTGTTTTACTTGGTGACCACACATGAATAGTAAGGAGGTGGTGTTTATTATCCAAATTACCCTCCATTCTAGTTTTCTATAAATAAGAAGCTAGGTTGTTTCATTTAAGAGTTTTCAAATTTGCCAACCTAGATTATTTGAGAGAGAAAGAAAACTACACTTGCAAAACATACACTTGGAAGCTTTAACTTCTATTTTTCCAAAAGATTTCCTAAGAGTTCTTGAGGTAATACTTCTTGTTTCTCATCTCCATCTCTTTTAGATTTTCTTTCATTTTAGATAATCATGAAGGGGTGGTATATGTCATGAGTGAGGTTTTGAAGATGACTTGCCATAGATTTAATCTCTATAAGTCATGAGATTATATAAATAATAAGGTTTAATATAATTTTGAATGATGAAAATATTGATAGTTGAGATCGATTATTGATAAACAATTGAGCTCCATCAATAGGTTAGTATATGCATCTTATTTGGTTAGGATGTAGATATGAAATCCATGGAGTATTCCATGTGATTTAGCTTAGAGAACATTAGTAACGAAGTTATGGCGAATTTTGCGGAAATAGACGTTAAACGTCGAAAACGTAGAAATTCCGGAATGGTATTCGAAAGTTGCCATGAGACATGAAAACGTTAGATAGGGTAATTAAAAGTTGTGGGTTTGAGAATCGTCGGATTCTGACTTAGAACAAAGAAAACGAGCATTGAACGCTCATTAACGTTTACGAACGTATATAAAATGAACTCAATAGTGAATTATTAGTTAACGGATTTGAAAGTGTTGAATTCTTATATGAACGTGTAGGGTATGTCATTTATGATGTGTAGGCTTTTGAACGGATGATATCGGGCTTAAAACGAAGAAGTTACGGCCCTGGGAAATTCACACAGGTTTTCAAAACTGCTGAGAATCTGGTACTGAGGTATGGCGCCGCGGCGCCAGACATAGTGTAAAAAGCCACGCCGCAGCGCCAGTTATGGCCAGAAAAAAATAAAAAGGTCTGGAGACTCGCGCCGCAGCGCGAGAGTTTGTTCATGGACTCACGCCGCATCACCATGTCCGAGCAAAACCTCTGGAGAGTGGCGCCGCATCGCCACTAGAATGCTTCTGATGTCGCGCCGCTGCGCGAGTTTAGTGCTTTTGATAGTAACTTAGGTTTTGAACTTCAGTTATTTCGAGACCTACTTGGGTTGAGTTTATATACTCAAAGAAAGTTGGTACCTTATCAACGATGTTTGAGTCTGGTTAATAAACGTTAATATAGTGATACACCGGGATGAAGGGTAATAAGTCATGTTGACTTTAATAAAGATCTTAAGTTAACACAGACATAGAAGAGAAAGAAGCTTGTAGGAACAATGTGAATAGTTGTTTGATAGCTAATTACAGTGTGCTATGTGAACATATCATGTAGATTCTGTAAAGGCTGTGGTCAGTCGAATAAGTTATTTGAAGACCCTGAAAGGCAAGTTTTCTTAACTCTTGTCTAACTTCTATGTTAGCCAAGTTTTTTGTGATTCGTTGAACTGAATTGCAAGATTTGTTTTAAAGAAAGGGTCGATGCCAGATTTTAACTCGGCTAGACTATTCGTAATATATAGATTGATTATCATACATATCATTCTATATAGAAATGTTAACGCTATCCTATGCCAAGTAATTGGTACGGACGTGAAGGTAAGGTTTATCTATGAACAAACAAAAGTATTTTTCATCGATTATATGATGGGAACGCGAGTTTCCCAAAAATATTAAACTTAAATATGTTTAATGAATGTAGTGTTGATCAACATAGAGTACTATAGGCTGATCACCTAGAAGTGCTCGTAAGTTATACGGATGAATGGCCTTAGTGCTGTGGACTCCTTTTCAAGTATGAAAACTGAAATTTATTGTTCATGGTCTATCAACCGGTTCAGAATTCCTAATCTATTCTATACTTTGGGAATTGATGTTATGAACTGTTAAAGTATTATTGATTCAAAATACTTCATAACTATTGTTCAGTTATATTGGGATTGTTGTATAATTCATGAATGTGTTATTCCTGTTATCCTTGATTAAACTTGCTGAGCTGTCATGCTCACTTCTTGCTTGAATTATATAACTGCAGTTAAAGATGAACGTACTGTGAATGCCAAGAATGATAAGGACAAAGCTAAGATGGATGCTTAGGCATTGTGTAATAGTTTAGTAAGTTTGTATGTATTATACATTATGAACAATGAATGATGTAACCGGTTTATGAACCTAGGAAGGATTATACTTTGATTGTAATAAGAAGATAGTAATTACTTTCATTTTGTTGTATTTCAATGGAATGATTGTATGGATGTTAGTACAGTGGAGCACCATCTGTCGGGTTAGAAGATACCCGAATTTGGGGACGTCACATTGATGGTTATATGGAAGATTGTATCTAACTAATATCCGCACTTACGTGCAAACCTAAAAAGAAAATTTCTAAGAAATGGAATTGTTTAAGATGAAAATTTTCGTGGAAGAGCAATGATGGGAAAAAGTGAATTGATATTAGTAATTTCGACTAGTCAAATGTTATAGTGTTAAATAAGTTTAAGTTGGGAGTGAAGTCAAATGTTTTTTTAACTAATTGACATGTAGTAATTGAGTAGAACAACTCCTTTGTATAGGCAGAGGTTTAAGATAAATTAAGAATCGATCTAGCTCACTGTCGAGATAATGTAGATGAGACGGGAAACTAAATCATTAGTTCTTAGGTAGGGAGCCACTCAATTCACTATATTGAAAACTGTTGAACACTTGTGTTGTGTTATATATATATATATATATATATATATATATATATATATATATATATATATATATATATATGTTGAGAAGATGATTCTTCTGACATATATATTTGTGCAGGATGAGTTGAGACCTAAAAGTGTTATAAGAAAGTGTTGTTCTTATTAAAATATGAGAAGATAGATGGTCCTAGGTCATTGTGATTGGATATATATGATATTACTAGTATGTAGGTTCATAGTTAGATACATTGTTCCACCTTCATGGGTAGAAGAAGAGCCAAAGGTCCAGATGAAGTCTTTTAGTAGAAGAATTAGAGAATGTTTTCCCTTAAAAGGGAAATGTAGATGCTAAATGATAGGAATCTAATTTAATTCCTATTTATTTAAACTGCTTCATAACTGTTGTTCGGTTATTGAAGTTTTCAAAAAATGTTAAATTAAATCTTGATTTTGTTTTTTATTCAACTGCTATAACTTGTTGGGCAATTAAATGCTCACTCTTGCAAAACTCTTAAACTTTTGTAGGTAAAGCTAATGGTCTTGAATAGTCAGAAGATATTAAGCAAAAGAAATTGTTAAAAAAGAATACTTAAAGGATTACATATTGTAATGTAATAGTTTGTTGGAATTGTAATATTTTTATTATGTAATATTCATTAATATTATGATTTGGAGATGCAAAGGTATTAGAACATAGGATTAGCAATGATATGTTTTAATAATATATTATAATTACATTCATGTCTTTAAGATTAAGTTGAATAAGTATTACCGTGGAACACCAAACCTAGAATTGAAGGCAAACCTTGGGTTTGGGGGCTTTACAGTTGGTATTAGAGCAATATGTTTTAGCTCTAGGGTAAGACTAACTTAGGATATGACTTGAGAGAAATTAGTGAATATATTAAAAGATAAACTCAAATAGACTATTAAATGATGTATAAAATATGTCACACACATTTTAAGTTCTCAGTACAATTATGCTTTCACATTGTTCTATGACTTGATGAGGATTGCGACTAATTCGAAACACCACTTTATACCAATGTTCTCTCTAGTCATAGCTACACTTTTATTTCCTAAAAGGAATTATGAAGCAAAAGGGTGAGCACAAATAACCCAGTAAAGAATATCATGACTTAAGATAATAAAATTATCAATAGCCTTTATCAGTAATAAATCAGATATTTAGAATATATGGTAGATAATAAAAGTTTTCAACCATAATTGCAGCGGAATCAATAATCCATTAGAAGAGTCAACTATAACATAATGTCTACTATCTTCTCTAAATTAAAAGTTCATCATCAATATTTTATTCCTGTAACACCAACCAACAGTTCTTCGTTGTACCCAAGACAAAGAGAACTTTTACCACATGTCTTTACCTGAAATACCAAATATCATGGTTATACCAATTCACAGTTCATGTTTATAATTTTGCCAATAAATTTATCTTTGCACTCCAGGCCAAAGATATTCAATTGTAACAACAATAGTCATGTCAATTAACACTCCATCTTTGTACTACGGCCAAAGATATGCAACTATATAGTCAATAATCAACAATCCATCTTTGTACTACGGGCCAAATATGTACAACTGTAAAACCAATAATCAATAGTCCATCTTTGCACTACGAGCCAAAGACATACAACTGTAAAACCAATAATAAACAATCCAAAAAATTGATTAGAATTCTTGATAGAATATAAAGTTCAAGTAATGTAAATTTTCTAACTCAAAAATAATAACTTAAAACTGAATAAAAAGATTTAGATCAAGTTATTAAATGAAGCACAAACTATTAAGGACATTCTAATCATTTCAGGACTTTTCACCATTTAATGATAAGCTGAAGAAACAAAAAATAATATCTTACCATAATATGGAGTACGAAAGAAAATGATATCCCTTTACCATAAAAATGATACCCTTACCTTAGTATGTGACTTAATTATGGTTTTTGTGAAATTGATCAACTTAAACAATGCTTGCCTTCTTTATCCCCAATTAGAGTAACCTTACACTCAACAGAAATACTCACAATATTGTTGTAATTTTTTTTTATATTTTTAGTGTAATGATGGTGTGTTTTGTTTCTCATCGAAGCAATCTATTTATACTGAAAATTGAGGAAACAACTAGCACGCAGGCTTTGACAAATTACCAAATGAGGTATATAATAATGTTGGTGGTGGAATTTCTAGTCCCACAGAGAAAATTAAACCAGTTTGTACACGTTTTAACCAAATTTATTCAATAATAGAGTTGTGGTCCATACTACTTTATGAAAAGTAAAGTGTCGGAAAGTCCTGCCAAACTTACTTTTGTAAAAAGAAAATAATTGAACAAATATTTGCATATCATACTTATCTTTAAACAAAACCCTTTTCAATCTTTGAACCATTATTCACAATTATTAACGTAGACTCTCAATACTTTCAACTAGTAAGAATCAATTATCAGAGATATTGATGACTTCTTATGTAAGAATCAATTATCAGAGATATTGTGCAATACCGTGTGCTATTGTGCAACCACGCATATTACTGTACTTTTATCACCGGGTATTTCAACAATTAACGGTAAACATTTTGTTATTATTTTTTTATATAAAGGTTATTTCCCTGACAAAAAGAATATTCCCCGACCAAACGAATATTTTATGACAACTTGCATACTTTACAAAATTTGCACATATTGTGACACCCCCAAATCCGGGTACTTCAATTCCACGGGATTTGATATTCACTGTACAAATATCATCTATCTATCTACCCATAATAAATGCAAGCCATGCAAAAGATAGAATAAAAATCTTTCCCTTAAGGGTTACAACATCCAAATAATAATAATACAATCCCAGGTTAAACTAACCTTAAACATCTGTGCGGAATCATAAACAAATAAGTCTTAACAACATCATTAAATCAAGTCTTAAACAAAATACATCATCAAATAAACAATAAGTCTTCATCACTTGCTAACTTTGCCCTTGCCTTTACTAGTGGAAGGTTCATCAGTTCTTTAGTTCTTAACTGCAATGTTATTATTAAGCAAGAGTGAGCACTATTGCCCACAAGTATAATAATGAAATAACAGTATAATAACATGCGAGTAAATCAAAGACATCTGAATAAAAGCTCAACTTTTGAATCAAAAATAAATAACAAGAATCAAAAGAATTCTGAGGGTCATAAGACCTTGAACGATGTCCTAGGTTATCAAGGGTTATACTTGAAACCTTTAACAGTCATAAGACTATGGACTTTTCTACTCGTATTTAGGGGGATCAGCCCTTAGTACCATACTGTGCACAATATCTTAACGTTAACACATAAGTAAATCCCTTTACAGGGTTGTTCATCTCAGTTTGACATTCGAATCCGCACCAAAGGAAGTTTGGTTTGGATAATTCAATAAGGGTTCTGAAATTTAGAACGTTCATCAACTAAGGACTAGTTGAATCAATAAAGTTCACTAGTCTAATAAGGTTCAACAATAATGATATTCAATTCGAATAATAATCTCAAGAAGTATACAATAGAACCATTATTGTATAACTGAATCGTGCTTTGAAAAGATAATAAATCTTTAATATAACATTTGAACTTGAATAATAGTAATGATAATTTACTCGAGGTAAATAATAAACTTGAACAATAATGACAAGTAGGGTTAGAAAACTTGCCTCGTGCGTAGGCTAAACGATTACTACTTCCGTTCACCACAAATCCTACACACATACCATATGTATTCACGACAGTCATTAGTTACATTTCACTTAATTATTTAATATAAACTCCACTTTATTTAACAAATTATTAACCTTCTAATTTAATTACTTAAATAAATTAGAATATTTTCATTCTCTTACTATTATTACACTCGAATAAATTATTTCATAATAATTTTCATCGAATATTTATTTTATTCAATAAATATCTCAATTAAAATATTTACTTTATTTTATAAATATTTTAATAATAATTTTCATCGAATATTTATTTTATTCCATAAATATCTCAATTAAAATATTTAATTTAATTTATAAATATTTTAATAATAATTTTCATCGAATATTTATTTTATTCCATAATATCTCAATTAAAATATTTAATTTATTTTATAAATATTTTAATAATAATTTTCATCGAATATTTATTTTATTCCATAAATATCTCAATTAAAATATTTAATTTATTTTATAAATATTTTAATAATAATTTTCATCAAATATTTATTTTTATTTTTATTTTACTTTTTTGACCTTCGGGGCGGGATAATTTAGTTTGGTAACGCCTGCCGGGGGCGGGGTTACCCAGGCTCATTTTCTGCAGTTTCTGCAGTTCGCGAACATAACAAGGCCAAATTAGGCCAAAAATCAATCACAGGTAAAATTATACATGAATATGGCCATAACTTCTAATTAGTTATTTTTACACGAATTTAGACTTACCCAATCATTGTAATATATATTTAATCATTACTTAACCCATCTAGCATGATTTTTAACAAGTTACAACATATAATTTGCAAAATCAACACATTTACTTCTACTGTTCTTGATGTTCTTGAAGGTTTTGAAAATAAAACATGAAAATTGTCACTACGGATTCGTTATAACACCGAATCCGTTTATTTAAACTTGGTCTCTTCGTATCAACATGTATAATAATATACGAGTGTAAAATTTAGGGATAATATACGATCAATACATAAAATATCACGTATAAGGCCATAAGGCCAAAACCCATACTCTGTAATTTTGTAGAAATCATATACGATGTAATATTATGAAACTGGTGATATGGAATCATGCAATATATATATATATATATATATAATACGATTTGATTCATCTTAACCCTTAAATAACTCATAAATATTACTCCTTTATCAATCATAGAGGCTTTACAGAAACTTTGAAAGCCATTTTCTTATAAAAACTTAATGACGTAAAATAGAATTTGGGAAGGAGAATTACCTAAAGTATAATTAATGGAAGAGGAATTCCTTCTTAGATGAATCTCACAATCCTCTTAACAACTCTGACTTCTCAACTCTTTTTCTGTATTTCTCTCTGTTATGTTTTCTAGACTTAGGCAAATAATGAAGAAGAAATAAAAGAATACGTAAACTAAATAATGAACAACTGACGCGTTGGTGGTTAGTTACCCAGTCATGGGTTAACTGGCCCCAACTCCCTTTAGTGCCATGTTTGCCTAGCTAAAATATGTTTCAAAAACCAGTTAATTTAATAAAACTTTATCACATAGTTAATTCATGTCACAC
The DNA here is from genome assembly GCA_020205505.1 of Panax japonicus. NCBI lineage: Eukaryota > Viridiplantae > Streptophyta > Magnoliopsida > Apiales > Araliaceae > Panax > Panax japonicus. Next base: position 30,504,913 of record CM035091.1, read on the forward strand.
CCACTTGGACAATAATCAAATATCTTATTTAATATAATGAAAATATAATAACTTCTTATAAATTCACATAGTTATATATTTAATTTTCTCATTAATTAATAATGTCAAATTATTAACTCTTTAATTAATAATTAATTTAATTAAAATAACATCATGCTTAATTAAATATTTCATATAATTCAATAAACTCAATTAATTACATACTTCAATAATAATTATTCTCCACATTAATTTAATAAATGTAACACATATTATTAAATTAATCTACCACAATTGCATCAAATAATTATTTAATCCAATAATTAAATCATCCAAAATATTTATTTAATTCAATTAATATTAAAATTAAATTACAAAAATCTCGTTTGTCACATCTTTCCCCCTTAAAAGGATTCTGTCCCCAGAATCACGACTCAATAAATTCAATCTGTTACATTCTCCCCCCTTACAAAGATTCTGTCCCCAGAATCGCTTACACATAAATTAAGTAAATAAATGAGGGTAATTATTCATCATATTCTCTTCGAGTTCCCACGTAGCTTCTTCAGCGTTTTGGTTCCTCTAAATTACCTTAACAGAAGGTATTACTTTACTTCTGAGAACTTGTTCTTTTCTGTCGACAATTTGAACATGGATTTCTTCGTAAGATAAGTCTTTGTCGAAATGTAGGGGTTTATATTCAATCATGTGCTTGTAATCGTGTTTGTAGGGTTGTAGGACTAAGACATGTAAAACGTTGTGAACATTCTCGAGTGCTGGAGGTAAGGCTACCTCGTACGCGACTTCACCGATTCTTCTCAGTACTTCAAAGGGTCCAATGAATCTTGGGCTCAATCTTCCTTTCTTTCCGAACCTGATCTTTCTCCCTTCTAGGGAGAGACCTTCAAGAAAACGTAACTACCTGATTCAAACTCGATATTCTTACAATGTGGGTCAGCGTATTTCTTCTGTCGATCTTGAGCCGCTACCAGTCGTGCTCGGATCACTTTGACTATTTCTGCTGTCTGTTGTACCAATTCTGGCCCTAGCAATTGTCTCTCACCAACTTCATCCCAATAAAGCGGAGTTCTGTACTTTTTGCCGTATAACACTTTGTAAGGCAGCATACCAATACTAGCGTGGTAACTGTTGTTGTAGCCGAACTCTACTAACGGTAGGTGATCATCCCAATTTCCTTTAAAATCCATCACACAGGCTCTTAACATATCTTCTAATGTTTGAATCGTTCTCTCACTCTGCCCGTCTGTTTGAGGGTGGTAAGCTATACTCATTCGCAATTGCGTACCCATGCATTCCTGTAAACGTTTCCAGAAGTTCGATGTAAAACGCAGATCTCTATCAGAAATAATTGACACCGGCACTCCGTGTCTCGAAATGATTTCTTTTACGTATAACCTCACCAACTAATCTAAGTTGAATCTGATTTTGATCGGAAGGAAGTATGCGGATTTCGTCAGTCGGTCAACGATAACCCATACTGCATCGTAGCCTTTCTGAGTCGTCGGAAGGCCAACCACGAAGTCCATTGTAATATGTTCCCATTTCCATTCTGGGATCTCTAACGGTTGTAGCAATCCACTCGGTCTTTGATGTTCCGCTTTCAATTTCTGACAGGTCAGACATTTGGCAACACATTCTGCAACATCAAGTTTCAAATTCGGTCACCAGAAATGTTGGCTAAGATCTTGGTACATCTTGGTACTACCAGGGTGAATCGAATATCGTGAACTATGAGTCTCGCTCAAAATATCTTCCTTAATCTCTTGTACTGGTGGTACCCAAATTTTACTCTCAAATCTCAGTATTCCTTCCTTATCCGTCTTAACTCTCAATTCAGTTTCTTCAGATATCTTCTTTGTCACCTTTTTGCATTCATCATCCTGAAGTTGAGCCTCTTTAACTTTATCTAGTAGAGTTGTACCAGATTGCATCTGAAATAGCTTCTCATCAATCTCCATTGGATACTTCACTTCCAATTCCAATTTTTCCATTTCCACAATTAGCTCATCCTGAGCAGTCAACATCATCAATTTCTCACGACCCTTTCTACTTAAGGCGTCGGCAACCACATTTGCCTTACCCGGATGGTATAAAATCTCACAGTCGTAGTCCTTAATTAACTCCAACCACCTTCTTTGACGCATATTCAAGTCCTTCTACATGAAAATAAATTTTAGACTCTTGTGGTCCGTATATATTTCACACTTCTCCCCGTAGAGATAGTGCCTCCAAATTTTCAAAGCAAAAACAACTGCAGCTAACTCCAAGTCGTGGGTCGGATATCCCTTCTCGTAATCCTTCAATTGTCGTGATGCATACGTAATGACTTTGTCGTTTTGCATTAGCACACAGCCAAGTCCTTTATGCGATGCATCACTATAAACAACAAAATTTCCTATATCATCCGGAAGAGATAACACAGGTGCCGTACTCAACCTCCTCTTCAATTCTTGAAAACTTTCCTCACACTTATCCGTCCAAACAAATTTCATAGCTTTTCGAGTTAAATTAGTTAGCGGAGTTACGATCTTGGAAAAATCTTGAATGAATCTTCTATAATACCCTGCCAATCCAAGAAAACTCCGTACTTTCGATGGCGTCCTCGGCTGATCCCAGTTGATCACGGCTTCGACTTTGTATGGATCTACCGAAATTCCATTTTTATCGATCAGGTGCCCAAGAAATTGTACTCGTTCAATCCAAAATTCGCAATTTGAAAACTTGGCATATAACTTTTCCCTTCTCAATACTTCCAATGTTAATCTCAAATGCTCTTCATGTTCTTCCTTGGTTTTCAAATAGACCGAAATGTCATCTATAAATACAACTACGAACTTGTCCAAAAACGGCTTGAACACACCATTCATTAGTCCCATAAATGCTGCAGGAGCATTTGTAAGACCAAACGACATTACTAAAAATTCGTAGTGACCATATCACGTTCTAAATGCTGTCTTCGGTACATACTCTGGCCTCACCTTTAGTTGATGATAACCGCTTCTCAATTCTATCTTGGAAAAATATCTCGCTCCCTTCAATTGATCAAACAGGCCGTTAATCCTCGGTAATGGATATATGTTCTTAATTGTGATCTTATTCAGTTCTCTATAGTTAATGCAGAGCTGCATAGATCCGTCCTTTTTTTTCACAAACAACACTGGCGCTCCCCACGGCGATACGCTCGGTTGAATGTACTTCTTGCCCAATAATTCTTGTAATTATACCATTAGTTCTTTCATCTCTATTGTGCCATTTGGTATGGTGCCTTCGATATTGGAGCGGTTCTGGACGCCAGATCGATCACAAAATCTACCTCTCTATCTGGTGAAAGTCCTGGAAAATCGTCTGGAAATACGTCGACGAAGTCCTTCACAATCGGTATTTCTTCTACCTTCAGATTCTCTTTTCGACTGTCGACTATGTAAGCTAAGTATCCTGGCCTACATCATCGTCAGACAACTCGTTTGTCTAGGTGACTTGCTACTATAAAATATAACCATTGACAGAGTAATAAGGTTAATATGCTTCTTTTGGAAATCAATTACAGCCCCGTAATTGAATAACCAATCCATTCCCAAAATAACGTCAAATTCCCCAAGTCGAATAGGGATAAGATCTACATTCATGATATTACCCTTAATATCCACTCTACAGTTCTTATGTACGTACTTAACAGGGATTATTTCTCTATTCGCAATTTCTATGTTCATGGGGTAATCCAATTTATCCTTAGACAAATCTAAATTCTTGGCAAAGTTATCGGATATAAAGGAACAAGTAGCATCCGAATCAAATAAAACATAAGCATTAATTTTATTGATCGGAATGATACCTGACACCACATCACGGGATTGAACTGCATCTTGCACCGTCATGTTGAAAGTCCGGTCGGTCGGTCGGTTTGTTGCGGTTGGTCCGGTGATGGTTAAGGCATTTCCACTGTTGTTTCCCCGATTTCCTCCTGATCCTGACCCTCCCGATCCCTTCTTGGGATAGTCTCTTGCCAGATGGTCCTTCGAACCACAAGTAAAACAAGCACCCTTCTTTGGGTTTGGACAGTTTGGTGCTATATGGCCTTCCTGACCACAATTGTAGCACACTCTTTTTCCTTTCATACAAACTCCTAGATGGGATTTCCCGCAAGTTGGGCATGCTTCGATTCTTTTCTTCTGATTACCTTGTTGATTCCCTGATGATGAGCTGTCGTTCTACCTTTTCTTCTGATTGAAATTTCCACCTCCTGTGCCACTTCCACTGGCCTTGTTATTAGTTTCACCTTCATTCTTCTTCTTCTTTTGATATTGATTATACTTGGTCACCGTACTGCTTCCTCCTTCAGCGAGGATGGCCTTTTCCAGTACTCCGGCAAATGTGTTTAGCTGAAACATTGATACCTTGCTGTACACCCAAGGCTTTAGTCCTTGTTCGAATCTTCTGGCTTTTCTCTCTTCAGTGTGTACTTGGTAGGGGACGAACCTTGCCAACTCGTTGAATTTAACCTCGTAGTCAGGTACACTTATGTTTCCCAGCTTCAGTTCCAGAAATTGAACCTCCATCTGATTCTGTGAACTAGTTGGGAAATACATTTCGAAAAACATCTCTTTAAATCTTTCCCACGTAATCACGCCTTCACCTCCTCGCACTTTGTTTGCTTGCCACTAGTAGCTAGCCTCAGACTTCAACATAAACGTTGCAAAAGCGGTCTTCTGGTCTTCTCTAACCCTAGCAATGTCAAAAACCTTCTCCATTTCCATAACCCACGTTTGTGCCTCGATTGGGTTCATAGAACCTTTGAACTCTGGCAGTCCCATCACCTTGAAGTCCTTAAACATTGTGTTTGGTGGAGCTTGAGGTTGGTTATTCATGGCTCCAGTCAGTAAGTTAACCAACTGCTGCACGGGATTAGCGTTGGAATTATTGTTATTATTGGTTGACTCTTCCTGAGCCTGTTGACGTTGTTGTCTTCTCCTTGGCGGCATTTTTCTGTTCAATAAACGCTTTATTAGAACTTTATTTATTTCTCTAAATAGTTAAGGCATTATTTAACAATTTAACATACTCATTTAACACATCATCTCAAACAACTTGATATATTTTCATTTAAATCAAAAGTTTTAACATTAAACGATAGCATAACTGCTATTTACATCAACTATCCTGGAATAAAGAATCCACAGGATTTAAAACATTCAAATATTCTTTCGTTCATAAACACATCAGAATTTACATCTAAAACTAATTAAGTTCTTCACATAATTAAATAAATCATATCACTTTCGATCAAGGTACTGATTAGCCTTGCTACGCTCCTCTTCTAAGATGCGATGCATCGTCCTGCGATCCATCATGTACAATGGTAGTCCTTCGAACTGGATTGGGTACCTCAAAACTCGATCTTGGGTCTCATTCATTGCCTTGTTAAGTGTAGAGTATGTTTCCCCAATCTTCGCTTTCTTTGCACGACTATCATCCTCTGCACGATCAGCTCGACGCGATTATCTTACCCAGCCTTCCTTTGTTATGTTCAGCCTTTTGGAGGTTTCCTTCAGTTCCTTCTTCAGTTTCTCTATCTCCTCGGTCTTATCTTCAGTTTGACCCTTCTCATGGACCAAATCCCATTCTACATTTGCCAGTCGAGAGTGAAGAGTCAAAATCTCCCTCTCCTTCTGCTCTAGAGTAATATGCTGAATAACCGCTCGCTCAGTCAAATCCTGGACCTCGTCTCATAACTACACGGTACGGTCGTATAACGTGTCATACATCTCAGCATCAACGATGTACCGTGGTAACTCCTCTTCTTCCTTTTCCTCTTCCTCAACAAATTCCTCCTCAGGATCCTCCTCAGGATTAGTCTCGGGCTCATGCTCCTGACCAACAACGGTGATCAATGGAGATGACTCCCTCTGTACCAGTTGTTCCCTAACGACATGAATGTCTCGGGGCTCCTCCTCTGTCGGTACTATAGGTACACGGGGTTCCTCCTCATTAGGTACTATAAGTACTCGGGGTTCTTCCTCCCCAGCTTGACTAGCTTCTCCAACATTCGACATCCTGACAATAAAATTTTAAGTTTTAGTTACTAAGTCGTATCATCTAACGCATACTTTAACACATAAACACATAAGGTCTTTTATTATCTTTAATGAATTACATAAATTCATTTCTTATAACTTGACAAGAGTTTTCCATCACTATCTTTTTTCTATAAGGCTACTACCTAAGGTTGTTCCCCCACCTAAGGTTCACAACCTACAGCTTTGATACCAACTTGTGACACCCCCAAATCCGGGTACTTCAATTCCACGGGATTTGGTGTTCACTGTACAAATATCATCTATCTATCTACCCATAATAAATGCAAGCCATGCAATAGATAAAATAAAAATCTTCCCCTTAAGGGTTATAACATCCGAATAATAATAATAATACAATCCCAGGTTAAACCAACCTTAAACATCTGTGCGGAATCATAAACAAATAAGTCTTAACAACATCATTAAATCAAGTCTTAAACAAAATACATCATCAAATAAACAACAAGTCTTCATCACTTGCTAACTTTGCCCTTGCCTTTACTAGTGGAAGGTTCATCAGTTCTTTCGTTCTTAACTGTAATGTTATTATTAAGCAAGAGTGAGCATTATTGCCCACAAGTATAATAAAGAAATAACAGTATAATAACATGCGAGTAAATCAAAGACATCTGAATAAAAGCTCAACTTTTGAATCTATAATGAATAACAAGAATCAAAAGAATTCTGAGGGTCATAAGACCTTGAACGATGTCCTAGGTTATCAAGGGTTATACTTGAAACCTTTAACATTCATAAGACTATGGACCTTTCTACTCGTACTTAGAGGGATCAGCCCTTAGTACCATACTGTGCACAATATCTTAACGTTAACACATAAGTAAACCCCTTACAGGGTTGTTCATCTCAGTTTGACATTCGAATCCGCACCAAAGGAAGTTTGGTTTGGATAATTCAATAAGGGTTCTGAAATTTAGAACGTTCATCAACTAAGAACTAGTTGAATCAATAAAGTTCACTAGTCTAATAAGGTTCAACAATAATGATATTCAATTCGAATAATAATCTCAAGAAGTATACAATAGAACAATTATTGTATAACTGAATCGTGCTTTGAAAAGATAATAAATCTTTAATATAACATTTGAACTTGAATAATAGTAATGATAATTTACTCGAGGTAAATAATAAACTTGAACAATAATGACAAGTAGGGTTAGGAAACTTGCCTCGTGCGTAGGCTAAACGATTACTACTTCTGTTCACCACAAATCCTACACACATACCATATGTATTCATGACATTCATTAGTTATATTTTCACTTAATTATTTAATATAAACTCCACTTTATTTAACAAATCATTACCCTTCTAATTTAATTACTTAATTAAATTAGAATATTTTCATTCTCTTACTATTATTACACTCGAATAAATTATTTCATAATAATTTTCATCGAATATTTATTTTATTCAATAAATATCTCAATTAAAATATTTACTTTATTTTATAAATATTTTAATAATAATTTTCATCGAATTTTTATTTTATTCCATAAATATCTAAATTAAAATATTTAATTTAATTTATAAATATTTTAATAATAATTTTCATCAAATATTTATTTTATTCCATAAAATCTCAATTAAAATATTTAATTTATTTTATAAATATTTTAATAATAATTTTCATCGAATATTTATTTTATTCCATAAATATCTCAATTAAAATATTTAATTTATTTTATAAATATTTTAATAATAATTTTCATCAAATATTTATTTTTTTTATTTTATTTTTTTGACTGTCGGGGCAGGATAATTTAGTTTGGTAACGCCTGCCGAGGGCGGGATTACCCAGGCTCATTTTCTGCAGTTTCTGCAGTTCTGCAGTTCGCGAACATAATAAGGCCAAAAATCAATCACAGGTAAAATTATTCATGAATATGGCCATAACTTCCAATTAGTTATTTCTACACGAATTTAGACTTACCCAATTATTGTAATACATATATAATCATTACTTAACCCATCTAGCATGTTTTTTTAACAAGTTACAACACATAATTTGCAAAATCAACACATTTACTTTCACTTTTCTTGATGTTCTTGAAAGTTTTGAAAATAAAACATGAAAATTGTCACTACGGATTCGTTATAACACCGAATCCGTTTATTTAAACTTTGGTCTCTTCGTATCAACATGCATAATAATATACGAATGTAAAATTTAGGAATAATATACGATCAATACATAAAATATCACGTATAAGGCCATAAAGCCAAAACTCATACTCTGTAATTTTGTAGAAATCATATACGATGTAATATTATGAAACTGATGATATGGAATCATGCAATATATATATATATATATATATATATATATATATATATAATACGATTTGATTCATCTTAACCTATAAATAACTCATAAAAATTACTCCTTTCTCAATCACAGAGGCTTTACAGAAACTTTGAAAGCCATTTTCTTATAAAAACTTAATGACGTAAAATAGAATTTGGGAAGGAGAATTACCCAGAGTATAATTAATGGAAGATGAATTCCTTCTCAGATGACTCTCATAATCCTCTTAACAACTCTGACTTCTCAACTCTTTCTCTGTATTTCTCTCTGTTATGCTTTCTAGACTTAGGCAAATAATGAAGAAGAAATAAAAGAATACGTAAACTAAATAATGAACAACTGACACGTTGGTGGTCAGTTACCCAGTCATGGGTTAACTGGTCCCAACTCCCTTTAGTGCCATGTTTGCCTAGTTAGAATAGGTTTCAAAAACCATTTAATTTAATAAAAACTTTATCACATAGTTAATTCATGTCACACTCACTTGCACAATAATCAAATATCTTTTTTAATATAAATAAAATATAATAACTTCTCATAAATTCACATAGCCATATATTTACTTTTCTCATTAATTAATAATGTCAAATTATTAACTCTCTAATTAATAATTAATTTAATTAAAATACAACGATCCAACGGTCAGATTAAGAATTATAACTCACGCAATAGAGCTTAAGAAAATTGATTTTTCGGACTATGAGTCCTTCATACCAGTTTCATTCAAACAGTCACCACGAACAAACCACAAGAAATTTTTGAGTAATTCTTGATTCTATGTTTAGCTTACTTCCAAGGATTTCGTTTGATATAAGTCTCATCTCCTAACTCATTATACATAAAGATTTATGGATTTTACAAAAACATAGTAGCGAACTAAGTTTTCTAAAATTTTCAGATTTCGTTTTTCATTTGATTTCTTGATTTCTCTCATGTGATTTATGTTTATGCAAGTTTAAATCATCCAATACATACATAAATATGTTCTCTTTACATAAAATCCATAAATATTAAATCTAAGAATAAATCAAAGATTTTTAAACATACATTTTCTTAATTTATTCTTCACTTATTCTTTCTCCTTCTTCTCTTTTTCTCCCTCCCTCTCCTCTTCGAAGGAGTGGAGGAAGTCTCCTCCATTATTTTCTCTTTCTCTTTCTTTTCCTTTCTCTTTCTTTCTTTTTCCTTTCTCTTTTCCTCTTTTTTTTTCTTCCTTTCTTTTATTTTCCTTCCCCGCCATTTCCCACTTTCTCTCTCTTCTCTATTATCAGCCCCTCATTTCTCATCAGACGCCACCTGGCTACCTTTTAGAAGAATTTTATTTCACTTTCCTTTTTATTTCCTCATTTATCCGATTAATTTTTCATTTAACCGTTTATCAATTTAACATTTTACAGCTTTAGAATAATAATCATAAATTTAATTAGACTTTTATTTCATAAAAGTTGGGATCTTACAATTGCACTATCGATAATATATATATATATATATATATATACGGTCAGGATCAAGAGCTTTCTCCTTAAATAGAATTCCGCCTTAAATAGCATTCTTTTATCAAAACGACATAGTTTTGGAGGGACGCGGTGGCATTTTTGTAAATACGTGGTGGCATTGTATTTACAAAAATGCCACCGCGTCCCTCCAAAACTACGTCGTTTTGATAAAAGAATGCTATTTAAGGCGGAATGCTATTTAAAGAGAATGCTCTTGATCCTTACCGTATATATATATATATATATATATATATATGGTGAGAAGGTGATTCCTTTCTCATATGTATATTTAATAGTCAGAGAATATTAAGATTAGATGTGAATTCTTAAAATTCATACTTATGGTAAGTTTATGACTCATGATCGTATGATATGTTTTGAGCCCCTAAGCGTATGTATAGTCTTTGATTTGTTCATGGGCTACGTATTGCTAGGACAAGTTTCTAAACTTATATTATTGTGACAAGTTCCTGAACTCAGAACGTGTGGTAAGTTTGTGGAACTATAATGAGATATAGAAAGGTTGTGGATTGAGAACTGAGAATTCTCGATATGATGAGCATTGGTGATGTTACAAATAGATAGACTTATTAAATAGTGGAGCAATGGAGATATATGGATATTCCAAATCTTCTAGCTATGCTAGATTTCGAAATTTATTGACTTCGTGCTAATATTTGCACTTTTATGTCTCCGAAGGATATTGGATCAAATTATTGAACCAATGAGTTTTAAAAGTTTTATTATTTATATGTGTATGCTAATTGTTTTGGCTAAGACAAAAATGATTAGAAAATATGAAAATGTATTTTACATAGTTAGATGATTAAACATGGTGTACATATGACAGATGATGGAGTCATCAATGCAGTCTAACCTAGTATTGGATATGATGATAGAATCGTCAACCCACTATGATATTTTGTAGTATGACAAAGTTATAAAATGACAGAATTCTCAACGTACTGTCAAGACGGTGTTGTATCATGACGTCATAACACTACAACAAAAAGAGTTATTTTCGACGGAATATTCCATCGGGACTAAGGATATTCCGTCGAGCAAATCCTAAGTCCAACGGAATCATCAATTAGAAATTCAGTCAGATATAGGCGCGTCGAAATTAAGTTCGTCGATTTTTCGGTCAGAGATAACTAACTTTGATGAAAATATTTTCGACCTAATATTTAGTCGACATTAAGTTAGCCTCGACTGAATCTAGTCCGTAGGGAATAAGTTGGTCGATCTTAGCCCGCCACGTGCAAAATAGGTAATCGTGTAGGAGTCTTAAGGCCGATGGAATTCCATCGAGGATATCCCTATTTCGTCGAGGAATTTTTTTTATATTTTTTTTTCCGTAATATCCAAGGTAATAACCCACATTTTTGTACCTGTAAACCTTTTTTTCCCAACAACACATACAACAACAAGAATATGAATTACCAAGGCTAACAAAACTACAATAAGTCATGCCATTAAGCTAAACTAAACTAAATATGTCAAACATCAACAAAACTAAAGTAATGACAAGGTTTAAGCTATAATACGTCAAACAACAACTAAACTAAAAAAATTTACATCCCATTAAGCTAATTTAAAGTAAATATATAATAATCATCTACAAAACTAAGTCATATGCCAGTAGTACTACCCCCGGTGTGATGAGGATCATCGCGGGGAGTCAACGCTGCTGCTCTAGTGTATGAAAATCGTCGACGTGATCGATGTCTCCAGCTCGTTCGGGATCATCTCCATGTTGATATAATATAATGTAACTCATTAGTCCATATGATACAATTAAAGATAATTAAATGAAAATTAAATAACATGCAGAATACTTGAATTTTAATCGAATAGTATACCTGAGAAGTCGAGGGATGACTTGCAACGACCCAAAAGTGTCCATGAGTAAGGTAACCACCATCTAAACCACCTTTTCGTGTATCGCGACGAACTACTCCGGAGGGTGAAAGTAGTATGCACACAAGCCAATCATGTTTGATGATAAAGCATATACTTTGTAACAATCTTATTCATTTATTAATAAAAAAATATTAATTTATTAAAGGCTTTTAATTATCTTCATGATGCAGATTTATAATATGTGATAAACTCATAGTTTTAACAATGCTTTTAGAATAATGATGAAGATCATTCTAATGAGATCTAAATTCTTAGAAAACTTAAAACTAAAATAGTTTCCAATCGTTGGATTTCTTAATTGGGGACTAGTTAGTCCGGATAGATTGGTACATACGCTGCTTGCTCATTGGATGAGGATAATTGATCTCATAATCATTTGTGTGAAGACACTAAAGTTGGTATGTAGGTGTTTATTAAAGAATAAGTTCAATGAACGTGACTCGCTAAAGAATACCTAATGGAGTTTTATTTGTCTGTCAATAGGAATTCCTGTAGTGATATTAGTACAAGTGATCATTGGACTTGAGATCATCATAGTATCTTGTATATGATGAGTTATACTTTGACTTATTCCTTAAGACCTTTAGGGTATATCAAAGGGTATGCTTGGGTATAATAAGTTATACATGGAGATAATGTATGATCAATAAAGAATCTACCGCTTCTAGTAAAAGAAGAGAAATATCCTATGTGATTCGATAAATGATAACTCAGTATTCCTTGGCCAAGGCAGAATAAAATTAGAATTGAATTTTTAATTTATATTATTTGGAGTTGTGCATTTAAGAGTCGAAATACATATAATTAAATAAAATAAGACTTGATAGTAATTCCATGTCTTACATTGTATGGTGGAAGGATTGAATTGTACGATAACTATTTACTCAAAGGTTCTTTTATGATTAATGTTGAAATCTATATTATCTGGAAATTCGTTAATCGCTAGGGAAACTTATCCCTATTGTAGAATAAATATTATTTTTTTAAAATAAATTAATAGTTTAATTTATTTATTTAAATAAGATTAGAATTATTCTAATTGATTTATTCACAACAGATTTAATATAAAGAACCTAAAGGGTCACACCATAAAAGGAAGAATAATTATTTAAGAAGTTAATGGCATAATTATAATAATATGTTAAGTATATTTAATTTAATCTATGGTGATAGAATAAATTAAATAGCTTACTATTTATTATTTAATATTTTGGAAATATTAAATATATAAATTAATAACAGGAGTCTTATTAATATTATTACAATTATTATTATTTTAATTTCTAAGAGTTGGAACTTAATTTAATATAAGTACTCTCATTTATTCCTAATAAGATTAGGAGGCTAATTAATTAAAAGATTTTAATTAATTATTCCTAAAAGATTGGGAGCATAATTAATTAAAGGAGTTTAATTAATTAAAATAAAACTCAACTCCTTAATTGTTAAGGAGGGTTGCCCATATCTATAAATAAGATGAGTCTTATTATAGGTAAGGGTGGTTGACACTTTCACAAAAAAACACGTGAATACGTAATTCTAATAGTTGGAAAAGTACACCCTTTTCTATGAGAGATAAACTAGGATTTTGTCAAATACCCATCTTCTTGAATCTTTCTTCTTCCTTGGTGGATCACCTCTAGAGGCCAAACATGTTGGTGGCTAACATTGATCAAAGGAAGGAACCAACCCCGATGGATTCAAGTTGGACGCGAAATGATTTAGAGGTGAACTTGTACCTGAGGAAGCTCGAATCTTCAAGGGTATAATTCTTGTTCTTTATTTTTTTCGTTTAATAAATAATTGTGGATAAAGGATGATTCGGGTATATGGTTTGTAAAATTTTAAAACTCTATTTTACCACGTTTTTGCTTATTTTGTACAATTTAATTGCGTTCATAAATCTTACACCTAACAGTGGTATCAGAGCTAAACCTTTATGCGAATTATTAATTGTTCAAATTCAGTATGTATGTTGATATTTGTTTAGAATAATTTAATTGGGCATAATATGTTATATAAAATTAGCTTTTATGAAGAAAAAAAATCAATTCACGATTTTATAAAGGATCGCGCAAACTGTTATTCATTGAGTTCGTGTATTTGCTGAGCATTGATTTCGTTATTCATAAAGGCCACCAGCAGATTCTTCTTTCAATTAATATATATATATATATATATATATATATATATATATATATATATCATCACGTGCAGTAATATGATTTATATATATATACATATATATATATATATATATATATATATATATATATATAATATTGATAAGGATCTTAGGCTCACCCTACAAAAAGCTCACCTAATTCACCCCCCTTTAGCGACGGATCGGGTGACGGTTCGTCCGTCGCTATATTACAATCGTCGTCTATATATTGTCCGTCGCTATATGTTGTCCATCGCTAAAAACTAAGACGACGATTGTATATATAGCGACGGACCAAACCGTCGCCCGATCCATCGCTAAAGGGGGGTGAGTTGGGTGAATTTTTAATTGGGTGAACTTAAGATCGGGACCATATATAATATATAATATATGTTGCAGATGACCCTGATGATAAACCTTCACTAGAATTACATACGATTATATTATATATATATAATATTCTTAATAATTTTATAATTGAAATAAAGAGTTTATTTTAATCTTAAAATTAGATTTCATGCTAACTAATTAGAGTTGGAATTAGCTTCTATGATAACTAATAGGATTTGAAATTGGATTCAATGTTTCCTTAAATAAAGGAGTTTATTTGTGAATAGGAAAGAGAATATGTGTTTCCTTGTTTTGACTTGGAATTGGATTCCATAATTAATTAAAATAAATGAGTTTATTTTGATTAAAGAATTGATTAAAATAAAATAGTTTATTTTATTCAAAATTGGATAAATTAAAATAAAAGACGATTATTTTGATTTAAATTTGGATTAAAATAAAGGAGTTTATTTTGATTCAAAATTAGATTTTATGCTAACTAAATTTGCCCATTAAATGATATCAATATATATTGAATGTTTATTATTCATGAGATGAATTTATTGATTGATGCATATGTAGATGTGTATGATAATAAATGAGATTAACTATTGACCAATGTGATTGGATTTTATTTTAGTTAGATGAATGAATGTATGAGTTTTATTAAATGAGGTATATGTACCTCGTCTTCTCTAATTTTCTCTTAATGTAAATTCTATCTCCCTCCTATGTACTTCCCCTTGACTGCTGATCAAGGTTTCTATTTATTTTAAATAATTTTGTAATAGAAATAGTTAGAATTAATTTTGAAGAATTGGAGATCAAGGATCAAGAGCGCTTGAAGACCCGTTTGTAATGAAGCCTAGGATTTAAATGTAATAATTATATTTAAATTTAATTATTGCACCCTAGGTTTGACCTTTTGGTTCACTTGGTGGCTCTAGTGAACCAAACTAGAATAAAATTCATAATCAATCCGAGTAGAATATAGTATTCTATATGTGCATGCTTATACTGTATGTATATTATATATTATTGAAAATATGCTTCCCATGTTAATTAATATAACGCATATTTTATATATACATATATATATATATGTGCATGCGTGCTAAACAAGATGAGACAAATTAATAACAAACCCCTCAAAGATTTTATATTAAGTCCTAAGCGTTCAAAGATATTTGGAATATCGAACGTCGCCTTCTAGCATGATAGAAATAATAGAGTATTGAATATTTAATATTAGTTTGTTGTGCACACACAAGGAAAATATTAAATATTTAAGATGTTATTTTTATTACATATGATGTTTGTAAGGAATTGAACATTACTACTTTGTTGTGCACACACAAGGGCTGTAGTTTTTTCTTCACTTATATGAAAATGTTGGGTCTTACTTAACTTAAATAGTTTTAGTTCGGATGTGCACACACTTGACCATTATGATTTAAGAGACAAAATACAAGAAGTTGCATAATTGATGTAATTGAAAAGAGTTGTCTACCTATTTATTTATATATAGTTTATTGTGCACACACAAGGCTATATACATTTGAAATGAGATCCTTATTCTCACTAGCATGTCTTTAATTAAATATTGTCAAACTATATATATTGAGGGTAATATAGTTTGAAGAAAATAGTGGGATATACCAATTTAAAACAAGACCTAATTTATTTTGGTAATTAACAAAAGAATGTATGCTAAAATATTGTTAATTACAAATTCATTTACAAGATTTTACAATGTCTATAATTACTATCACTGCGTAGCATATTAGATGCTAAATTAACTGGACTGAATTAATCAGAATGGTTAAGGAATTTGAGAATAGTTCTCATGGCTGAAAAGTTATCTTATGTTCTTAATACGTCTTTCCTACAATTGATGCAGACAATGCCTGTGAGAAAGAGATTGCTACTTTTAGAAAGTGGCAAGATGATGCACAGTTGGCTCAATTAATGCATCATGCTCGCATCCATGAGTAACGAGCTTAAGCGTTAGCATGAAACTATGGATGCTCCTACTATATTCCTTTATATCAAGAAGATGATAGTAAGAAAAGTAAGACTGATAGATATCAGATATCTAAGTAGCTCTTCCGATCTAGAATGATCGATGACACTACAGTACAGACAAAAGTCCTTAACATGATTTGATTGATCAATTAGGACAACGGGTTTTATCATGGATGGAGAGTTGAGCCAAGATTTGATCTTGCACTCACTCCCAGACTCCTTTTCACAATTGTTGTGAATTTTTCATATGAACAAGCTAGATATCAGCTTCGTTGATTTGCTTAACATGTTGAAAAATGTTGAGAATTAATCTCTAACCAAGAAAGACCAAGTCTTAATGGTAGGGGTCAAAAGACCTTCAAAAAGAAGAACGATCTAAGAAGGTAAATAGAAAAGGCAAAAATAAAGGATAATAAGAACAAAACTGATACGGATAACAAAGAAGTTTGCTTCCACTGCAATAAGTCTGAACACTTGAAAAGAAACTGCGAGAAGTATCTTGTAGAGGCTAACCAGAAGAAGCTTAGTGAAGCTTCGGCTATAAATACAGTTTTTATTCATGATTGAAATAAATTTTTCTTTAAGTCAAGGTTCTACTTGGGTATTAGATACCGACTTTGGTTATCATAAATATAGATTTATGAAGGGACCAAGTAAAAGTAGAAAATTAAACAAGAGACAAGTAATCCTATGTGTGGAAATGAAGCAAATGTTGCTGCATTATAGCCATATGAACTTATTGTTTAGAATTGCCTATGAGAAAGTCTATTAAGTCAATAATTTGTTATTGTATTTGAGTTCTCGTTAGAAACATTATGTGACGCCCCCAAAATAGGTCCACACGACCCATTCTGAGTCTCCAGATATCACACTACAGAAATTAAATACAAATTTCATTTATACAACTGTTGAACTGTCGTGCAGAGTACGACAACACATAAGCTGTGAGTTTTAATACAAACATATATAACTCTCACGGTGTCTCGACCAAAACACCTTACAATGGTACTTACATGAAAGTAAAGTCAATAACTGGTTTAAAAATTAAAATCTTTGGAAAATGCTCAAGAAAACCTTCGTACATGGGAGGCCATGCATCTAGGTTATGATAGATATCATATAACTCGAGAATTATCCTTGGTTGACCCAATAGACCTCAAAGAAAAATGAGAAGATTACTATCGTGTTCTTTCCAATGGTGAGTCTTCTCTTGACATATACTTATCTCCATTATCTCTAATTGAGAATTATATTTCAACCAAACTCCGAGATTATATAGGTAGTGCTCATAGATATAATCAGCAAGTGCATGTGCACAACCCTGTCTTATGATAACACGAAGTCGTCTGTCATTAGACATCTTGTATGATAGTGGCAAAACACCCTTTCAAAGTTGGGTTCACCTCACCCTATTCGGTTCACCAAAATCAACGGTTAAAATGACGTATAAAATACGACACACTTATCTAAAATTCTCAATAAAATTATTTCCATACTATTTTAGGGGAAACCTCAAAAGCTATAGACCATCGTTCTATTTCCCGGTTACCCCTGCTCGACCAAGCTACATTTTTATTACTTGAAAGGAATTGTGAAGTAAAAGGGTGAGCACAAATAGTCCAGTAAAGAATATCATGACTAAAGATAATTAAATTATCAATAGCCTTCGTCAGTAATAAATCAGAGATTTAGACTATATGGTAGATGATAAAACTTTTCAACCATAGTGGCAGCGGAACGAGCAATCCATTAGAAGAGTCAAATAGACCATAAAGTCTATTATCTTCTCCATGTTAAAAGTCCACCAACAATGTTTTATCCTTGTAACATCAATCAATAGTTCATGTCCACAATCATGTGAATAACTCATAATCATAATTGTGATTCTAAATTTCTCTTCACACCCAGGACGAAGATAATTTTCATCACATGTCTTTACCAGAAACATCAAAGATCATGGTTATACCAAATCCCAGTTCATGTTCATAATCATACTAATAAATTCATCTTTGCACGACAGGCCAAAGATATACAACTGTATTTTAGAAGAGTCAAATAAAGCATGATATCT